>CM017564.1:48718518-49318518 GCA_007844125.1 Sinonovacula constricta | reverse complement strand
CCCTAATTCCTCAAGCAGAGGTATGATATTGTTACATGTATTTGATAAAGGGAAACAGTCAGATACCATCTTTAACACCGAAACTGTAAGGTTAAAATTATGTTTTATTATTACAGGTATCAGAACAGAGACTCAAATTATTTTCAGTGAGCCTTCACTATAAGCTAGTTGACACTTTGCAAAGTTTCTGAAATAGCTATTTGCTTAATGCACTGGTCATTGTACAACGAAATGTTGATAAATCAGAATGTATGACATATGACTGGTGAAGGCATGGGTGACATTTTCCCTGCCAGTTTTGTACAATTACCTTGACTATCTGCTGCCTGACATTTTCATATCTGTCATCATCGTAGGGTCTTGTCATCCCATCATGTGCCACAAACTACCAGAAACTGCTGGTCCTACCAAACATGATGCCTTATAGTGCTTCTCGACTTAAGCTGAACAATCCTGTTTTCATAGCCCTGAATGGTGGCATATATGAAGCTCTCTGTCCTTCTGGTTGTACATCCATCCCAATTCTGTGTCTAATGTAAAAAGTATTTTCAGTCAAATCAAACTTTACCATCATACTGACCAGCCCTAATGTAAAAAAGTATTTTCAGTCAAATCAAACTTTACCATCATACTGACCAGCCCTAATGTAAAAAAGTATTTTCAGTCAAATCAAACTTTACCATCATAATGACATATACTTAAGAGTGTAAGGTTTGTCAGCCAGCTCCTATTTAAGGTCATTGCATCTTCTGTATGTATATTTTAACTCTTGTAACTGTTGACTGTTGCTGTGATGTTTGTTTTTTTTGTTGTATTTTTAATAGCAGCCGTGTATGGTGTTATAAAGTATACTACTAGAGAGGTTATAAAACAAACAGAATAATAATAATAATACATTATAAACACTTGAATTCCTTCAAATATGAAATAAAACACATATAAATGCTGGTAGTAATGGTACAGAATCAGTTGTCATCTGTTAAATCTGTTATTGTTATATTACAAGTATAATTATGTTGATGCAAAAGTGATAATTTATGTAAAAGAATCAACATTTGTAGATGCGACTTACATCTTGTTTAGTTAAATACTGGTATTGTTGGCTCCAAAAAACAGTAGACCATAGTATCAGATAATATTAAGACATTCTGTAATCTCAAAAAATGATAGTAATACAACTCTATTGCCAATGCTCAAGAAAATGTAAGGGTAGTTCCTTGACTGGATGGCTCAATGTCAGGATAATGTGACAGGGAAGGTTATCATGCCAGGTGTTTATGACATGCTATACACACTAAAGGCAGCACTATATCTGCTTCAAGAGAACCCAAGTTTTGGACAACTGAAAGATTGTTTTTGGAACCTTAACACCAACAATCCTAATGTTGGGACTTCATAGGGCATGTTCCATTAATAATGTCACAGGTAACACGTATATTTGCAGTAATCTCCAGATCATGCACATTACTTTGATGTGACACTGGAAGTGTTTGCCAGTGCTTTAATATGACAGTGAAGCATGTTTCTGTCAGATTCAGATTTTATATTGCTGCTGCGGTTGTTCCAGTGTCAGGGGTAGGGTGGTCTGTTTACCTGCAGATATTGTTTTGTGAAAAATGTGATAGTAACTTCTCAAGTCTTAACCAGCTAGGCATCTATTAATATGGCTTTGACAAATGGTTAACATCTAGATCATTCAGCTCTCAGTGTCTGATCAGGATCTACACTATTGACAATCTCTGGCATTATATCTTATAACCTTTTCTTTTACTTTGTCAGCAAACATCCAAGACTAGGTGTTGTGTAGATGTAGTGCTTAATAAGTGTAGCATAATAAGGGTTAAAAATTGCCATTCAGTCACAAATCCAACACTTTAGTAGTGACTGTTGACAGTTATGGTGCTAATGTATGGTGGACACTGGACAGTTAACCCTTTGGTTGCCATGGTAACTGATGGGTAGTTAGCAATTTTCCAGAATGATGGGACTGTGTGTGGTGGCCAGGAATGAGAAGTGACCAGTGTCTAGTCTGGGAGCATCTGTTTGGTTTATAGTGTCTGCCACATATGGAGGAACATTAAAGATGATGTTGGCAAACTGTAAATTATTTAGAAGCATCATATTTGGTGAAGTATGATTAATAATTAAGACAGAGTAGCTTCTATGAAGTTAACTGCTACATTCTGAATTTGTTTATGTGTTTGTAAATGCTTTGATATACTGGTGTTGTGGTCTGTTAATGGTGTCACTCTAGAAGCAGCTGTCAACCCTTTTGTGACAGATAGTTTGCTTTTCTGTTGATGCTGTGGTTCATAAACAGATTTACTCCATAAATAAAGAGGTCATAAACATTTTTACTATTCTTAGAAACAATGTTACAGTCATAGGATTGACTGTGGTACTAAAAGCTCTTTTACCCTCCATAGTGTTTATTCATATTTTCAAGAAAACTACATGTATATGTTAAACAGTTTGCAACTTTACTGGATAAATGCATGATTTATTAAAGTTTTTTTAACATTTATTTTTTGTAAATAAAAAAAATAAGTAGTGTGTTCTCTAGTCAAGATAGTTTACTGATTATGCTATTAGATTATGTCTGTAAACCATAGACTTGCAGTGCTGCACTGTATATTCTTTAGGAAGTGGTTATCTTGAAAAGCAGCAGGAACAACAACAACAACATTTCAGTTGATTTTTTTTTTATGTAGCTTTCTAACCTCACTTATTAAAAATGAATTTTAAAGCGGTCAGCATTGGTAGAAATTACCCATTGCGTCAGATTTGTACACGCAATATGTGAAAGTCTAACACTTCCACTGTAAGCCAGGTTTTTTTTCTGCAAGTAGTATAAGAGCAATCGAAATTCCTTGCTGATGACTGCCTTCATCACTAAAATGATGAGTGAACTGAAAAGTTTTTATTGTATAGACCAATTAACTTTCGTTGGGTTATCAGAAAAGTCCAACATAACCATACCTGACCATTTGACCACACACAGCAATCACGAAGTCAAAGAAGATACCATGAGAAAATTTAAACTAGAAAATAATTTCAACACGATTTGTAAACTATGTGATTTAGAATAGATGAAGATAGTGGTGGAATAATGTAAATGAATTTCAGAATGGTGGAACAGCAGGGCTTTACAAATATAATCAATTCTGTAATTGACATCAAAATAAATACAATGGCACTAGATTGATGTTGACAAAAGCAAAATCAATGTTTGCAAATGAAGTCTTACTCTTACCAAAGTATTGTAGATTGGATTGTGGGAATGTGGCAACTTGTTGTTTCATACAAAGGCTTGCAAGGCTAACTGTTATGAAAATTAATACCTACCATCAATTTCTTTAATTTTCAATTAGGTAACATATGATGTTCTTCTTTTCTAAATATTTTCTTTGTTTAACAAGAAATAAATTGATGATATTATTAGCAGTTTAATTTTTTATCACTATTTTTCAATACAAACCTAGACAATAATGCATTTAGAGACATTGGAACTTTAGTTATCATTTGTTTTTAATCAAGAGAGTTTAAAGCATGTCAGTTTGAATCATCATCATCATCACTGTCATCATTGCTACATGTTCTATCCTCATTATCATCATCATCATCATCATTGTCATCATAAATATTATCAACATCATCATAATCATCATCATCATCATCATCATCATTACAATCATTGCATCAGGTAAATATAAGTAAATTACATAATCAAATGAACAGAGCTTGATAATTTAAATCACATTTTCCACAAAAAACTAACATGTTATATTAAGTGGGTGGTCTTTTAATACAGGTTTAATTGTATGTGAAATCTTTATATTCTGGGCTATTTCCGATGTGTGTTTTATTATACACAAAAGTTCATACATTTTTACTAGAATATGCATTGTGCAAAATAGTGTTTATGTTAAAATATGTGAAAATCTTTCGATATCTTAGTTCATACATTTTAATATAAATTTTGTTTTCAGTCTTGATAAATATTTGTCATAATTGCAAACACATTACACATTTTAAAGCCTCATCAATGCAGCATATCTTTTTTAAAAAAAAAATTCTTGTACAAATTTTTAAATATAATACCATTAATCAAGTGATACAAATTCTCTTGATGTTTCCCACTATAATTGAAAAGCTTTTACCCTGAATATTAACACTTTCAAATGCATAAAACCAAGTCTTGTAAATAACAATTTGGGTTGAGAAAAATGGATATCAATTTAATAAGCTGTAGCAATCTTGGTAATGCATGTAGCAATTTCTGCTCATCAGATGCTGTTTAGTCATAATTAAGCTGTCATTCTGTCAGGAATAATACAGATTTGTTGTATAAAATTCTGCCTTCATATGAGGCCATTGTGATATTGGGCCAAAAGTGTATCCTCTTCCCCTTGTTCAGTTTTGGCTAAGGGTTTAGTCAAATTTAATAATTTGTTCAATGGAAAAGGTTTAAGCCAGGAATCATTTACAAGCGAAATGATCATAAATTTGAATGTCTGAAAAGTCATTTCAATCAATATAACTTTTGCTTGTAGCAGACTTTTTCTTCAAAGTAGAAATAGAAGCGCTGCTTTGGTAGTTCATATAGAGTTGGTATAGAAAATATAGCAGAGCTATTGAAATATAGAAATTAAAGCCTTGACTTTGAAGGAATGTTATTGGCTCACTTGGTAATTTTATAATCTTAATTGGGGCACCCCAGCCTAGGGTTACAGTACCCATGGACTTTTGAGTCTCGGTCAGGGTCAAGGATTTATTTGTCAGACCTTCTGCCAGCTGACCTTCTATGTACCAGTGGTTCTATCCGCACATTTTTCTGGGTCGTACGTTAAATAAGCATGACACTATAATGACCATAATTGTGTCACTGTGAGTCATTTCTTAAAACAAAAAAACAAACAAATAAAAAAAACATACCTCGCAAAACTATAATGTATGTATATTTCAAAACTTTCAAGCATATCCTTAATTATACATATTTTCACATTAATATGTCAGGTCCTGGGGAACAAGCAGTTTGTCTTGGCTGACTTTTAAATCCTCAGTCCATTAGGTGCAACAATATTTTTGTGGTGTGGTCTTCCGACTGACTTACAAGGCCTAAGTGGTTCTACCCAATTATTTACCAGGGGACGTCATCTCCCTATAATAGCTGGACTGCATTTGTGTTGTGACTTTTAAATAATATATTTTGGTATAAAACTATACTCCGAAGGTGTATATATTGGACAAAGTCAGGGTTGTGAACTCTTGCCACCACCAGCCAACAACAGCTGTAGACTGTCATCTGCCTTCTGTTGCCACAGAAACAGATTCCTAACATTCCTAAATAAACTGTAGAGACTACTAGTTCCAACTGGTCAGAGGTAAATGGATTATAACTGACCTTGTGCTGAAGCCCACCTACCATGATAATACATGTATTGGGGTCAATTTTTGGCAAAAGTGACACTGCCATTTTAGATGGAGATTTCTATTAGAAATATTATTTTTTAAGGGTCAGGACCTGAAATGTATGTCTGCAAACATAGAAAAGAAGCTGTGTTTAAGTAATTACCATAAATTTTGGGAACCTTGCTTGGTAAATGTAAGGTTAACAATTTATTGTCAACTTCATTATGACTTCTTTTAGTAAATAGTTAAGAAATAGATTTTGGTTTTGTGTTTTTGATTTGCAGAATAATGCACGGTGCTGCATTTAGATGCATAGTAATTTAATTATGAAGGCCATTGAACAAAATTACAAACAGTACTAGCAAATGAGCTTGACTTGACATCATTTATATAAAATAGTTTTGTTTTTATATTAAACTGCATCTATATACATAAGCATGTATAGATGGAATTAGTACAATCCTCCTTTATCGTCTAATTAACTATTTGTTTTTGTTAATCAGCTTGAGAATAACAACATGTCAATGTTGTGCTAAATATCAGCCATTTGATATCATTTTCTGGTATAATTAAGCACTAAACATTTTCATTATTGTTAGATCATGGATATTTGCTGAATTAATTGATAATTGTACATATATATCCTGTCTAATGATACCATATGACGGGTTTGTTGCTAAGGTTTCCATGATAATGCTTGGTATGTTGTTAGAGGATAGATCATCAAAATACTTTTGGTCTTGTGAAACTGTAACAAGGACTAAACATCCTGTTATTGATATTTATTAAATCAGAAAGGTTAACAATCTACTCTGCATTTTTTTGTTAACTTTATTTTTCTAATTTTGACTAATTTATCTAAGGTTTTATGCCTCAAAATTTATCAGATCATTGTCTGTTGCTGTTTAAGGCTATGATCTTTTAACCTTTTACATGCTGGAAACAAGATTAGGATGGTGCAAGTAATAGGGGTATTTCCAGCATGTAAAAGGTAAATATGATAGTTAAGGTACATGTATACACTAACTTCATCAGTCATGAAATAATTTTATAATTTATCCCTTGAGATTAAGTCCAACTGTATTCAAATCAGGAGTCCTATGCATACAAATATTCATGATGAAGAAGTGAATGACCTGTACCATGTGGGTTAGGGTGACAGAGCTGAAGGCTGGGCTGTCAGTGGTCAGGCTTCTTCAACCCCGATCCAGCCAACCTTGTCCACCTCTGACAGTGGCCATTGTCCAGATCAGATAAACAGATTATATCATGACAGTGATGTACTGGATGAGGACGAAACTGGATCAAGGTCAACATTTGCTCCATAAAGCTATATGATTTGTATAATTTTAATTGGGCAAAGCAAGCAACATTGATTGGTGATTCTTTGAACTTATTCTAAATAGTTACCCATATATCATAACATTTGTTGTTGCTATAGTTGATCATATCCAATATTTTATCAACCGTTTCTGTTAAACTGATAGAAGTTTAACTGTCCACTGTGAAAACCAAACATGATTTTTTACAAAAATAACATTTTAAAAATATTACATGAACACAAGCAGATATCACAGCTATTCTATTCATAATTTTAACCCTTTGTAATGCACAGTACAGCATTAACTTCTGATACAAGACCAAAATATTTTGCTTGAAATAGAAAATTTTATGGACTAGACCAGCCAGTATGTCTGGTAGAGTTTTAATAGTTGTCATTCGCTACTAAACAAATGCTTTGGGTAAAAGACTCCAGCAAATAACAGTTACTGGACAGTAATACTGACTAAAACTTTCTAGGATGAGACTTGGAAAATGTAAAAAAAATTAGGGCTGCAGGACAGGTCCTAAAACTGCAACCTGTTTCATTACTGAAGAGTCTGTGATTATAATCCGAGAGATAACCAGTGAAGTGCAATCTGTAACTCGTAACACTTTTACCTAAACCTGTAGAGGAAAATTGACAGGATCAGCAGTTGTATTCATGATAAACATTAAAACTGCCATCCGGAGTTTTTTTATATGATTTAAAACTTAGTTCAATTCCTTGTTTGTGTGGTCAATCAAAAGCTTATTGATAGAGATTTCATAGCAATACCTATTTTGTGTGTAATGTCAGTGTATATGAGGTGAGTGTATCATCTGTAAGATGAATAGAACTCAGGTGTCCCATAGGTCTGGCTGGACAGAGAAAGCTGGACAGAGAAGGCTCAGGTTGAGGGTCAATGTTATACTGATCTTGATGAGCTGATAATGTCCCCACAATAGACAGTTTACAGGATTCCCCCAGAGATACAGGACCTATCTGGACATACATCTGGCAGGGAAAAATTGATGCTGAATGGAAACATGAGAGATTGGTGTCCCAGTTTATGTGCTGCTGATTAATGGACTGTGCTTGATACTGTGTGAGCCATTGATGCTGGACTGATAGATGATGGCTACAAATTTGTTGTTAGGTAGGTTTGATATAGAGTTAAATTAGAACCAAGAAATTTTTGTTTAAGTGGTATGTGGCATCAATAGGGAATAATGGAAAAGGGAATTTTTATCAACAATCAGAATGAGGTAAGTATGGCTTAAAAATTAATTGACACAATCAAGTTTTGTAGTCCTGGCTTTGTAATTCCAACTTGGAGTTGAGTTAAGAACTTCCACATGGGCATGTCTTCCAGCTGTCTTCAAATGTGCCATTGGTTCTACCCAGACACTCATCTGTGGTCTTCTTTCCTCAACAATTGCTGCGCATGACAATTATATTGCTGCAATGTACTAAAAACAAACAAGCACATCAAAATGGAATATGTCATGACACTATGCCTTAAAAGGAAAACAAGCAGAATTAAAACTCACTTAATATCTGCATAATTATGTTCTATAACAGAATGATGGGATTTTGTGTAATTTCTAGCATACTAGAAACTAATCAAGAATGGGTGTAACATGTTTATATGACATAGCTGTCTGTGACTTAGTGGTAGCGTCGCCGTTTTGTAACTCCTCTGACTGCTTATCCTCTCACTACTTGGGTTTAAGTTCCATTCAAAATGAAGGACTTAATGTTGGAAGTTCTTCCAGCTGACTGCGGTGTGACGGTGGTTCTACCTAGACATTTGTCAGGGGTTTTCCTCCACCAAAACAGCTGAATGTCACTATAATGATCATAAATGGTCGCTGCGATGTATCTCAAAAACAAAACAAACAAAAAAACATAGTTGTCTTTCCTTGTCTTTCAACACTGATCCTACCCAGGCACCTGTTAACTCTCTTCAGAAATTCTCCTTTTGGCCTTAGAAGGTCAGATAACTTTGAAAGAAAACAAGAAAATGGAAGAACAGGAATGTTGGTGTGTACCTACATCTATGACACAGACTTAACTTGTGTTATCTTCCTGAGACATTATCTCAACCACTGTCTTAGGTTTCTTTAGGGTCGCACACCCTCCCTTTAGGTTCTGGAAGATGTCACATGAAGTGTATATGTGATAAATTGATAATAAATGTCTTCAATGTCTGGGTTTTATTGGACAGCTCATCCTTTTGATGGGTAGATGCCAGTTAAACACCTTCTTGGCAGGGTAGGAGGAAAACATATGTTGTGTCTTCCAGCTGGCCAGCAGTGAAACTACCCAGATAATGTGTAGCCTGATGTATGACCATATGACCCATGCCATTTATAGCTTGGATGTCTGACCAAATGACCTCCTAGCCAGTTCCAACTGGATGTCTTACCATAATACCTCTATGCCATTTGCAGCTGGAGGTCTGCATTTGATCTTGCAACACTGTTTTAAGTCGACTGTCACCGCATGAGTGTAGCATAAATTTCAGCCTGATATCACCACATCACCCTGCTCCACCACTAACTTGAGATATATGTCCTACTCCTTAGAGCTGGTGTCAGTATACCTTACATATAACATCACTCTTTGAGGAGCAGCTGGAATTCATCCCTCACTGTATAGTGCAACCAAAACAAACAAAAAATGAAATGCTCTCCCAAGAATATGGCTGAAATATTTAAGCTGGTAATAAAACTGATCTTAAATACTTGTTGGCAGGTAGAGTTTGTACAGGGCATGATCATTTCAAAAGCTGAAGGGTGTGTGGTTCACCACAGGTATGTTAGTCAGGTAAACAAGACAATGGTACAGTCCTGAAAGGCCTCAGCTACTTCTATAAATATAGTCTGACCCATGTAGCCTTGTTTGGTCACAAAAGTCACTACTATTTTTGGTCACTTATTGGTTACATATTTTTCTGTTCTTTTGTGGTGAGCTGTTGAAACACTCGAAAACCCTTAGCACTTCACCACAATTAATGGGGACTTGCATCAAGTTGAGTACTTCCAAGTCATGGTAGATAGTGGGTGCCTGTTGTATACTGGTTAGAGTCAGCGACTTATAGGTTCTTGGTCCCTCAGTGCATAGGTTTGAGTCCTCATCAGTGGGTTGATTTTAAAATGGTAAGATCTTCCAAGTTACCTTTAGTATGCAGATATTTTCTGGCATATTCCTTTACCCAAAATAGCTTGATATCACCTGTTTATATAAAAATTATTTTAAAAAATTCTTACCATCTGTTACTAATTCACATTTCTCATATATAATTTGTTATCTATCTAAAAATAAGATAGTTTTAATTATCTATATTGTTAGATATAGTTTGCCTATATTTAATATATTTAACAATATCTGACCTCTGTTTTGTAGTTTTTGTGCGTAATTTCTGCAGAAAGAAATCATACTTTAGTTTAAGCTTGGATGGTTTTCCACACAATCACAATTTTAGGGCGGTAAATGTAGTTAATGAACACTTTAAATGTTCATTCTTTTCAAATCTCTAAATAAGAATGATAAGGATGTTACAGCGGATGATGTGAATGAGTTAAAACATAAATGGTCTTGTGGTTTTCTTAGTTTAAAAATGGCTGACCATGCAGCATGGCTCAGATAGGAAACACATGTATGAAATGATGATTGTAACGTTATGGTTCAATTTTCAATCACGTAGACATCAATAAACAGCAGTTTGTGAAATCTGTTCAGGCAACAATGGTTTATTATGATGTTTAATGAAAATATTTCTGATCCAAACTGTTGGATACCACCTTTAAAGGCTTGGTTTTATTTTAAATAATAATAATAAATTATAATAATAATAAAAAGTTAAAGATATTTAAATGATCAAAAACAAAAGGGGCAGTTTATCTCTAGCAGACGTAGAGATCAATTGTTTGAACACATTTTTCAAGTATTCATTGGATGTTCAGTATTGATATGCCTCAGATAATGTATTTATTGTTTTTACCATAAATTGGACACCTTTTGATATCCTGTTGCATCTATGTCTTTTTTCTATACATTTTAGAATAATTTAGTTGAATATCTATAGAAGACTAAGAACTAGTCGTTTAACTTACAGATGTCTATGGTGTGTTTGTCATTATCTTTATAACAGAACATCGAAGGTCTGCATGTAAAAAATGCTGAGACTTTTGATTGTTTTGTTGTTTTCCACCATCAATAAAGAGATGTCTCAGCTAATTGGAATTTGTGCACACACACTTTACCTATCAGAGGATAGATGGTGCCTAATTGAGTCTGTAGATAGCCCTTGCAAGGCTCCAAGACACACCCATTCCAGCAGATGATTGATCTATTCCTTCATTAGTGTAAGTTTGTAAACCAGCTATGTCTTCTCGAAACATGGTAGCAATTTAAAATTGTTGATTAAATTATTTTCTGTTGAACACTTGGTATTTTGTTTATTTGTGTTTTTTATTTTCTTTCAATGAAAAATACTTTATAACAAAGTTAAAGTGTTTAAAGATAGTTGATTATTGTGGTCTATGATATTGGGACAGTTATTCAGTACCAGGATGCTTATTGGTTGAAATCGGTGTTCTAGCTGTTCTTAATGCATTAGCATATATACTTGGACATCTTGGTAATTTCTCTGCTAAAAATAGATGGATGTCATCATATCCTATGTATTCATTTGTGTTAGTGCAACTTGTGTTTATAGAAAAAAAACTATATAAATACTTCCAGTTATATATGCCTTTATCTCTGTTTTCCCATATCAGAGTAGATTTCTTAAGAAACTACGCTTAATTCTAAGTAATTTGCCAAGGTAACAAATGTGGTGTTAGAAGTATCTATCAGCAAATAGAGTCAAGTCTGATCAGTCCACTCCCAGGGAAGCTGCACTATTTACTTAAACTTCGAAGCCTGATATATTTATCTTTAGCCAGTTAAGAGAATTAAAGGCAATAATAAAATATATTTATCTTTCTGTCAACCACAGGCAGCTGTATTGTCATCTCTAGTAGGGCGGAGATAAAAATTTCAAATCAATTCCCATATAAGGTCAGTCTTTTCCTTATCTTGTTTGCTATATTAGTCAACTCTATTTGATCATTATGTGATCCTTATGTCATATTAATATTTGATATCATTATGTGATACTTGATACTATTTATAACAGCATCCTGTATCAATTGGACAGTCATGAAGTCATGTTTGTGGGTGGATAGACAAGTCTTAGTTGGTTTACGCATTTGGATGCCGGACTATCTTATTTTATCTAATGAAGTACCTCATGTCATGAAAAAAAAGATTTTTGGGAGCAAGAAATACCTGTCAAGAATTATTAGAAAGCTGGATTTCAGAATAACACAGGATTGACCCTGCATGACCTTGACTACTCTTGGACTGTTATTTATGCCTGGGAAGGAATAGTGCATGTACAGAACAAATATGTATGTCTAAGGAGACTAGATGTGTCAGTTGTGGCCAGGCATGCTTCAAATGTAAATTTTAATATGTTATCTGTTTAACTGGAAGTTTATTATAATGTATAATTCAGATATACATGAAATGCAGATTTATGAATGAATAATACTGCGCATGCATATCACTCCTTGACTAGAGGAAAGGGAGCGAAACTGCTATTAGAACGAGTGTTCCACTGACTATGCATTATCCACTGGTCAGTGATATTTGCAATATCCCGCATGGGGCCTCACTGCCTTCTGCAGCTCTGAACCAGGTTATGTATGATCTATATTTTAAAAGAGATGTTTGTTTGCACCTGAAGACTTGCCTGCTTTCCAATTTCCAATGCATTGTACATTAATTTACTATGGAATAATTTTGATCATTGTTTGCACACCTGTAATTGCATGCAGGGTCAAGCTTACATAGCCAAAACAGTGCTTCTTAGCACTTTGATTGAGAATGTTTCAAAAGCCTCATTATGCAGTATGTAGTATTGACATCTGTATAAGATGCATTTGACATACCCTTGTGAAAAGTTTTATCTTTAGACTGGAAAAATAGTGATAATTAAAGTCATAATGTTAATACTGGGGATGCAAATGCTGAAGATGCAAATGCTGGGGGATGCAAATGCTGGGGGATGCAAATGCTGGGGGATGCAAATGTTGGGGATGCAAATGCTGGGAGATGAAATGTTGGGGATGCAAATGCTTGAAGATGCAAAAGCTGGTGGGATGCAGATGCTGGGGGATGCAAGTGCTGGGGGATGAAATGTTGAGGATGCAAATCCTGGGGGATGCAGATGCTAGAGCATGCAAATGCTAGAGGATGCAAATGATGTAGCTTTGAAGATAATGATGATGATCATCATCATTATTATGTTGATGATGATGACATTGAAGAAGATAGTGACAGCAATAATGATGATGCTGCTGCTGAAGATGATGATTGCTTGTGATGATTATAGCAATGGTGATAAAATAACTCATCTGATGTTTCCTATTAAGCTGCTTTCTTCAAAGTGGTGCTTTCATCCCTTCCTTTTAATCAGGGTTAATTTACTTCATTAATCACCTTATTAAGATGTTGACAGGTTTATTATTGGGAGATGTTTGATATAAGATACAGGATTAACTATAAAGTTAGCCCTTCCGATGCAGCACATAATAACAAATTATGAGTTATTTGCTGACAAACACAGTATAGATTATATAAACATGTTAAGAAGTAAATTTATTAGTTTTAAACAAAATTAGTGATCTTAGGTTTTTCTGTTTGAACATGTGGACTGCATTCCACTGAATATACATGGAAATGCTGTACTGGCACATCTCACACAATAACTTTAGACATTTGCGTACAGTTTTAATTTTTTCTCAAAGTTAAGAAGTATTCAAACTTCAAGATTAAGGTCATCTGGACATGTCCTCGGGGAAGGCTATTGTGATCACCCATTGTATGTTGTCCAGTGTCTGGTGGCATGTGATGCATACATGTTTTGTACATCAATCAACATTTCTTAATATATATATAACACCAATAGCTAGGTAATTTAAACAGCTTTGTTGTTACCCTTTCAACAAACAATTGCCCTTTTTTTGGCTTATTTACCCCATTATAAATATATAGTTTACACCTGTTGGTTTTACAAATTGCTTATGCAATAATACTGTCTGCTATAACTTCATTATACGAAAAACTGTACAAGATACTAAACATAGGACTACATAAAGCTTTTAAGCATTATCATATATGATTTGAAAATCTGGAAAAATACTTTTTATTTTATTTTCCCACCAAAAATATTTATAGTTTAAAGTCAGCTGGAAAAAAAAGGATTGATGACACATCAATATCGATATGATCATTGACAGGTAATGTCCACCAGCGTATGGAGGGGTAACAATATGCGCTGTCACCTTCAGTGGGATGTGGTATTTTTTTTTTGTTCTAAATAAACACTGATAAAATTATAGCTTAATTTCTTAAACCAATATAGTCGCCAGAATGACATCATGCACACTTTTAAATGTGTGCTCATTGACAGAGATAATATGCATTACATCAGTTCTCGATTTGTAGCTCCTTACAATGATATCACATAGGATATGTAACGAGTGTCAAATGGCTGTGTATATGGAATTTAAAGGCCATGTGAGTCATAATTACATTATATGTTAAATACAGAGCGAAACAATTGTGTACAACATGCTTAATGCTAGTTTGTTTATTGGGTTTATCGTCCCACCAACAGTATTTCAGTTATCTGGAGATGGTGTCCACTTGAAGCAGATATAGTGCTGCCTTCACTGTGTATAGCATGCCGTGATCACCTGGCATGATACCACACCCAGTCACATTATCATGACACCGGGCCAACCAGTCGTGGAACTACCCTTATATTTGCTTGAGCGTTAGCAAGGGAGTTATGCCACTACCATTTTTAACGACTTTGGTAAGTCGCAGCCCGGGTTTGAACCCGGGGCCTCCCGTACCTGGAGCCGATGCTCTACCGATTGCACTACCAGCTCTGGTGCTTATTGCTAGTCAGCAATTAAAGAATACTGAAGTTAGATAACAAACCATGTTAGTTGTATTCTGACTGAGATGAGTTCATGAGATGAGATACATTATGTCTCTCTTGCCACTGTGGTATGGAGATGTTTGTTAGGGTTTAACATTACAGTCAGAAACTTCAGACAGGAAAAAATATTATTTCTATTGTGCTCAACATGAGATGAACATTCTTTTATTTCAATCAGAAATGGAGAAGGACAACTAAAACCTGGTGAATTAACTTAGATACAAGCATGTTTCCTGTGTTATAACATGAGGTAACATAGTCAAGTGGGCAGGTAATTGGATGTGACCTAGTTGTTTCTTGTCATGTTAGCCTGTCTATTAATCATAGTGCATGGAATCTAAGCCAGGGGGTGATGGGGGATGGGTTTCTGCCTCATACATTTGCCATTGTTTCCTTTTTGAACTCTAAAACTGCTATATTTGTTAATAAAGCATACTACATTCTGCAGTTATTTGTTTATACCTTCATGTGTAGGTAACAAAATGTATTAAAAGAGATACATAGCTGTGAACATATATAATGTGTATGCTGATCTGGGACTATACTACTTGCCTTAGCCTATTCAGTTTGTGTTTTGCAGAGTTAATAGTCGGGCATTTTATCATATCATGGTACTATAGGCATGAACTCACTTGTTAGCATTATCATTAAATTAAATCATAACAAGGCCTATAATTAGTTTAAAAAAAACACATATTTTACCTTAAGCGATGCTCAAAATGCTACCAAGATTTACATCTAATTTCTTTTTCCACCAATAATAATGGTTGCTAGAAATTGTAAAGATTGACATAATAAAACTCACATGATAAAATGAAAACAATAAAAAAAATACTTCAAAAAATCTATTTTTGAAGAAAAAGGGATTGTGTAATCTAGACTAAATCTGTGAAGGGTTTGCCCTTGTTTATTATTTTCTGGCCTTGGAAAACAGGGATGGTCATAAAAACACTTGATTGTGTTTGCATAATATCCTGGCCATAATTGGAGGCGTAGAAATAAGGTCATATTTCCTTCCTGCCATCTGCTGATAGTAGCATGCAGGATTAGATCATTTATGTCCTGATACTAATTCTTTACTTTTTCTTGTAAAACACTGAAAAAAAATATATAAAAAAAATCTATAGGTAATTTTGGTGATAAATATACATGTGTATTGTATGTTAAAGACTTTTGCTGTGAAGGAATGGGACATAATTACATGTATTTATATAATGCTGCTGCTGATGATGATGACAGTGGTGTTGATGAATGCTATCCTTACATTATCATGATTTTTATTATTATTATTACTGTTAATATTATTGATAAATATACTTTCCATGTAGGTAGCATTTATCCTTAAGGTTTACTCCTTGACCAATGGACAAGAGATGATGAAGTATATGTAGGGATGTTCTGGGTTGGCTTTGTCTTAAACAATAGCTGCTATCTTGTAGTACCTTGTTATATATCTTAATATTTTGATGTAGGATTTGAGGGTTAAATGTTTGGGCTCTTGACCTGACTCATATCATTTTGAGCATTTGCTCTAGGGAGATACCAGCTGAGTGGGCCTACTGGTTCTACCCAGAAAGTGTACTTTCAAGAAGGGTTGAAAAGATTGAAAGAACTGGTTTCAAATTAGCTATTTACAAAAAATAATTAAAACAAATCTCTGTCCTTGGAATCCTTATGAGTACTTGTAGATGCCTAGAGCCACCATGTCAGGTAGAACTTTATCCCAATGCATATTCTCTGTGTGTTCTACTATTATAATGTAAAATATCATGTTACAAGTCCCCTTTTCTCTTGCTGGCAGTTGTTATTCTATCAACAATTAGCCTCCCAAGCCAGGTATTTTACAAACAACTGAATGAATGAAGCTATTCAAGCTGAACCTTTAGGTTGTGCTTCTTGTTTCACCAGAGGGGAGAAAGGTTACCCATTGCTATAGATACAAGAGAACTGATCTAATGAAAGCATTGAAAAGCTGCTCTTTGGCGATTAAAGGTATGCAGATAATGGTCACTTTAAATTTTTCCACAATAAAGCGATTACACAATGCACTGTAAAAACACATCTTCTAAATATAGAGTTTACATTTTGGACAAAAGCGAAATCACGGTCACTAACATCTTATTACAGAAACTGTTATATTAAACATACAATAATTTCCATATAAACAAAAATGATGTCCAAAATAACTGGTCATAACTGCAACAATACACAACCAAAATACCCAAGTTTAAAATTTACTCTACCAGTTTGTCATCAGACTAACTGGTTGGTGAGGAGACCAAATACAGGAAATGTCTCCACAACAACTTTGATTTAATTTGTTAACATTACACCCCTGCGATCATGCAGGTCCTAAATTCCTATTTCAAATCTACTATAGAGCTGCAAAAGGCAGTGAGACCCCCAAGAATGGGATATTGCAAATATCTAGGCCTTATATATAATGCTAAGCCAGTGGAACACTCATCCTAATAACATTTTTCTCCCTCCCCTTGGCCCTGTCCATCACTGAGTGATATTCCTGCGCAGTATTGTTAATTGATAAATGTGCATTTCATGTACATCTGCATTTCACACTTCTAGGTTAAGCAGATGACCATACTAATGTTATTCTTTGAAGCATTCCAAGACACAATTAATGGGTCTTATAACTTCTTCATACATGTTTGTTTCTGCACAGGCACTACTTTTTCCAAGGCATGAAGACTGACTTTGGATAGTTGGTTTGTTTATTGGGTTTATCGTCCCACCAACAGTATTTCAGTTATCTGGACACAGTGTCCACATGAAGTAGATATAGTGTTGCCTTCACTGTGTATAGCATGCCGTGAACACCTGGCATGATACCACACCCAGTCACATTATCCTGACACCGGGCCAACCAGTTGTGGAATTGCCCTTATATTTGCTTGAGCATTAGCAAGGGTCCGAGCTATACCCACGACCATTTTTAATGACTTTGGTATGTCGTGGCCCGGGATCGAACCCGGGGCCTCACGTACCTGGAGCTGATGCTCTACTGATTGTGCTACCAGGTCCGGTTGACTTCGGATAGTCAAGATCGTAGGTCAGTCCTGCATACCCGCTAAATATTTGATTTCTCATAATGCTGAATGCTGTTGCAAGTGACAACATCCAATTATGCTGTTTCAGAGATTCTAGTTGTTGTGCATTTAGTTTAAACTGACATCTGAGTAGATCTGATATATTTTTAGAGATACTTGTTTTGTTATAACCCCCGTCGACACTAGTTCAGTTATCCAGAGATGCTTTCTAAAGTTATTGGTATCAGCTTAATGAAGAGAAAAGTGGACAATAGAGAATACTACCAGTAGATTAGTATAAAGTAAAGAAAATGTTGTCACTCAAGGCTGAGGCTAATCTAAATCGCAAGGCTTGAGGAGATTTTCTTTGATCAACCTAATGTGAATAATTTTTGATATTTAGTGCATCACCATTATTATCATTAAACTTAACCGTGGATTGGTGAGGTATGGAGGCAAAAGAGTAAGATGACAATTGGATAGAGTCTCATTTCCTACTGCTCTCCACAACTGAACACTTTGGCAAGTTTATGCAATTGTATATTTGGAAATTAAATGGTAAAAACAATTGCCTTTTTTGTATAAACACTAAGTACATTTGATCTATGTTGTGCTTGAAACTGATACTGATCATAGATATAGTTTTTTCAATAAATTAATGTCACCTTATAAGACATATCATGATATCAATAAAGAACAATTGCATTTTAATCATTCACAAAAAAAAAGTCTTATTACATGGAGCCATTAAAGTCCATAGTTTAAATGATTTTTATAACATTTTGGGCTTCGTTTGTTTGTTTGTTTTTGAAAAACATTACAGCGACCATTTATGATCATTATAGCAACGTCCAGTGGAGGAAGACCCCAGACACATTTCTGGGTAGAACCACTGGTGCACCGCAAGTCAGCTGGAAGACCGTATCACATTACGTCCTCCGCCTCAAACAAGATTCGAACCCATGCAGTGAGAGGCTTAGCAGTTAGAGAAGACTCTACCACTACACCTCGGGCGTCCCCCATTTTAAGCTTCACTTGTGGCCTTAAAATTATTTATTTTAAAATGTAGACCATCCAGAAGCGAGCGACTCATTTTCTATACAAGTGATTAAGCAAATGATATCGCACTGGTCTTTTTATATCTAATGTCCAAAGAGATGGTTTGATAATTTGCTGTACAGATTCGGGAATAATCTGTGTAGTTCATAGATAACATGTTCATTTTTTTTATTGTTTACTTGCATTTTCACTGGTAGAGATATATGCAATGTGAGACTATGCAGCTTTATGTACAGCCTAACTTTGTTAATAAATCTTATGTTAACTGTTTTATACCATAAACTAGAAACAACAGTGATATGGTGCCTCACTGTGACAACATATCCATTGAAGTTAAGCTTAGTGAGATATTATACAGTTACCACACATCAAAGTAACAATCAGTTGTCACATGGGGACTTTGCTATAATGTGTGCAGATTTACACGTACGCCTATGCCTAGGTCAACATTCAACTGAAATTATTTATGTATACATGTACAAAGATGTGCAGCATAATACCACCACCCCGCTTATTTACAGCCCACATATTGTATTCCTGTTTTTGAGGGATGGGATTAGCGGGCATTTTTGCCGATACTGTGCAGCGACATTTCAATCATTATAGCACAGGGACACTTATGAGGTGCCCAGGGACTGAAACCGGCCGGTCCATTATACTGACACCGACGAGTCAGGCGTAATGCTGTCCCCTTAGCCCCAAGCATTTGGAGGGAAGCCACTACTACCAACTTTAAAGTCTTTGGTTTGACCCGGCCGGGGTTTGAACCCACGACCTCCTGATCCGCAAGCCGACACTCTACCACCTGAGCTATTGCAGCCAGTCCTGTTTTAGAGCTTACTCTAAAATGGTGTAGATACTGTATTTAACAACCTAAAGCCTTATCACATTCTGAACATTTATTTAACTTATCACATTTATTTCTCATTTGTCGGCGCCGTATGACCTATCAAGTGTCGGTGTGCCGTAAAACCCAAAATACAAATATTTCTCATTTGCTTTAAATGGCGATGCTTCACATGAGATCATGTACAGTACCTGAAGAAGAAGAAGAAAAGAAGCTATATCTATTGTGTATGTAATTGATTTATAAGAAATAAATACATTCTCATTAGTAAATTTAACACTTTTCTTCAACAGTTCATCTTTTTTACACTTCAAATAATATTTATTTATAACTTAGTAAAACCAGTCATTCTGATATATTGAGTGAGAATAAGCCTTCGGCATACAGAGTGTTCAGGCTATGGCAAAAAGTGTAGATCCAGACTCTCCATATTCCTGCAGGAAGCTGGCTGATCTGAATCAACATTTTTGCTTCAAAGTGTATATAAGTACATCTTGTTAACAGAAAAATATTTTTTTGTACATCCTGTTAACAGAAAAATATTTTTTGTATTGCTTATACAAAATGTAGCATGATAATGATAAAGACATATTTTTGCAAGTATTTTGTAGTCCACAAAAGACCAACTTTGGTACATGCATACATGGAAGTAGAACATCTGTCCCTGGTATGTGAGGTCCCATGTTTAATCACAGACAGACACATACAAAAGATTTGAAAATTGGTTGTGTCTCATTTGCATATGCAAAAAACCTTCGTTTTCTATAATAATATTTAAGTCAGAGTATGAGCTTATGTTCTTTGTTTGTACATGGATAACTTTTGTAGCCTGGTTAGCCTGTGGCTGTTGTTTCTAAGTTACCTGTTGGTGACTGAAGCATCCTTTACAAGTGAACTTACCTGTGTTAGTTTATCACCAACAGTACTGCTCAGCTGGTCCATCTACTATGTATAACCATCTGTGGCTGGAGGAGTTGACTGAAATCTGAAAGCAACTATTACTCGCTCATTGTCTACTGTTAGATACACGCATGCACACACAGCAGGGACGACTATTAAGGTAGCATGTGGATGGTTCTGTTGTCATCGATTCAACATTGTTACACACAAGAGGAATGCTAGTGACATGCTGTCAGTTTTTATTAGGGACAAATTTAATGATAATAGAAAATAAAACATTGAGAAGTAGGGGTTAAAAGGAAGTTGGTATGAATAATAGAAGAATTGAGTGTGTAATGACATATGTTGGTGATGATAATAAAATAAACATAGGACTGTGGAAGATTAAAATTGTGTTGAAAGGATATCTAGTGTAAACAGACCCCATTGCTTTACAAAAAGTATTCTTAAGTAGGGTTGTTTTCTTGAGAACACAACTTGAAAATAAGATTGATTTTGTGGTGAAAGTTTCTTGATAAAAAAGAGTGTTTTTTATGACCTTTTCAGCACAAGAGAAAGCTTCTTGATTCAAAAAGAGTGTAAGGTATCATATATCCACTTAGAAAACTTAGATTTGACATAGAATGGTGTAAAAATAATTATATTCTAGTAAGAGACACATACCAGGGAATAATCTGAGGACTGTTTTTTTGTATCCCTGACTTCTTATACCTGGTAGGATATACATTCATCCCAGGTCGTAAGTGACAGTGAATATTGTGGATATATACGCTCATGTCTTCACGGTAAGGAAATGTTCATTCATCTATTCCAAGACATGATCTGTTTCATGTATATAGATAACATTCACACATTATTGTCCGTAGATAAATGTATATAAAACTTAACAGGGCAGTAAAATCTTAAATCTTGAAAATATTAAACAAATAATACATGGCCTTGAGGGCAATATGCAAGTTTACGGACTGGTTGGTCAGACCGAGAAAGGAATATGGCCCGAAGCGCAGCTGAGGGCCATATACCTTCCGAGGTCTGACCAACCAGTCTGTAAACTTGCATATTGCCCGCAAGGCCATGTTTTATTTGTTATATTATACCGAATCTTAATCCTTATATCCCTTTTGTTGCTTTCATTTTAGTATGATTTGCTTTTAAATAATAATTGTATTTGTTCAGTGTGTGAAATATCTCAAACCCTAGTCGTTTTTTTTATTATTTTCAAGCGATGCAGCAAAAAAATCATACTCTTCTTTTAATATTCCCTTTTTGTTGATAAAATTAAATAGTAAATGCTACCAGACAAAAGACCCGGACTTTTAGAATTTCGTTCGTGTAGGTTTCAAAGAAGAATCGTGGCTTTTTCCCCTGCTAAATATGTTCGGAAGAGCTTCAGTTTTGTTGCGGTTTTGTTGTTTTTGAATCCTTAGATTCGCTGAATTTAACTAAATCTGTCTCCGATAAAGAGGCGAATCACTTAGACATTTTGACAGTTTGACAATATCGGCTGTTTGTGTTGTCGTAAAATTCGCACGTCGTGAAAGTCGCGTTTAAACCGTCAAACAAACTGAATGACGTCATAAACAGTCAATATAAGAATTATGGACCGGGTAGCCGGTCAATATGCGATTTATGGACTGGATGACGTCATATTAAATATAGAAGGGCGTATGCAAATGAGGTATAATATTAGTTAATATGTGATCTTTATGACATCGTTTTAAATGAATGATGATATAAGTAATTTTTTTTAGTATTTTTTCTTTATTTCAAGATTTGACGCAATATTATATTATTGCAAGCAAAAAAAGTTGATACAGAAAGATAATTTATATGTAATAATAAAACACCTAAAGATAATGTTAAGAAAAATAATAAACATATAATGAAAATAATGCAATGCTGGTAATTTTTAAATTTCATGAAATATGCAATACAATATGTTTAGCACAGGTGTTATTTTTTGGACGTCTCTCATTGTCAACTTATGTATAACCTTTGAAATAAATTATTATGTTGCTGTAGAATTCTAAGCGGTTTTATAATAAAAAAACAAAAAAATAGAAGAATCTAATATTAAAAGATAAAATGTTTCTCTGTGAAAGATGTTTCTTGGAGATTAAAATGCACAGTATTAAGATTTAACTTTGCCATAATACAAAACTGAAAAATCATTGTATTTTAACAAAGTAAAAATATTTTTCAAATGTTGGTAGTGTTAAAAAAATAAGGTATGAGCTTTCATTGTAAATGAAAACAGAAAGCATTTTCTATCAAAGTCTGTTTGGAAACTGCGAGGACAGTCTGGGCAGTAGGTTTCTTATATTAAAGTATTATCATTCGCTTAGACATCTAAAAAATATCTTTATCGATGACAAATTTAATTAAATGCTTAGTTCAGTTTTAGTTCAATATCAATAACATATACATGTATCAAAAGCAGAAAAAGGTGAGCCTCCACCCTGAAACTTATCCCTGGTTTATACCATTGTATATGACATTTCAGACAGGCTACTGCAAAAGGTCATGACACCAAATGTAACAGGAGGAGAAAAAGTGAGCCACCATTGGGATGTGAACCACAGATGTTCCTAATACTAGGGGGTCTCTCTACCAACTGAGCTATAGTGGCTCCCTGAACGAACTACAAGTAAAACTGCTACACATATATACAAATATACAGAGAAGCAATTTCATAAAAATGGGATTAAAACAACTGAAACATTTTAAAGTCCTTTTATTGGTAGCCCTTTCTTAATGATTTATGCTTTTGATCAAAAAGTACAATAGCAAGTTTTCCAAATAAGCCCTGTAACTTATTTTTAATTGTATAGTCACAATAACTATCACAGATATCCGTACAAGTTATTAATGTCAACTTTCAAACTTAAGGGTAGGTCCAGTAAGGTTGATGCCAGAATAATTTGACTGAGTGTGAGGTCATGGCATGCTGGTGTAGTGGAGGCAGCACTGTATATGCTTCAAGGGTAACATTATCTTAGATCAAACGAGAATAAAGAAAAAAACAAAATTAAGCCAAAAATGCAAGACAAAACAATCCTTAAATATGGCTTGCTTTCATACCCATGGGCTTACTTCCTACCTCAGAGGCAAAACCTAAATTTGTAATGTTAAACTGTGTTCTTTTATTTTTTGCTATGTAAAGTACATGTAGCAACTTGCTCAGCCATACATTTCATTCAAACCCCACTATCTCTGTGCATGATCTCAAAGCAACAAGAATATAAAGCCTGAGAATTCAGATCAAGTGACATAAAATGTGAGGGAATAAATTATTTATTGCAATTGATCCCCTATCATGCTATATCTATTACAAAGCAATTCACATATTTGTTTACAAATATAAAATGTTTAAAAGACATTACAATTGAGTGTGTTACAAAAAGTGTAGATTCTGATCAGACTGCTCCCAAAAGGAGATGCTGGATGACCTAGTTCTACACTTTTTTCTGAAGATGATTCCATTTGTGCTAGCAGGTTAAAAGTTATTGTTCAGGCTTTATTACATCCTCTCTTTATGATTGAACAGATTTTTAATGATGCACATGAAATACAGTTTACAGATCTGCCATGTCATGCTACAGGCTTTATAGAATTGTGAAATTCTGCACAGTTTGTGTATTGTTTGTTTATTGGGTTTATCGTCCAACCAACAGTATTTCAGTTATCTGGAGACGGTGTCCACTTGAAGCAGATATAGTGCTGCCTTCACTGTGTATAGCATGCCGTGAACATCTGGCATGATACCACACCCAGTCACATTATCCTGACACCGGGCCAACCAGTCGTGGAACTACCCTTATATTTGCTTGAGCGTTAGCAAGGGAGCTATACCACTACCATTTTTAACGACTTTGGTAAGTCGCGGCCCAGGATCGAACCCGGGGCCTCCCGTACCTGGAGTTGACGCTCTACCGATTGAGTTTGTGTATTAATCAAAGTGAAGTGTGTTCAGAAGTAAGTTTAGAGATTGATGTATGAAAGTGTCACTGTTTTCTGTGTCTTAGTAAGGGTTGATTTATTCTCCATGTATATTACAACCTCAAAGAAAAGATGTGTTTTGGCATGGTGGTTGTGAGGGTGTTTTGGCATGGTGGTTGTGAGGGTTCTTAATTGCATGTGTCTAGAATATAGTGAAACAAAGCAATCAGTGAGAAGAAGATAGGTATCATGTTGTAAAACAAGTAAAACTTCCCTTCAACCATTAACATAAAACATGAGAAACTATTGTGGATTGCAATTAATGTTTAAAAATAACAAAGGATTTTTTTTTAAAAGATTAGTGGAATTGTTAAGGCTTGTAATGGTTATTGTATTTGTCACTGTGATTTATATTGACCAATATTTCAATACTTATATTCATTGATTGTTTTTTTTAACGAAAATAACAAAGTTTGTACAAAGACACTAAGCAATATCAATTTTCTGACAATGAATAAAGTGTATTCTGTTTCAATACTGCTAAATTACACTGGTTCCAGTATCAAGTTGTATATTGTCCAGAAGGAATAAAGTTAGCCAATTCTTGCTCTAATACATTGTCTAAAAGCAGCTAAGCGATTTTGTAAAATACAAATGCTTTTTAAACTCAGAAAAAATTGTTTAAGTCTACTACACACTATAAATTTTAAACCTAATAATTTAAAAGTCTATCAACATAGGTGCCATTAAAACTTTTCAATCTATGCATTATTTTGCTAAGAATTTGAAAAAAATGAAGGTACCTGTTTGTCTGACCATTTGCTTCACCCCTTTTAGTAGATTGTAGCATTAAAGACTATTTCAGAGTGTAACAAATAGGCCCTTATTGTTGGTGTTCAACTGAACATTTACCTGGGAATAGCAGCATTTATCGTTCAGTATGTGATCAGATAAATACTCAGACATAAGAACAAAGACAGTTCTGCACTTTCAAAATAACCATTTTGAAAATAATTGAAAAGAAATTGTATTACTATAATCAAATCAATGTTTTAATACATTTTCAGGAATTGTTACCAACTGAAAAAAAATCATACATATTCAACTGTCTTCAAACACATTAGGTTTTAATCTTTGGTGCTTTAGTTTGGTCCCACATTTGATTTAATTTATTTAGCCAATTTAAAAAGGCTGCTAATTTCCTGTACCAAATATTTGTTATTCAGAGTTAGAACCTTGTAAAAACAAACATAACATCTAACCTGCCAAGCACAACCTGATCATGCTTATACTGAAAGTGTTTATTCAGATCAGCAGCTCTCTATGCAAGCTCTATATGCAGCATCTACCCTATTTGCTGTTGAGTACTTGCAATAATCAAGGCACCATCTTGTTGATTAAGTACTGGTATGGGTTGTTAACAAAATATGGCATGATAAGGACATGTGACCTAGAACTACATCAACTATAATGGAACTAGCAGTGTGTGGCAGGATGGAGTTGATTTCTCTTTAATTAGAATTTATCGTCTAAATTAAAAATCACCACTAACATATGTGCATAGTTTTCTACTGTGTCAGGGAAAAACCAATGCCATATTGGCATGTTGTGTTTTCACAACCTTTGTTTCATTCAATAAAGCTATTTATAGAATGAAGCATTTATTAGTCATTTTTTTTGTATGCACATTCTTTATACTTGTAAATATATACATATTTTTAATTTGTATATTTGTATTGCATCTAATGAAAGTCAATTTGATGTGAATATAAAGGTGTTCAAAGACCACTTATACAGGTTTTATTTGAAAAAAGAAGTAAGAAGTTAATAAATGCATCAGTAAAATAATAAAGATCTTGTGCTTTCTAAATAATGCCTTTGTGAGTATTTTTTGCGTTTACTGTAATTGTCTTAAGTTGTTTATTTGTTTGCTTATTTCTTAATGTTAAAAATGAGGCTTGACAAAAGAGGATACTGATTCTGCCATAAATGGTTTCAAGGTGACTTATTGTTGTGTGTTGTGTGTAAACTAAATACTACTCTTCATATTTTGTCAGAGGACTAAAGGGGGAAAGACTATTATGAACCCAGACACAAAAGTATATGGGGTCCTTATTGGTGTCCTCCGTCAGTCAGTCTGTCAAACCATGGACAATGACTATCTACCAACAGGATAAAAAGGAGTTGTTCTGATATTTACATATTTAAAAGATGAACACTAATGTTCGATAGTGAATCATTTAATCTTGACCTCACTATTTATCTGCTATCTGTCCAGCATGGGTTCAGTTAACAGGTATATCAGGATGTCTGTCAGCACTTCCATAGGAGTGCATCGTGACTCACTCCCCAAGTCTTTATCTTGTAACTGCCAGCCCCTCACTATGTCCAAACATATCATGTCCATATTAGGTAGGCTTGGAATTCCAATGCAGATTAAAGCAGAAACAATACATTATTCATTGATAAGGATATTAAGGTAATTGTTAAATTTCAAGGGTCTGTTTAGATAAACTTGTGCAGTGTGTTTCAGTTGGTCTACCGACCAACTATAGCGAAGGATTTTGTGACAATTGCTCAAAATTCACTGTAAATCAAGTCATGTCTGTATTCATTCTCTAGTTTTCATTATTTTGGGTTTGTGTTTTGAATTTTTTATACTGAAACTTTGAATGTACCCGGTACAATGTTTTCTTCAATTGGCCCTTATTATGAATATTTCTCCAATCTTAATTAAAAACTAATTTCACAAGTAAAAAATTTGCTCATGATTCATCATTGATTGACTGCTCTTTTTTCGAGAAGGTAACAGGCAGTTGTCATCAGCATTTACTTACCTTCAGTTACCTTCCACGAGTTCAATGTTGAGATGATACAGTAAAAGATACAGTGAAATTAAATTGTTAGATTATTCATTATCTTCATAATGGATTAAAAACAAACAGAGTACACTTAATATTTTGTCAGGAAATTATTATATTTATCATCAATAAATATCTGTTAACTCATACTTTCACTTTTTACCGCTTACCTTTTTCTGTACACTGTAATGAAAATTAAAGGTATGCGACATCATTATCTACTTGTAGCAAGATTTGTATGATTTATTTTTGATAATACCAGTGCAGTTTACATATAAAAATTATTTTAAATATTACTTGTAAATCATCATACTTGTATATTTAATAAAAAAACAAGTCAACAAGCATTGAACACATAAAACAAATATGCCAAGGTGAATAAAAAATTATAAAGGTGCCAAATAGAAATGAAACATTAATTCAGGACCTATTTTAAAATAAAAATTATAAGTGATGAGAATAAAATACAAGCAAAGGCAGACAAGCAACCACTTTTGAAGTGTGGGTGTGTCAAAGATATACTTCATGAGAAAAAAAAAAAATCCTCCTTTTATCAACTTTTCTGTGGGTGTGTAGGTGGGGTGGGACACAAGACATAAGGATCACTTGGTCTATAACACAACTTCATGTATTTATTGTCATATTTAGTTAAGAGATTTATTTTCACATTTTATGATACATCAATCAACTATAAATGGAATTTTAGCTCTTAGCCTGATATTCACATATTTATAAAGTTTGGGTAAATAGTGTAGATCCAGATTGAGAGCTGTCTGATCAGGATCTGCACTATTTGCTGCCCTGTCTCTGTTTATAAGTTTAACACCTCAGACATGTATCATACATAAAACTGGAAGTAAAAGAAACCCTGATACTGTGAAAGCATTTTATTTCGTGGGGCATTTAATTTTGTGGAATTCGTGGGCAAGTAAATCCACGAATTTAAGTACCAACGATATAAAATCCCCTCGGTTAGACTTTCGAATGCTAGATTTACTTGTAAATCATGTCAACATATTTTTACTAAACAGGGTGTTTACTCAAGGGTCTGTTTTGTGTCAGTTTGCATAGTACGCTAATTGGCGTTAATTGACAGTCAATGGCTTCGTTAAATTAGACCCTCAAAAGAACCCGCGCCCCTAACATCTTTATGAATATAATCCCTTAAATGACACACTAATTGACAGGTGTCATAAAAGTCGTCTGATGAGACTCGGATGTGAAAACATTGACCGGCTACTGTGGATCAATATCACCAGGCGTGACGTAAGACAATAGGCAGAGTCACTCGCTAATCCGTAGTTTCGCAATTGACCCTGTTTCAGTGTTAGGCCTCAGTTTCGCATCTGTCAAAAATCGAAGGTTTTTTTTCTATTTTCTTGGGTAGGGCAATCCACAAAATCAAGTACCCACGAATATGCCCGTCCTCTTCAAACAATGAAACTTCTGCCCCACGAAATAAAATGCTTTCACAGTAATATATTAACAAAATGTAGCAATCTGGAGGTTAGTAGTTGTCAAAGGTCTATGTTTGAATTACCAGGGTGTTTTTATCTAGTTACTCAGTATATTTTATTCTCAGTTTCTTACATTACTGTCTATATTAACAGATTTTACTATCCCTAATCCTTTATTCTTTTCTGCAGTCCTATATTTCTAGAACTTACTACAATCAATTTAAATATTGCATGGATTTTGGTTATAGTACTACCAGTAAAAGTTTATGAATATTAGTGGAGCCAGGTGCCTGTGGCCAAGTGGAAGAATTGCAGACTTGTAACTCCTCTGTCTGCCAAGCTTCTAATAATGTGGGTTCGATTCCCAGCCAGGGCCAACAATATAATATGGGAAGGTCTTCTAGCTGACCTTTGTGTCTAATCAGACTTTCATCTGGGGGTCTTCCACCACCAAAACAACTTGTTGGCATTATAATGACTATAAATGTTTCACTATAACATATTTGTAAAAACAAAACAAAAACCTGTTGAGCCTGATAATGAGACATATGGCTAAGCTAGTCTTAATCAGATAAAATCATTCTCATTTGGCAGTCTGTTCACTGTAAGAACATCTTTTATCATTGGATTTTATTCAAGCACATAATTATATAATTTGGAAGTCTATTTTGTTTGTTTCTAAATAAAATCCCTTACTGGTCTTGAAAGGGGTATATTACTGTTTGTATATCAAATACAATTAACAAAACTTTTCCCCTGTTTTAGAGAATAAGGGCACAGTGTCTGTATATGCTCAGGCTTAAGTATCAAAAAGATTATTTTGTTCATAGTGACCTTAATTGTCAGACAGTACAAATCACAAACAAAATCACACGAGAAAGTTCCAAGTGTAAAAAAAAGCACTGATGGGGAGTTCAGCTATAAGTTGACGATGTCAGAGTGGGTTATCTAGATGATAATATAACATGATCTCAAAACTAAGTGGTGACATGGTTTTCTGAGTTTAAACTTACCTAACTGCAGTGTGGCTCAGATAGGCAATATTTGTTTGCAATGATTGGGATTAGGATTAGCCGGCATTTTTGGCCGATACTGCGCAGCGACATTTCTATCATTATAGCACAGGGGCACTTATGAGGTGCCCAGGGACTGAACCCGGCCGGTCCATTATACTGACACAGACGAGTCAGGCGTAATGCTGTCCCCTTAGCCCCGAGCGTTAGGAGGGAAGCCACTACTACCAACTTTAAAGTCTTTGGTATGACCCGGCCGGGTTCGAACCCACGACCTCCCGATCCACAAGCCGACGCTCTACCACTTGTTGGCAATGACATATATGAAGGTTATGCTTCATTTTTCACGTAGATGTAGGACATCAATAAACAGTATTTCATGTGATCTTCTCTGGTAAGAATAAATAATATGGTTGTTTGAGAAAACCAAATCTCGACCAAACTGTCGGATACCACCTTTTGTAAAAAAAATTAAAAGCTCAAGAAAAATTGAGAAGTAGAAAACATAAATTTCTAAAAATATTTGAAGAAGAAATAGAGCAAATGAAATGGCTGATTGATTTATTAAGAGTTATAAAAAAGATATGCCTGAATTCTATTGATTTTTTCCTTTAAGTGTAAACTCCTTATTCAAATATTTTATTTGTTTGTTCAATATCCTGTACACAGGGACTAGGTTGTGCTGAATACTCGTTATAAGTATGCTGTAGGTTTGTTGCATATAGTGCAATATGTCTATAGTTACATCACCACAATAGACCATTTTGAAAACACAACAACAAATATATAATGGTGTCGGTTGCAATGTCTTGTTAGTCCTGAAGCTATTACAGAGCTTATTAATGCATGTATGTTCTAATTTAAGAAACCAAACAAGATCTTAGACATATTTTTATGATGATATACCATATTATGATATAGTTCAGTTAAAAACCTCTAACATATTAACATAATGTTTACCTTTGACAAGAAATGATGCTAGAAAGATTGCTCTATTTACTATATTAAATTGTATAAGTCTTTTTAAAGCCAATAGCTGTAATATATAAGGATTCTTCCAAAAAAGTGTTTTAATTGTTCCCTTATGCTCTACAAATATAATAAAAAAAAGTCTAAAAATTTGTTTGGTATTATCCCATTGGCCCCAACTGAGCCAGACTGTGTGAATGGATATTGTATTCAGCTAGTTATATAGTGATGACGTCATTATTCTAAATCCAATGAGCAGTGACTGTTTTGGAATGAGTGGAAGATAATTGAGTGACAATACACCCTGAAAGAAAAAAGTAAATAACCTTAACATACCAATTATATCAAAATTGTAGCCAGAAAAAAAACCCCCAAAAAACTTGGAAGTAGTTGGTAACACTTTAACAGTTATAATACATTCATTTTATTTGGCTCAGCATAGACTAACTGTCCCAGAGTGGGTAAAAATAATGAAGGAGGTCTGGATCAAGATTTTTGTAAAGTTTATCTGGAGAGGTCTATTGATACCTGAAGTGGCCACTCTCATAGTAGTATGAATCATTAAGTCCTAACTGGGACAGGAGTAAAGATTAGGCTGCTTCATGTCACTGGTATGCTTTGTGCAGTCAGTTCAGTCATGTATTGTAAACACAGCATTCACTAGCCTGCCAAGCTACTTGTTCAATAGCCATTGAAGGGAGTAGTCTTGCTGAACTTGCCAGTAGGAGGTTATACCAGGCTGTATGGTGACAGTTTCGGTTATAGGATGTCTGGCTGTCTTCGGCTCATATACAGTGTTTAGGTGTTCCTTAACTTATGTTCTGTTGTGATTAGTTTTTTGAAGATAATTGTGATATACAGATAACTGAACAGTACAAAGTGTAGGTAGATTTGATTCAGTGTGATATAAATAAATTTGGAAAATTGATTTTGGATTCAATTTATTTCATATTACTGGGTGTTAGATTCTGGACTTTGTGTGTGATATTTAATTGTTGACTTATAACAGCCAGCTAGGATTGTGACGGAACGTTGGAAGGGAATATTATATTAAAGTGAGTATTTTCGCTTTCAGTTTCTTGTTAATTTTTTGTAAGTGATTCTACCTAGACTGAGTCTGAGATCCACCAAATAGCTGGACATCGCTATAATGATTAAAATTGGTCACCTCACTGTATTTTGAAGTTTAGCCAGATTTAAAAATAGAGCTATATTTAGATATAGGGTGATAATATTGCCACAGATTATGGTGTGTGGTTGTCACCATTTAGACAGATTATGTTGGAATATGAAAGGACAATTTGGTGTACACTGTTGTTGACAGTGACATTACACAGGTAAAAGTTGTGTAAACAATGCTGACATAGACTCACATCACTGCAATGTACATGGTATACACCTGTAATCTCATCACACCCAGTAAATTTGTGTATTTGTGTATCCTGGGGTCATAATAGTTTGGAAAAACTATACAAACAAAATTTTGGGTTCTTTTGTTTGGCTACCTCTGTAAGGTATAAGGGGACAAAAAACTTTCCTGTCAGACGACAAACATTATATGATTTGTTAATTTCTATGACAGGATTCAGTATGACATTACTAATTAAAAAACATCTCCTTTTCCACATGAAAACTTAATAACAAAAACATTTTTTTCCCACCTGTTCCTCATATTTTGAGATAAGTTATTACATGTTATCACATAACCAACCTCGCAAGTGTGAGGTAACACTCATGCATTATTTTTGGTAACACGCTAGTTAGATATCATAGTGTGATGTAAGTATGTGTAGTGTTAATGCCATTTCCTGATCACTTTCTTGTTGCTATTTATGCATTTTGTGCGACAGTTTCATTTTAATTAATAGAAAAATAACATTTTAGTCATGTTATAAATGAATCTGTTCCCTTTTGATGAAAAAAAGAGTGGAACTAATTTTTGTGCGGATTCTACCAAACCGAATTACACATGTCAATGCCGACTGTTCATACTATAAAAAGATGATGCATTGTAAGCAAAAAACAGCTGTTGTTTTGGGTAAGTGATAAATAGAATTTAATATTCGTGTTCATTAGATACTGAAAATATTAAACTCCCTATCTAAAATGAAAACTCATATCAGATCCTCTATTTAACTGCTAATGCGGCTCCATTACATACATCAATGATATACCTTTTATCTTACAATATTAATAATAAATGTACCTAGTTTTTTATATTTTATTTGTCACAATTCTGTTATTCAAATAAGCTGAAGTTTAATCACAACTTTGCATATTTTGTCTTATATTAATTGAGATAAGAAAATCACTGACAATCAGATGCATGAGTATTCTTGATTGTATATTCCTCTTCTTACATAAGACTGTATCTGGAAGCACAAGGGGTAGTGGACAGTTCTAGGTTTGTGAGGACCTGAGTTTGATCCTGGTCTGCAACATACCAAAGTCATTAGCTCCTTTGCTAACACTCAAGTCAGTAAAAGGGTAGTTCCATGACTGGTTAGCCTAGTGTCAGGATAATGTAAATGGGTGTGGTATCATACCAGGTGTTCACAGCATGTTATATGAGTGAAAGCAACACTATATCTTCCTTAAGTGGGCAACATCTCCAAATAACTAAAATACTGTTATACAAACAAATCTTCCCATATAAGGTCAGGTTATGTCTACTGTGTTCCTGCCACCCCATTTACCAGCATGTTCCTATTCAGTTGTGAATCTATGCTCCTTGTAGGTAACTATTCATACAACTATTCATGAAATGCAATCCTGAAGCAGCCAACAAAGGGAGCTATGTTTCGTTATTCCAGAGGCCTTCTCAGCTTTATCAAATAGTATAATGGCTGAACACAGGGTTTTTGAGATGAAACACAAGCTAGCTAGAGGACGCCAGGCCATGTGCACTGGGCATTTCTTATCATGTTTGTATACAAAAATATAAACTCACTGACTTGAACCACTCTGCCCCACTTAACTTTTATGAAAAGGTCTTCCATTTGTACTTAAATATTTTTTGAAAAACAAAACAAAAACAACAACAAACAAATAAAAACACAACTTTACTTGCTGTCATTCATCCTTGTAGAAGAGCAGTAGCTAGACATTTTGATCTGTTGCCAGGATATTGTTGTTAGGATAATGTGTGTTGGACACTCTGCTATCAGACCATGTGTTCACCTCATGCTATTATATTGAGGTTAGCATTATATCCACAGAGACCAGCTGGCCAGACAGTAACAGCAAATTGCTGCTGTATGTTGTGTGTTCAGATTAGACACTTACATTATTATGTAACATATTTTTTGTTTTGTTCAGGTACTCTTTATTGGTATGGTATTCTTGCATATTTAAGTCATTTTGGCAATTTCACACTTTCATATGCTTAGTTAGTATTTAAATCTTGGATTAGGATGCAACCATTGTTTGTCATATGTTGGTATACTATCTGAGGCTTTGACCATTATATACACAATCATAACCTGGTCCTGTGTGCACAGCAGGAGTTGGCTGATCTGGATCTAAACTACACATACTTGCCTTAGCTTGATCATTATTGTTTTGTTAGCTGGCCAGGAGTTATTATAAAAGCAATTGTAACTCTACCATGTGTTGGTATTTAGGACACTAAGTATTATGTAACAATTGTATGGCATCTTTCCACCCCATGTGTGCCTGTCATTAGAGCCCTATTGATTGAAGCTCTAGTTCTTTTGAAAGACTCTCTTCTGCCCAGGAGACATTTTACTTGTATTGTCAGGTGATGAAAACGCTTGTAAACCTATCAGCTGCGCGCTTTTGTTTCAAGGGGAATCAATAGTGCACTCAATTTTCAGGGTAATTAATGTGAAAACATCTATTGAAGTGGCCTTTGATTGTTTATTGTGGTAGCTTCTAATATTTGCCTCACTTCTGCACATCTCACGCACCATGTTTTATTTGGGACAATACAAGTCATGTAAGCAGAAAAACATTACCTGTGTTTTTGGTTTTTAAATACATCACAGCAACACAGTTACGGACAGCTATGTTTGGTGCAGAAGAACCCCCGGATAAATGTCTGGGTAGAACCACTGGCACACGGCAAGTCAAGTCAGCTTGAAAGTGTTTGCCCAGACTGGGATTTGCATAACAAGTCACTTTTCCCACTCAGCCTCTGATTATTATACATTATAATCTAATGTATGCTTTTAGTTAAAAACTGAATATGCATGAAATAACACCAGAGAAGGAAATTATTGTAATTAAGAATAAAAAAAATGTTTAACCAAAAGTGTAATAAAACTACATGCTTAATGCATTAAGTTAGTTTGGTATGGATGAAAACAAATACCAGTACCTATTTTAGACATCATCTTAAATCAGCACAGCAAGCTGTGAGCAGTTAGTTACTTTATTTACTTGAGACAAACATATCAAGGTCTCAAACCTACAACCTTGTGGTCCAATGTCTGATTGTGATGCAACAAGCCTTTTGATTTATTTTTAGAGATTAATTATAATGTCTGGAGCCATTTGTGGATGCATGGTTGTCAAATCATAGAATGCAGAACTTGAAAGCATGGTGTCCAGGGTCTGAGTCTCAGTCAGGCACTAGTGTAGATGTAAACTATAACTAGATATGTTGTCTAACTAATTTAGGGGCTGGACTATTTTTATCTTGTATCTATAACAAGAATTGGGCTTTCATGACATGGCCTGGGAGATTTTAGTATGAACCGTAATCCATTTTTACATGTGAAGTTAGGATTGTTAAGTACAGTTAATCTGTTTTTAAGTTTTACTAGCAAATCATTAACAGCTACCTCAACTCTGACTACACGTCATAACTTTGGAATGTGAATTTAATTCTGCTCATGGATTAAAATGATGACGAATGTGTGGTATCCCCCCTATGATTGAACCTTTAATACCTTAGTTTAGAGTTTATTCTATATTTTTTGTGTGTGTGAAAGATTATTGGTGGGGTTTTCTACCAACCATACACAGAGAATTTTCATATTGATCTTAGTTTAGTTAGAAATTAAGAGCCTTGGTATTTTAAACTTGTGAATTAATATAAAAAAATCCAGTTCAAACTATAATACTGATTTTTTTTTTAAAAAAAGCTTTCATATTTTAAACTATCATATGTTACATGTTACAAGTATTTCCAATTTGATTTTTTTTTCGATGGATGGTAAGGGCATTGACAATTTAAAACTGATAAGACCACAGGTTATTGTTGTATGTTCTTTCGAGTAACTGTATCAATATAATGTAATGTATTATATTTATTTGGGAAGGGGTGTAACGTTACCACCACCTGTGTTGAAAGACTGGTTTAATTGGATTATTCTTTATCGGTGTTATGATGTTTTATATTTGGTGCTCCTACATGCTTTCCTGGTAGAACCACATACTAGCATAGTCTCTGTATTCAAAAGTTTTTGTTCTTATCAAAGTTTGAATTTTCTTTGTGTGGTATACATAGGATACTAGCTGGTTGTGTGGTATACATAGGATACTAGCTGGTTGTGTGGTTTACATAGGATACTAGCTGGTTGTGTGGTATACATAGGATACTAGCTGGTTGTTTTCTATACAAAGGATACTAACTGGTTGTGTGGTTCACATATGATACTAGCTGGTTGTGTGGTATACATAGGATACTAGCCAGTTGTGTTGTACACATATGATACTAGCTGGTTGTGTGGTACACATAGGATACTAGCTGGTTGTGTTGTACACATATGATACTAGCTGGTTGTGTGGTATACATATGATACTAGCTGGTTGTGTGGTATACATAGGATACTAGCTGGTTGTGTGGTATACATATGATACTAGCTGGTTGTGTGGTACACATATGATACTAGCTGGTTGTGTGGTACACATAGGATACTAGCTGGTTAACTTACATGACATGGAAAGCTTACAATTGATTTGGCCAACCTCGAGCTGTATCCCTAAACCTAACATATTATTTTTTAGTTGCCCTAAAATGGACTATTAAATAAACATGGTTAAGTAAGGAGAAAAGCAAACACACAAACAAACAAAAATGTTATGATGTTGTAATTTGCACTTAAACATCCTAGATGTGTCATGTTATTAAAGGTGTGGACTAGTTGTAAAATCAAGCAAACTGAATTGTGTTGAAAGCCACTTTAGTTTGCTCCTGTACAACTTTGTTCTCAGTACTCCATGCTTAAGTGATTACAGGTACCTTTGCAATTATAAACTTGTTTGATGTTCATCTTTTAAAGTTTAAATACACTAGTAACTACCATTGAAAATTGTTTGAAGATTAAATGACACAGCATATCCTTGATGATTGAAACACACTGGAGATAAATGGAATCCAGGTGTGCTTACTTACATGTAGCTTTCAGAGAAATTGTTGTGCTTGTCACACTTGGCCATAAATTAGGATACACATTTCTAATATATTGTTTGTTTAAAATTAAAAACAAATGCCTTTCTGGTGAACTAGGTAGATCTGCACAGACATTATAGACGTCTGCAGTCTCTTAAAGGCCGAGTATTGAACTTGAGTTCATGGATAATACAATACGTGAAAAAAGTAGTGGACACATGTATTCATTGCTATTAATATAACTTCTGACTGTAAAGGACAAGTTAACATCCTTCATGGTTAAAACCATGTTTTTTTTTTATTGTTTACAAACTACCTAAGGAAAACTGCAGCTATTTTACCCTGGCCCAATGACACATCAAAATGTCACTTGATTTTAACTTTACAAATATACAAAAAAATGGTTGACACTTTTGACAGTTCGAGTACAGTTTCAGTAACAAACGACATGTGATGTTTCTAATGCGCATTACAATAATCGGGGCATACGGAATCTAAAAATAGTATTATAAGGCTATGTTAGCCCTAAAATGAAAACAATGTGTGTAAAATAGTAATTTTAATAAAATAGATTATTTACTGTTGCCACATGCTAACATTCAATACATTTATTAAGTTTAATAGTAATAACTGTTGTTGTTTTTTCAATATTATGAACATTACCTGGATTCAGGATTAAAAAAAGAAAGGTCAAACTAGCAAAGTTTCTAATATTATGCTTGTCTTATAAGAATAGTTCCAGGACAACCTGGTGTAACTTGTATCATACCAGTTATTATCATCACTATCACAGTGATGAAAGCACTGCGAGCATAATGACAAATATTGGTGGTGAGATGTTTAACCTGTAATACAGAATAAGTCAAATAACAATAAGCTCTTTCTACCTTCTAAAATAGTATTTAATTTTTAATTGTACTGTTTCTGTAGCTCTTAGATTTTTAGAGCGGGAGGTCGTGGGTTCGAACCCCGGCCGGGTCAAACCAAAGACTTTAAAGTTGGTAGTAGTGGCTTCCCTCCTAACCCTCTGGGCTAAAGGGACAGCATTAAGCCTTACTCGTCGGTGTCAGTATAATGGACCGGCCGGGTTCAGTCCCTGGGCACCTCATAAGTGCCCCTGTGATATAATGATAGAAATGTCGCTGCGCAGTATCGGCAAAAATGCCGGCTTATCCCATCCCTATTAGTAGACAGATGTAGTGAATGCTTTAAATCAATTAAACTTTTTGCCACTAAAGATGTGGAGCCAATTAGTGGAGCCCTGTTAAGATCAACGGTGACATGAACTGACATTTCCTTCAGTAAGCTATTGCCCTTAAACTTGCCCTTTACAATTTAAAATTATTTGGGTATTTTTGTCAACTGTTGAGGACTGAACTGTTGTTAAGTTGTCTGTTTACCCCTTCAAAACAAATGAGCATGTCGAAAGTGTTGTTTGTTGGGTTGATTGTCCCACCAAAAATCTTTCAGTTATCCTCAGGCAGTGTCCACTTGAAGAAGATATAGTGCTGCCTTCACTATGTAAAGCAATATTTGAGAATCTGCCATCATCCTAACTAATTCACATTATACTGCATCCTGTCACCAGGCTGACACCATCATGGAACTTCCCTTATATTTGCTTTTACATTAGCAAGGGAGCTTTACCACTACCATATTTTACAACTTCAGTATGTTATGATCTCTTTTTGGGGCCTCCCATTTCAGGATCTATGCTCTACCAATTGTGCTACAAGGTGCTGTAAGTTTAATGCTTAAACCACTTATTAAGGATTTCTTTCCTTAATCTGATGGATGTCTTTAGAATAAAATGCATTCCAGCTGATTAAGGTTTAACTCTCTTACAATGGTATTGAGTGGGACTGTTAAGTGTTGGTGGTTCTGCCAATGATATCTCCACAATATCAGATGGAAATAGCCCCACGAGCCTACCGATAAGTGTGGAGTCCTTCGTTAATCTCACAAAATAATAAATCATAATGGTTACAGGTGAAAAGCAGATCTGAAAGGAAAACATGACTGTTCACTGCTATTGGTACAATTCTTTTGTGTATTTCTTGTAAAAACCTTGTCTAAACCATACTTCTACAATAACATTGTTAGTCTTTATTCAAGCCTAATGTGCAAAGTCACTTTTCCATTAACAGTTTTGGGTGCCCATTAGTTTGATAGTTGCATGTATATGACAGGTCAACATAAAACTTTTATTTCGCTGTATACTTCCCATTTGTGTGTTTATGGTTCAATGGTAACATGTATAAAGCTCCACCTCTGTGGTGAAGAGTTTCACTGACCAACAAGTGTGTACATGGTGTGTAAAAGTGTCAAAAATATGATGAGAATGTCAAGCTAGATATATTATCTTCAAAGTATGGCACAGTAAACACAGATGAGGTGGCTGTCAAACCTTCCATAAACCTGTCAGACATTTTCTCCATAGTAAGAATGATCAGAAAAAACGTGAAATAAGTGATTGAGGGTCATTTGCTCATCTCGACAATGTGGACATATTTTGCATCTGTAATTTTAAGCCTGCTAAGCACATATTGATAAAGCTTAGATAAATAGTATCGATCCAGATCTGCAGGCTCCTTGCTGACAACTGATTTTGATCAGGATCTGCTCTACAAGCTTCTGAGTCACTAGAATTGTGTCTGGAGGACTTTCCATAACCATGTACAATTGTGACAAAGAATGTATTTTGGGTTGTTAACCCTTAGCTTGCTACATTTTGTTAATAAAACACTCTAAATTATCAGGGTTTTTTCATTTATATTATATATATTACATATCATGGTGGATATACTTATAAACAGACTGAGCAGCAATAGTGTAATCTTGATCAGAAAGCCCCCAGCATGGAGGTGCCTGTTCTGGATCTATACTGTTAGCCTAAGCCTTATAAATATGCTAAGAGCAGGCTAAGAGTTAACAAAGGAAGCAAGCACCAATCAGCTTAGCATGAATGTTGTGCTTCCAGTTTTCTTTAGAACAGTCTTTGACACAACTTCCCAGTAGAACCACAGACACGCTTTATTGCAGCTGGAAGATCACATGAAAGTACATACCACTCGCAGGTTAAATCAGTTGATTGTATTGCCACTGAGTTTCCTGAATTCTGGAACATTGAGCCTTGGAAAAACTTCTGAGCTAAGCTTTTCCATCTAAAAAAATACATTTGCATTGGGCACTTCACCATTGAAATTGGAAGCAAAGTCTTTGAGAACAAGCAGTATGCCTTTGTTGTCTAGGTACAAGTATTTGCTTCTTGATGCTAAATGCCATGTTAGTTGTAGAGCAGTAGGGTACAAATTGAAACCAAAGGAGTTCCCATTGAGATTGAATCAATATGCTCTGCAAGTTTAGGAACAGGAGTTATTTTGCTTGAGTTTATTTTAGTGTTTTTTTACATGAATAACAACTGAAAATCATTAGTTTCTTTATGTTGTATGGGGAAAATTTGTCCTTGTCTGTTTTTTTTATGTCCATAAAATATTGTCTGAGCATTTCAAATGTATCTTCTGGCAATGGTCTATTTGTTTTGTGCTCATTTGGCTATGAATGCCTGTCACATTTAAATTGAAATTCAAACAAAATAGTTTCTTTCATTCATATGAACAGAACAAAAGGACTTATCAATAGTTTCCACATTATTACTGTAAAAGAGAATTCTGGAGATTTGTGCACCACTTTAGGAAATTGGAAACAAGATAGTGGTATGTGGACAACATAGAAACATGATGTTGTCATCTATAGGGCTGTAACTTGGACTTATTACTGAGACTGAGAACAATCTGTATGCATATCCTTTGTGATTTCCTTTGTGATTTCCTGCATTCAACCATATATTTCTAAAGTAACTAACTCTTAATTACTTGCACCAGATATGAGCCTACTAAAAGCCTGATCAGGTGAGTGATTAAGGGCTCTCTTGTAATTTTTACTAACCTTCATTTATTTATCGTTTCTTTTTGATTACATACTTGTTACATGTATTTATAAATAATTTATCATGTAATTTTAAAGTTATTTTTGTTCCGTCTGTGAATTCAAGACTAAGTTAGTAGTATGTTGTGATTTTAACTTCTACTTCTGTATTTTTTATTTCTTTTTTTAATTCTTACCATGCTTCAGATTGTTGATAACCGATACTTATTCAAAGTCATCTTCTTACATTTACATGCAAAGGTAGGCTATTGCTGGAGACTTGGCAACAAATAGTGCAAATCCTGTTCTGCATGCTCTGATAAGATTAAAGTTCTCTTTTGTTAATATTGATATGTCCAGCCTCTTTAAATTATTTTCAAAATTAATATAATACAATGCAAGGGGGGGCCTGTAAAGTAGTGGTAGTGTCGCCGACTTGTATATCCTCCGACTGCTTGGCCTCTCATCGCGTGGGTTCAAGTCCCATTCAGGGCAAAGGACTTAATATGGGAAGGTCTTCCAGATGACCAGCAGTGTGCTGTAATCCTCATAATTGGTCGCTGTGATGTTTTTCAAAAGCAAAAACAACACAAACAATACAAAGCTATGCTAATTGTGAAGAAGGCATGTAAAAAAACCCAGACAAAAAACAGCAGCATAGGGCGAGGACAAACTAGTCTCCCATGTTTTAGTGGGTCACTTGGTGTTGGTTCTTGACCCTTAACAGTCGTCTTATGTCATCTACATTCAAGGTGAAATTGTATAGTTTGGGAAGGAACATGTCATTGTGCAAAAACAGTTATTGTCACAAATTGTGACTACGATATATTTCTGAAGCAGTGTCTGCCAGGATGCATGCAGCGCTTGTTTTGCCTTTTTCAAATAAGCTGTACTTTATCCACATTGAATAAATGATTAAAATCAGTGCTGATTGCTGTTTTCTTTCCCATAGTTTGTAGAATTAGATGTAAACAGTTTTCAAGCTGCTTTAGCCATTGCAGACTGCACTATCCTAATATAGAATCCAACTGTGCTTGTATGAATATAGGTTCTATTTATACCACAGTCCCAAAATCAAAATGAATATGGTCTTATACCTTGTTTATAATTTATATCTTAATTCTTTTTTCATTTAAAATTTAAAATTAACATAAAAATAGAGGAACCTGTGGCCAAGGTGGCCAAGTAACCAGATTGTAGCTTCTCTGATATATGATTTTATAAATTATTTTTTATTAATTTTTATGAACAAGGACAGAAGGATGACCAGTTACAACATTTACATGGGTGTTAAAAGAGCTTCAGTAACCTACTTAAAGCACTTAACTCTCATTGACCTGTGGGTGTATTGCAACTGCACTTCATAAGAGAAAATATACACACATAGTTTTTTTTGTTCAAATTATCATCTCGGTCATGAGAAAGGTTACTAAATTTTTAGTGGTTGTGACAGAAAGTTGGACTTTGCCAGTTCATGAATGCATTATTTTTTTATACACTGCATAATTAGATTTGTCATTTTATCTGTGCAGTCATCCATTCAAATCTGTGAATTGGCAACGTCCCCCACACTGCTCTTCAAATTTCATGAAACTAAGTAAAAATACTTCAGCTGGTTTGCTTTGTTACATGTAGTTGTTTGTTGTTTCACTTAGATTCGGTATTAATCATAAATAAATGTACATGATAAGGGTTTGATAAATGGTAAAGTATGTCTTCTGAAACTTGGACATTAGGAAACAGATAGTACATAAAAAGAAAAGGGCCATAACTTGTGTCAGAAAATATATTTCAGTTTAATTATATAGATATTTAATAATTCATTTATTTTTGTATCACAGCCTAAATATTTTTTCTCTTTCTCTTTTTGTCTAGGATCCCTGTGATATGAGAATGTGTTAGGGCCTGGTTTAGAAAGATACACCTGCTAGAAGCTTAGTGAACAGGGATACCCCACCCACCTTGGATACACACAAAATGATTGTCCCTGGCAACATGAAACACTGGATGGTTGCTTGGATACCTCTTACCTGGCTGGTTGTCATGGCAACTGCAGATTATGTAGATGGTGAGTTTTTTCTATAGTCATGCTACATTCAAAAAATGTTATTCCTTAAAAGTGTACAGTTTTTTTTTTTTTAAATAGCTGCTTTTTTAATAAATCTGTATTGATGCACATTCTTGTGCTATCCTTATCCTTTTTATTTCAGCAAATAACTTTTTTAGAGTCACAGGTTTAATTGACATCAAAATAACATTAACAATTCAGTTACATAGCAAGCACTATATTGGCATGGCTTCAGACCTTGTTTAAATAGAGGCTTTGTATTGTATCCCCCAGTGCTACCCATCATAGGTTGCTGAGATGTCTTGTGTTCAGAACATTAATTAAAGCATGTCTAGACAGAGTTTGACTAATTGTCAACAAAATGAACCCTGCACCTGCTACATTTGTTTACAGCCAATGCTCAATCTTAACATATTGGCTTTTAACTACTGACACAGGTAAGAAATTGTATTACCAGAGACCAACAAGTAGCTAGAAATAGTATGCAGACAGTTTCAGAAGGAGACGACTAATCTGGATTTTCACTTTTGCCTCAGCTTGATCAAAAAGTGTTAAGCCTGATAAGTGTTTGGAGAGAGTTACAGCTTCTATTACCAGATTTAGAGCCTGGCTTCATTTCAGAATGAAATTATCCCTTCTGCATCCAATAGTGCAGTGACAAATTATCTCTGACCAAATCTGGAGAGACCCATAGAGGGGGTAGAAGATAGAGAAATACTGTTGGTTAAAAAAACTCTATGTGCATCTGTTGACTGACTTTGTTAGTATATTGTTGAACTCATTTTCAAGTTTCAGTTGTTAGTGTAAACTAACTTATGTGCATCTGTTTAAGGATTAAGTTAGTCTGTTGTTGAGTCGTTTCCAAACAGATGCATCCTTGTAATGAGCCATTTTCTAAATGATGCACATCAATGCACTCAGCTAATGAGTTGGTTACAGCACAAAAGCTGCTCTGCGGAAAGCTTTTTATTTCTTTGTGAGTGTGGTCAGTTAGAAAAAGAATCTTTTTTAGCATTTTTATGAAATGTTAAGATGGTTCATTTTTAAATATTAATGTAGTTGGGTCTATAAAATATGTTTCATGTAATTCCCTCAAGAAGTCAAAGTCTAAATGCAAGAAGTATTATTATTTTAAATTCAAATTAATAACTTAACATTACAATTTTATATTTTGACTTCTTTTCCTCTTAGCAACTGCTCAGCCCCATTCCCACAATGTCTGTTCTTTAATGATATCTGCTATTTTGTAGTTTGTTTTATATTTAATGTCAGTTTATAATTCAGTTTTCAGCAACTTATCAGGATGTAATAAGATGAGCTAATGTATTAGCTGGTAAATAAATTCTTGTTTGTTTTTGATTTTGTTTTGTTGTTACATTGCACCAAAACAGTTATTGCCTTATTGGTGATTGTCCAATGGTGGACAAATGCCTAGGTAGAAACACTTGTGCACCACCAGTCTAATGAAAATGGCAACTTTCTGAAAAAAGACATTCACATATACTTAAATCTTAAAGAAAACTCATATCAATTAATCTACTATTTTCCAAAATATCCTGAAATTTGAGTGTAACTTTTCTCACTGCAAGTTGTACATTAAGTCAGTCACCCTTGTTGGTCTAATTGGTTTACACACCAGAGCTTTATTGTGGTATTAAATTAACATTTTTAATTCATAAATCTGGATGACAAATGTTTTCACAACAGGGTGGGATGACAAAGTGTCATCTTTTGAACTTGGGCCTGGCCTTGTCTACTTAAATATTATTGTGTCTGTTTTGAGGGACAATAGCAAAAAAACCACACCAAAGCATCTAATGATGGTGTCTCTGTGTCACATTGTTTCATGGAAAAGAACAGTTTTTCGTAATCACTATGTATGCAATAGGCATTGTTTTCGTACAGATAATGGGTCCTGGACTTTTAAAGAATGTAACATGTCAAGATGTTGTTTTTTTCAAACATCATAATTACAAAGATGTGCTGACTCATTTATCATTACTACTATTACCATCTTACACCTGCCACCACTATTACCATCATCATCATCATTAACAACAACAACAGCAGCAGTAGTGGGATCATTTTTTCAAGCACTGCCAGCGGTAGAATCATTTTTATCATCATATTCATCATCACCATTATCTTTCATCATCATCATCCACCTTTTTCATCAATATCATCATCATTATAATCATCACCATCATCATCTTCATCATCATTTTTGCCATTCATCATTATTATTCTTATCATCCTTATCCTCCTTCTCCTCATCATTAACACCATCATCATCATCATCATCATCATCATCAACACATTTACAAAGCTCCATTAGATAACCTAATGTACACAAGAATGTGAATTGTGTTTGTCAATTGTTGAATAATGAATAATGTGGATCCCCAATTAGATCAGATTCATGTTGTTAGTGATCACAAGTCATGATAGATGTTCCATTCATAGGTTTTTTTCCTATTTTCTGCTTCCGTCTCCCTCAAGTGGATGATTTATCCTTTACTGTACTACGTTATTACTAAGCATAAGCTTGCTCATGTCTTGCTGAACAGGTGGAGCTCGTAGGGCTCCATAAATAATTGAGGAAAAACGTTAACACTATACTTAAATTTCCCTGTCGTATTATGTCATTGTTTTATCCTTGTTAATGTTCCTCATTTGACTCACAGACTTAGTTTAATTATACTTGTTTATAGTTGGGACTCAAATTCTTTCATTGTACATTTATCCCTCTCAAAAGCCTACTTCATGGATAGAACCTGAAATTAGGTAGAGCCCATGCTTCCGACATACATGTATAAGGTGGAAATGTATTCTATTACCTTTTGAAAAATAGATTAACCAAAACTTAAGCAATATGCTATAAAAAAAAAGTGTGAGTTTTGTTGGTCACAATAGCTTGAATGCAACATGGTCACAGTGGGAAAATGTTTTGTTTTTTTTAAAAAAAAGAAGCAAAGTCTTTTTGATTTACAATGTGTGAGCATTTATGTTTTGGCTATTTATTAATGCAACACCCTGCATCATGTGCATATATCGTTCTTAAATAAATCATTAAATGGCTTGATAGAGATTTAGTTTAAATACATATCTAGCTAGACTTGTGTGGCTCTGTTTATCACGTATCTAAAACAGTGTCCTAGTCATTTTAGGTGTTAATTTCACAATTAAAATGAAGGCACTTAGATTTTATTTTTTTTTGTTAAAGAAAAAATTGTAAATGTTGATGTCATATTTAAGATTGGTGATTACATTTATCATATGAGCAAAAAGTTTTATTGGGGAAGATGCCTGTATTCAGTTTCATCTAGATAGGTCCAGTCATCTCTGTATGGTATTTTATTTTACGTCACATTAGCATCATGTAGACATATATAGGTACAACCTCTTGGCTTTGGAGAGACATGGTATTATGTATCTATTTTCATGCCATTACAATTATAAGCTACTATTTGTATCCACTCAGAATAGGGTATTTCGGTGCACTTACCATATTAGAAACACTCTAAGTGAAGATTATTAAACAAAGAGCTCTTAGAATTTGGTGTCTGAATTGAGGAAATCATCAGTCAGAAATAATTCACTATTACTTATGAAACATAAAACAATTACACAAAGTTGAACTGAAGATTTTTGTCATAAGTCTATATCACACTATTACGGTTAGTGTCATATTGTCAATGTCCAGCTGTTTGTGTGATGGAAAACGCTCTATACAGATGTCTGAGTAGAACCACTGGCACGGCAGTTCAGCTGGAAGACCTTCTTACATGAAAGTTGTTGATCTGACAGGAACACAAACACAAACCAAAGTCAGACAGAAACTGAGTTTTAATGGTATGAGACCTGCCACTGGTCCACATAGAGTGGGCTTACTAGTTCAAGTGGATTTGTTTATTTATTTATTTGGGTTTTACGGCACACCGACACTTAATAGGTCATATGGCGCCAAATCAAGTGGATTTGTGTTAATTTAGATTTAGTTGTGCATAATTATGTATGACTAAAATAAATTAATAATATGAATAATAATAGTAACAATAATAATTATAATATGATAATAATAATAATAATAGCAGCTAAACAATGGTTTGCCCAGTTTTATCTATCTCTCTCTCCATATATATACCTATTTTCACTTATGTAAAAAATAAATAATTTACTAAATAATCTCATTAAATGTGATATTCACAGTCCAGATGTTCTACGATTAGTCTCAGTATTAATGTTATATTTTGCATATTTCTGATGAGCACCTAGACTTTAGTTTGTATAGACTTAAAGATGTTTACCAAATATTTCTAAATAGCTTTGCTGTATAAATGTGCCAGCCTTATATTTATACTTTCCCTTGGTTAGTCAATGTATTCTGATTGTTTAAAGATCATCAGTAAAGTTTCTTTCTCTTTTTTCTTAAGGAGAATGTGAAATTGCAGGTCACACTCGATTTAAATTGCCTGGCAGGTTGTCTGAAAGGAACAATTTACAGTCAATGGCAAACTAAGATGCACCCAATAAAGTTGTAGATAAGCTTGAGTTTAGCAAAATTAAAACTTACCCAATAATTGAAATGTGTGTATTGATGTAAACATGATCTACACATTGATTTATGCTAATTTTATTGATAGTTTTTGTGTGTGGAGTAAATGCTTTATGCAATGGAGTTGTGCAATAATGCCAACTATAGTCCATAAAGTCTTCTGGAGAACAATAAATTTAAGAGTGAAAAACATTTCTTTCAAAATTAGACTCCTTGAAGAGGTAATACAGCACAGGTTCCTGGTGAATATTTGATCATGCAGCAAAAAATGTCTAAAACGTTTCCTTATATTGAAGGCACTTTTATAATAGAATTGAGTTTGGTCTTATTCATAGTTAAGAATTGTTTAAACTGTCTTTATAACCTCATTGATTGTTTTCACTGTGTCAGCTGTATACATTAAGGACAATTGGAATTGCAGGTAAATGAAAATGCTTATGACATATTAATAGTGATCAAACTTCAATAACATGTCATTTGTACCTATAACGGTTCTTTTATTTGCATAATTATCTGAATGTTAAATAGTATTTGTTACAGTATCTCGAAAATCTTGTTGTCTTGTCTCTATTCCTCCATATTTGCCCATCCCACCAAGTGTCTGCAAAAAAGATCTAACAAAACTCAACTCTGTCAGGTTAACATTTATAATGATAAGAATATATATTTTTTATATTATTGGTAGTGAAATTATTATTTGTCTCGTACATATTTGTACATGTACATGTTTTATCCTCGCTTCTATGATATTATGAACAGACCCGTTTATCTGTGCCATTCAAACTTTTGTCATGCAGATGCTTGTCATCACATCAATCAGAACTGTTCAGATGCTGGTATTTTGTCACCTTGTGCCCTTCCAGAGTTGTGTTATCATTGGATGTTTGCACATTTGTGCTGTAGCTGTCATTATGCCTCTCCATGCTCATAACATTTTAGTGCATTTCATGTAAAAACCCAGTGGATGTCTGCTTTTTTGTCACCAACTAGTCACTTGTATATGTTGTTTATGTATGATACGTTTTAAAAAGTTGAGCATTCAGGATGTCCACTTTCAGATGCCACCTGGGTAAGAGTCCTGGTCATGGCAAAAAAATTTTATGTGGAAATATCCTTCACCAAGAATGCCCTAGTGATTCTACCCAGACATTTGTCTGGGGTCTTACTCTATTCAGTTTGAATTGCCAATTATCTATAACCTAGATAAAAATTTAAACTAAACTAAACCAATTAGCTTAATGTTGCCAATATGTCCATAATTGGGATGCATCTTAAAATTAATCCAAACTTAACAGATGGAAGTTGCCAATATGACCATAATTAAAATGTATCTACATATGAAACCAAACCAAATAGCTGGGTGTCAACAATAAAACCATTCTAGTGTTTGTAGTGGTATCTCTCGAACAACAACAGCAGTGTACACCCACACCTAGCAACTTTGTATTGTTTGGCATGTTTCACCATACAGGTGGCATTAGTGTATGTTGCTCTGCTTTTTGTCATGCAGTAATTAGTATAATTGGGTGTATGTTTGTCTTTGTTTACATAAAAATAATTACCTCAAGTCTTGTTTAATTAAAATCAAGTGTTGAATCATTATTTTATCATGTGAAAAAATTACCCTCTTACCCACTCCAAGTTGTCCAAAAATGGGGTACTTGTTGCTGAGTGGCTGTGTCACTGATCTAAAGCCCCTCTAACTTCTCAGCCCCTCACCGTGTGGGTTCAAGCCCCAGTCATCCGAGGAGGTCTCCCAGCTGATCATGGTCTGCTTCATTAGTTGTACACTGACATTAACATGGGGTCTGTCTCTACCCTTTTCAATAATAGCTGGATATCATGTTTATCATTGTGCTGTATCACGCTCACGCCTCTCCCCCCCCCCCCCCCCCCCCCCCCAACACACACACACACACTCACACACACACCCTAAAGTAAAAGGAAAAATGTTCTGTAAATGGGCTGATCATGTAATGTAAGTTGAGACTAGACAATGTCTCATATTGTTGTTAGAGTTAATATACCCCCAATGCTAGCTTATCATGAAATATCTTCAGAAATGTGTGCTGGCACATGTCAGGCCACCATAGCAACTTAAAACAAAAAATATCTGCTGACATGTTGGTAGACTTCAGAATGGAGAGATATTCTGGAATATGAAGATGACATGTCTGAGACAAAGATTAGTTATCTCTTTTTTACCTATGATGATATAAATAAATGACTGTGTATACTGTTTCTGTAAATGGCTGATAATTCTCCATCTCATGATGTGTTGATATTTATTCTGTTTATAAATATATGTGAAGAAAAATGTTGTAGCTCAAAAATAAATAATAATTTCATGTTTTTTACAGTTGTATGATTCTGCAAATGTGCACATATAGACGTGCTGACTTAAACACCTTAGGTCTGTGCCAGCTGTGTTCAAGTTCTGATCCAAGCACAAGGACTTCCAGCTGATCTACCATACAATTATAGCTATACCCGAACATGTCAGGGATCTAATACAACCTCATTATCATGAAGTCTGTACTATGATCATTATTGTATCACTGTAATGGTATCCTTTTGCAACAGTATTTTGTTTGATTTTCTTTATTTCTCTGTATTTTTAGACTGTTTTTATGTTTTATGTTCTTATATTTCCAGTTCCACCTGTCTACCCAGCCCAGGACAAGCAGAAGTTTGCATTTGCCTGTGAGAACAGTTACATCCACATCAAATGTCATAATCCTCAAGAGAAGATACGCGTCCTTCTGGCAAACTATGGCCGCTTCAGTCTGGTTGTCTGTAACCAGGATGCCGTAAGCAAGGGCTGGGATCTTAAATGTAGCTCCAAACTGTCCATGGAGATCGTCAGTCAGAAGTAAGTCAACTTGAATGTGCAGTTTTGTATTATGTGACCAATAAAGTCACAAAAGATAACTATTTGTTTTGTATTAGAAGATGCTTTTTAAGATCATTTTTGTTGAGGAAAATATATTGGAACTATTGTGATGACTCTGTTATCAGCATCAGCATTAGCAGGTTTTGTAAAGAAGGTATTAAAAGCAGTTTTTATGAAGAAGGTACTAATGGCTGTTTTTATGAAAAAAAGTACTTATATAATTCTTTGTTCACATATGGGTCATTAAGGTTAATGGTAGGTTGAAACATTCCCTTAAGTTCTGATCTTCAGGAAGTTATATAATGATTGCATTTCTGGCTTTATTACTAGCTCTAAGGGTTTTTAAACAGAACGAACAACTGAATTTACACTACATGCTGTTTTCATGCACAACTGATCAAGTTCAAGAGGGGGACGTTTTACTTTAAGGGGTAAAGATTTGCGCCTCAAGTTTTTCTCTGTGTGGAATGTTTTGATGACAGTTTTAAATTGCCAAGTTAATTGCTCCACTAAGGAAAGTTAATTGACCATAACCTGCCATCTGACCTGTGACACCTAGCATAGGGAGATGTGTCCAACATGGGCCAACTGGTGATGAAAAAGTGAAGAGCTGGGATAATATATTAGAGGGGCTGTATTAGGATGCTTGTGTGGACTCAAACATATAGGGGCTGACCTAAATATTCAGCCAGTTTTATCTTCCATATAAGGAAATGATATTAGAATCAACTCTCAACCATTCAACAAAGATGTTTTACAGAGTAGTCTTGCTTTAGAGGCCTTAGATAAAAATATGAAGATGTTTAAAGCTTACCAGGTTTTAAATATCTTAAAAAATATTTTTTGTCGCTTTAAAGTTAATAATATTCTTTGTTTCTTTATTATATCAGTCATTGATTAAATAAGTGGTCTTAAATAATTTGATACTCTGCTTAAAAAAAACTGCAGATTTATGACTAATATGATAAGTTTTCTTTTGTGGTAATTGTTACATACCTGCGCAACTGTCTGAATGCTTGAAATACAACTCTTGTTCAGCTAATTTGATTCAGTGTCCCTTTTTATTCTTTGTTTAGGGATGAATTGCAAAACTGTGTGTTTTGTTATCAGATTAGATACTTTGTATTGTGTCAATTCAATTTTAGTAACATGATGTAAACTGATACATTTTTAGTGATGAATACAAACGATACCTGTCATTAACCATGGCTTGTTGAAAGCTTGGGTATAATTTGATATGGCATTCCAGTGGTTTTGTATGTGCAATCCACTTAGGTAATTATCCCATGTCAGATTTGGTGTAGTGTTCCCTTGGGTGGGCCATCTCTAAGCCAAACAATCATAGTGAAAGATATCCCTTGCTGTGTTCAGAGAAGTTAAAATAACTTAAAAGTTCTTTAAGAGTTATCTTTTGTCAACAGTGTCTGGGAGAAATGAACTGAATACGTTAATAAGTATGCCGTTTAGTAGTCATTACACATTTCATTCAGTTTGTTTTGCCTATTTTTTTATGAGATTTTATGTTACTAACATGATACACATCTGTGTTTCTATTGGTTTGAACATACAATGTGTTTAAGCTTTTTTTGTTAAATTTGAGCAAAACAAAATAGGTTACACATTTGCCCTACATGAGATATCATTGTATGTATATTCAGGTGAACATTTATTAAATAATACTATTGTGTTTATACATGTATTACTTTTTCTTTAAATAACATTGTATGTATATGTAGATGAACATTTATCAAGTTATAATATTGTGTTTCTTCATGTATAGCTTTTTCTTTAAATAACATTGTGTGTATATTTAGATGCAACATGCAAAGATCATGTGATGTTTGGGCCACAAGTAATGTGTTTGGGACTGACCCATGCCCAAACACTCCAAAATACCTGAAGGTCGTTTATTATTGTTTCAAGGGTAAGCTGACCGTTGCCACAGGAACTGCATGGATGCCATGGCAATCAGCATGCGCTGTAGTTTAGAAGTTTTCAGACTGGCAGACCTTTATTGTCACGTTTAATATGTTACCATAAGTCTTTTAAGTAACGCGTGTAATTGAAATAACTTTCTTAAAAGTTTAATACTAAATTTGAATTGTGAAAAGGGAGGTCTTAAGTTTTTAGCACTGATGTTGATATAAATATGCTTGACTGAAAAATGGTTTCTGTTTTGATCTCTTTTGATCTGTATTTGTTTATATTAAGAATAAAGAGTTTGTTCATAGTTGTTGATTTTATGAAGACATATGGTTATACATACAATAAGAGTTTTGAAGATTGTGCATTTCTGACATGAATCACGTATTCAAGCTTTGTGCAACATTTCTTAAATTTCTTGTTAGATAAAATTAAATGAGAGTTAAACATTGTTTACCAGTTTCCTAAGGGAGTAATAAACCAAACTATGCCATTTATTTTAAATTTGGCATTATATTTACAATTTACATACTTTGTGATGCAATTTACATATTTTCAGACTTTGTTTAAAGTTTGATTAGGTTCAGTCAGAATATGTTACAATCTCAATGAATGCCATTATTTTAAAAAATGCCATTATTAATGTCAGCTTTATATTTCAGTTTGTTTTTACAGGGTGTCAGTTTTCTTTTTTTTTTCTTTGTTTGTTTGTTTGATCATTTGTAAATAATAGCATTTATAGATAAGATTTACTGATAGTACATTACTTTGCATCATTCCGTATGTATGTCATGTCGCTTGTCTGCTGTCTATTTTTGTTTTTGTCTGATGTGGACTTAATTTTGCTGCCATATTAACATAAATGTGTCCTTCTTTGTGTAAGATACAAGAAGATTTCAATGTTGTGTCTCGTCTGATATGAACATGTGTACACATAATATAAAAATTACATTCTTTGTGTATAATTCTGTCAAATCAAGCAGACAACATTTAACTTCTTTGTCATGCTTTCATGAACAATAGCATGTAAACACATATAATTACAAAAACCTAGTTTTACAGATAAAATCTAAAGACAGTTACAATTCTGTAGAAAGTTACAGGAAAATCACAATTAAATTGCTAACTTATGGCTGACATAATGTGAAAGTGGACCAACAAAAACAGGAAGACAAATATATACTTTGGAATGATATCTTCTGCATTTTGTTCCCAAGCTCCTGTATTTAAACTGCAAACTAGGGAGTGACAATAATTGGTTGGCAAGAGATTTATGAATGGGGAATTAAATAAGTTGGTCAATTCTTATTCCTAATAATGTGGCTGGATGTAGAATTATTGTCGTCTTTTACCACATGTTATAAACAGTGATAGCAGCACATTATCTTCTTCATGTGGACACCATCTCTTGATAACTAAAAGATTGTTGCTTGGATGTTAAACCCAACAAACTTAGTTGACTGTCATTTCTAGCGATTATAGCAAAAGGTGTAGATCCAGATCAGGCAGCTTCCAGCGAGAGCCTGCTGATCTGGATCTACTTTATATGCCAACATTTGAGCACTGTGCGCTTAGCAAGCTTATAATGTATTGTGGAATGCTTTTCTGAGCAAGTTCCATTCATACCGAAGTGTGAGCTGCTGTATGTAAACAAAAGGGGAATAAAGAATGGTCAGTGGGATGATGTATGGGAAATCATTGACCAGGAACACAGGGTGTCCATGTTAGATGTCCATCACAGACAGGAGAAAGCCAATTCTCTTCATCCATCTGTCAGATATAATCATGGGAAACATCTGGTAGAGTATGTCAGGTGTAAACATACCAATTGTAATTGCATTGTTTGTATGGGTGTATGAGGAGGGGGGGGGGTAAGTCACAAAACTTAATTGATCTAAATTATCTAAAATTTGTATCAATGAAAAGCTAATAGCTGATAAGCCTTTTTGTCTTGTGTCCAGTGGTGGTTGGCAATTGATTAAATCGTAAAAATGATTAGGCCTTGGTATGAGTATACAAATATACACAAACAATTAAATAGAACTTTGAACTATGAATCAGAAGAAAACAAATGAAGTTTAAGATAATTTTGAAAGAGAATGGACTATAGAATGGACTGTGTGCTCATCCTGTTTGAAAACCTCCCTCTTTGTTCCATTCTTTGTAACACATTTGAAAATTTTGACTAATCTGCTATTATATTTTAAAGTTTGATTGTGTTAAAGGTGATATCCAACAGTCTGGACCTAATATTTTTTTCTCAAATAACTAAATAAATCATTGTTATCTGAAAAGGTTTAGCAAAATGCTCTTTTTATTGATGCCCTGTGTGAACAGTAAAGCATAAATCCCCACTTGTCCATGCAAACTGTATTTCTTATTGATAGATTTTGTATAAATGACGTTGAGAGTGGTATTTTCACAATTCTTACTGTCTAACAATATAGGTAGTGTTCAAAATCGTCTTTACTTAGACTAAATAAGAGTTTATGCAGAAATTATGCCCCTTATTCCTCAAAGCAGTGTTAAGATATTGTGACATGTATTTAATACAGACAAGCTATTGGATTCCACCTTTAGTGTCAGTATAGGTTTCCATGTTCTGTGGTTTGATGATCTAGTTACAGTCTATGAACTACCTTAGGCCTGAAAACACAAACAGAAAACAATACTTACGCATATCCACTACATTGTTACAATTCATGACATAAACAATTTGCCTCCTAAAATTCCTGTTAACTGGTTAAGACATTCATTCTAAAATGTCTGTATCATGATAATAATTTTAAGAGAAGAATTAAATAAATGGAGGAAGATAACCAAGACTGGACATCATTAAACACATAGGAGATGAGTCAGACATACTGGAGTGCTAGCTTGACATGTAGACAATGCCTTGAGCATTAATGGTGCCTAGTGGGGGGCTGTCTTCACTTGACATTTAATTGACATTTTAAGTTACATGGGTAAAATATGCACTGTTTTTACTTCTAGTTATAAGGATTAAAGAAAGATGCAAGAATTCTTTTGCCCATATACAGCAAGTTTTTTCCATTTAGCCTGTTAACTTATAGCTCAGATGCATGTATTCGGGGGCCTGTGTGGCATGCCAGGTGCCAAACTGTGCAATAGGTGTCATTGGTGTTGGTAACTACATGCTATATTGATTATGGTTATTGTGTTGCTTATGTTATAAAATGAATAATGCCAATAAGCCACTAACTTGTTTGAATGTCATAAAAATGTAAATAATAATAAAATGCCTGTCTCTCTTCTAAACACTATGTGGACATTATTTTTCAATGACATCACTGCTTTCGTCATAACTTGTCAAACAAAAACGTCAGCACTTGGACACTTATTCAAATGAATCAGTTTTCTTATCATTGCCTGCATTCTAGTAACATATAAGGAAGTGCGAGGTTAGAGCTCTGTAAAACCGGTTTAATCACCCCTGCCGGTCTATATTACTGTAGGGTTTGCTCTTGTTGATAAATGACTTGTCACAGATTTGTTCTCACATTTACATTTGGCGTGCATGTGGATACCTTGGTCCTGTGTCTTTTTAATTTTTGTATATGTTGCAATACTCATAGGACTTTGTCTTATATATTTTTATTCCAAAAAGGCATAATAATCATGCAAGTACTAATTTTATCTTTGTAACATCATAATTAAAATTTTGACTTTCATAAATGTTTTTCGTCCAGTTTTATTCTTATAACTGCATAAAGAGATATTGGTTATTGTAAATAAGTAACTATGCTAGATGAAAAGCATAAAGATATATTTATTTGGTCTAAGGAGTTACCTTCACTTTAAAACTGATTAGATTTCAGATGATCAATTCTCTATAAACTTGCACACATTTGGACATAGACATTTGTATAAATAAAGGGAAAGTCTTCAACAAGTTTTCCTTAATTGAATGAGGTTTAATGCTATAGCAAATTACATTGGTTGCCCACTTGCTCCTTAGATCGAAAATATACCCACATTGATATTAACTGAGTGCAAAGTGTAATACACAAATGAAATGTAAAATCGATACACAATACTTGGGGCTTCAACTCTTAGCCTGCTAAGCACAAATTGTTCTAGCTTTGACAAAAAGTTTCAGTGCTTGCTGATCTGGATCTGCACTTATTGCTACTGTTTAAGTGTTAAGCAGTAAATCTTGTTAGCTATCTATGAGGTTGTGGGCAGATAACTTAGAATTTAGTATTGGTTGTTAAAATGTTGATTTATTAGGGTTAACTTTACTTCATTACCAACCTTTGACAGCCACAGGCCCCTCTTTTCCCTTGTCATTAGTCAGGCACACTTGCCAGCCTCCAGGAAGCTAGAAGAGACATGGGCAATTAAATCCAAGACCCCCTTATAATTAGTCCGCTTCATCAATTATTGAGCTGTTTTTTTGCGCCCAAATCCCTATTCTTAGAACAACTCTGCCCAAAGTCCTTGTTTCAAAACTGCTGAGTCAGCACTCCCAAATTGTCTTTGTCTTAAATTTGAAGAATTATTATCCCCTCTGCCCCAAATCCCCCCTTTCCCCACATACAAAACACCCAAAGAGACAAAGGAATTGTCGATGCCCCCCCTAATCCAATGAAATATTTCTGTCACCCTTTTTTCCATTGTTCCTGTTGGATCTTTATTTTTAAGTTAACTCATATGAAGGAAGTGAATATGAAGAGATGTAGCTTTATATCCCATAAGTCTAAATGAAACCCTAAAAAGTTGTTAATCATTGAAAGTGTAATAGTGATGATTTTAATGAGTACCAGGTAGTTTAGCTTGAGCAATAAGTTTACACCCTCCTTTATGTGGAGCAGCAGTAACTTTGGTTGTATTGTTCTGCAGCAGTGTACAGTCATTGTACAACTATGTGACCCAAACATAGTCCCTTGGCAGGCTGCTGCTGTTGTTGTTGCAGTTTCTGTTGTTTTTGATCATGATGGTGGAGACAGATGCAATGATTGTTGTCTGTCAAACATGACCAGAATAATTGTTTAAATCCCCAGGAGTGGTGTTTATACTGGTGTTGTTATTTCAATGATGTCTCACTGGAACAAGTTTTTTTTCCTTTGTTAACCCTGACCATGCTACATTTGGTATTGTTTTAGTTTTTTTTTTTTTTTTTCTTTTTAAATATAAATACAAAACATCATAACAATTATGGTAACAACAGTAATATCTAGCTGTAATTTGGAGGAAGCCCCCAGACTAGTATCTAGTTAGCACCACAAGCCCATCAGTGTCAGCTGCAAGGGTAGTGGAAAGCCTCATGTATGATGGAAATATATGCTGCCAGGGAGTATTGTTTGGATTTTAGTCTTAAACACCCATAAATATTACTTTTTCAGAGACATGTTTTTAAGTTTTTACATCCTTAACAAATTTCTCCAATTTTAAAGTTATAGTATGCACTATGTACTTAATTATAGCTCATTGGTTGTATTCAGATTGTTTTAGTGGATTCAGCTATTATTACCTTGCAAATTGTAAAGAAAATATCAGTTTTGATTCAAGTTAATCCATTCACATCCATTCTTGATTAATTAATTTATTTGTAACTCTTTTTTTAATAGTTTATAGATCAATGTTAGAACATAAGTTCTCCAAGTTGTTCTTGTTACTATTTTTGAACAAGTGGCCAATGAGCTAAAATTTGCAAGGTGAAATCTTTTTGTAAGGTTTTCCTGCACACCTGTTGTGCTGTTGTTGTACTACCCACGGAATCATCTGGATCTTTGTTTATCTGGTGATGACAGAATTTCTTAACTTTTGTTAATTACAACTAGCATCAAAGCAATCTAACCCGCCATTTACAGAAAGTGAAAAAAAATCCAAAAGCAACACCAGCAACAACACTGAGGGTTCACAACCATTTCCGTTTTTACCTTCTTTATTTGCCACTGTCTCCCCAGCTATTTGTGGATGATGAAAGTTATCTACACTGTAATACATTCCTCTTCTTAGCTTTTTGTTCTTTCTGACAGGCCAACTGTCAATAGAAGACACACCTGCAGAATACAAATTGGGTGATTAATGCATTCTTAGCTGGGTGAAAGGAATGGAAATGTACTGTCAGCTAACTTGAAGGCCTATTGTGTCAAAATTCTCATCTGTTTTTAATTAATTCAGTATCAGAATGTGTAGGTCTGAACAAAAGCAATGCATGAACCCTTAGCTAGCACATTTATTGACTTTCCTAAGACACTGTCCAGAGGAGCTTGATAGTCCAGGAGTAAGATGCAAGTAAGATTATAGGGGTCTGTGGTTCAAACCTCTGGTTTCAACTTATTTACTTGAGCAAGACATTAATCTCTTAATGTCCTAATTTACCTGTGAGGGTTATTAAAGTCATTAATATAACTTCCAAGTGCCAAATGTCGGCTACCTTAGGCAGAATATATGACTAGAAGGCAAACAGTGTCAGTTGAACAAGCAGTAGCTTGAGACATAATTGTTGTATCCACTATATATAACCTATAACCTTAACCTATATCCTTTAGGCATGAACATCAGCATAAATTAAGAATTAATCCTTATGTGGTCCTGCGTCTGGCTGCTGACTGATTATGAAAGCTATTGTTTTTGATATTTTTTCAAAGCCTTATATAACATGGTGGTAAGATCCAGATGTTTTGATGTAGAAAGAACCCAAATACTAAGGCTGGATCATCAGTACACAGCAGTTCAACTGGAAGACCACCGTATTTGGAAGTTTAGGGTTTAAATCTTATTGTGTGAGGTCAACTAGCTGACATGCGATGTGCCTGTAGTTCTCCAGACATTGTCTGTCAGTCTTCCTCCATTTGAAACAGCTAGACATGGCTATAATGACCATTATTGTATCATTTTTAATAAGGGTCATTATGAAAGTTTATAGACAACCCTTTTAACATAAATTGTTAAATAACAAAGCATTAAAAAATATTTCAATTTCTTGTAATCTTAATGTACAAAGAAACAAATCAATTCAATTATGATAAAAGCCAAAATTATTGCCTATGATCCATACATGAACACTTCTATCTCTTGCATCAGAAATGACAATAAGGATGTTTTAAATGAAACAAAATGTCTGTATAGAAAGGGAGACTCTTATGATTGACAGTTCCTCGTGTCTTAGTTTGATGGTGCAGCCATGAGATGGCTGTATGACAGTTACCATATGTGAACATCTAACACTCATGGATGTATAATTAATGAGTGTATCAATTAAGAACATGATCAACTTTCACACATTAGCCAAGTGTGCTGTATTTCATTAGGCCTTTATTTATAGACTGTCTTATAATTAGGTTAAGTTTTATACAGAATTGTTTTAAAAGCATTTCTGAGTGTTGAGCATACAATTCAAACAATTTAATTTTGTACCCGAAAAGTCCATAATGAAGAACATTAAAGGCAACACAAACTGTGAACAGGTTAAACTATGACAGGATATTGCTGCAAGAAACATAACAGAGAAGTAATGTTCTTATTTAGAAGTCTTCAGTTGCTTTAATCTGTGGACAAAGCATGTGTCATGTTTATTACTGGTTACATATAGAATGGAATAAAAACAAAAACATCAATAAGATAAAAAGCAATGGTAATGGTATAAATAAACAAGTGAATATGACTGACATTGACAAAACATAGAATCAGTGATGGCTCTAAAAGTTAGTTGTTTGGCCTAAACAGGACTTGAACCATGTATTAGAAGGCTAAACAGAGGACTTACAAGTGAGCAACTCTGCCAAAGCCATGCATGTGCTGGTAATAAAAAGTGAATTAATACAGTACATAATTGAACTGTCTGAAAATAACTATGTGATTTTTTTTTAACATAACTAAATTCTATAAATTGGACAATAGGTATACAGTAAGCTTTATTTCCATCAAAGCAGTCTATATCTGATCATTCCAAGGTGTTTTCCTGAGATATGTGAACAAGGCATGTAAACCTTCACTCAAATATTACCACTTCAAAAACAACCAGATTATTTCTCTTATGTACCTCGAGATCAAAGTGCTTGGAGTTTGGTGGCTGCCAGTCATAACAATCCTCAAACTGCTTAGCTTATTTACTAAGGCTTAATCAAATAGTGTAAATCAGCCAGCTCCTACTTTGGAACTGATGGACCAAGATATGCATTACATGCTGCTTAGATTTAGGAAATATGTCAAGGCACTTTTGCTGGTACAGGTTAGAAAAGGACTAAGAACTAATAAGCATTATAAACAAAGTTTTCATGGGAAGAGTTAATTATCTTGCTTTGTGTGGTTTACTTTTAAGTAGAAAGGAAGTAGGATGAATGAAGGAGTTTGTGATGAAAGATGCTTCCTTTTGCCAGAAATAGTGTACAGTTTAATAAGGATGTTTGAAACTTTACATGAAAATGATTATACATGTATTAGAAATTTATTTGAGGAAGTATGTTCATTAATGATTTTACAAGATACTAGCATCTGTTTCTGATGGGTTTATCTGTTCTTTGTATTTATCTATATATTAGTCTGTCTACCTGTCTGTCTACATGTTTGTCAGTATGTCCCATCTGACTATCTCTTCATCAGTTTTCGGTGTAATTATCTATTATTCTCTGGTTTTCTTGTGTGTAAAGAAATACAGCAGAATTGAGATTTTGTATGTTGGACTATTTCTCTCAAACTTTTACAAGATTTGTCAAATGAAGAACTGAAGCAATGATTGTTGACCAACCCTTTCTTTTATGCATGAGCTAGAACTGGATCAAATATTCACAAAAATGACAGATTATGCAAAAATGTGTCCAAGGATACAACTTTATTACCAGTTAGCCTAAATGTAACACAGAACCATAACTGTCCGCTGTTATATACATATGACTTTATTAAGGCTTTCCTTTGTTTGAAAGCTTGACGCAACAAAAAGATTCAGTATCAAAATCTCCCGTTCAAAATATGCCTGGGTTCAAAAAAATATGTCATTCATTGTTTGCACCCGCTGAAATATAAAGATACTATGTGAAACAATGTTTCTAAACTTTGCAAGCATGTGTGAATGTAGCTGACAATTCTTCTGCTAACTGCAGGTGTGTGGGATTGATCCTCACTGTATTCAGAGCCTTTTTGGTAAATTCTTTAACCGTTTTTGGATATTTTTCCTATGGAGAAAAGAAAAAGTATACTTATTTCCAATGAATAAAACCCAAATTGAAGCAAAGTGGCATTTTCAACAATCAAAATAAAATTAAAAAATGTTTTTTGTAACAAACTGTTAAGCTGTACTTATATCTTGACTTTTTAAACAATCTCTAAAACCTGATTTTCAATGATCTTTCAGAATGTCACAAGTTTAGTTCATTTTTCTAATTTCATGGAAAAAAGTCCTGGTTTCCTAACTAGCTCCCCACCCCCCTGTTTCTCTAAACTGTTACTTTAACTGACACGCCCCATGCCAGCAACTGTCAGTGAAGCTGTTTTACAGTTGCTGTCATAACCATCATAACTGTCATAGCTGTAAAACATCCTAGTACATCACATTGTGGCCTTTTCTCAACCTAAAAAACGCAGACTTGTCCAGCAATTAAATCAGTTACCATATATCACAAAAATACATGCATGCCTGTTTGTAGCGTTTAATGTCCCATCAAAATTTACCAATTATTGGGCGATGGTGTTCTCTTTAAACAGATAGGGTGCTGTCTTCAATGTGACAACGTGACTTTTATCCCAAAGATTTTTGAATGTAATATTAAGTTATTCAGCTACCAACTGACAAAAGATTTTCATTCAGTTAGCCTACCTTGAAGGGATTTACAGGGTAAAACCTTTGTGCTACAGTTTTATTTAAGGACTGTCTAGTGCAAGTATGCCTTAGAAATTTCAGACCTATATTTACCAAAACAGAAACGCAGGTATAGCTTAAAACTAAAAAATGACTTCACAATAAAACAGTTCATGGGTTGCAACACAATATTTATACGATATGCATACCATGTTATCACTTGTTGGAATGAAGTATATGAAAAAGGATTGCAGGCATCTGCCATTGTATTTATTCTACAAAATGACTGTGACCTTTTCTTGTGCTGACAATGTTAAGATAGTATGGCTTTGTCTAACTGAAAATTATTCAAATGATTGCCTTGGTTATAGTAATAGGTTTCTCTCTGTACAGTTAGTATCAAGCGTTTCATGCCAAACATATCGGCAGCATGTGCACATTCATTGCTGTTTTTTGGAAAATAAATTTCTGCAGTTGCCTTGGTAACATAATATTGAGAAAATAAAATATAGGGAAATTCAAGACTTAATCTGAAAGTAATACATCGTCTTGGCATGTTTATATTTTTACCACTACAGAATGCCATTTGCTTTTAGATGTATAACAAATTGATTAATTTACTTAGCTATACTTGTGATTTTTGTTTGTGAATGTTTTTGTGGGTATTGTCCTTACTGTTTGTGATAGACTAGATTGCATTATATCATTGCTGCTCATATGTGTTGTCCTCAATGTTTATATACAATTGTTCCATGTTTTTTATGTGAATTTCATATAACACTATTTACTCAAGTTATTTCAGATTGATTTTTGTTCGCATCTTGAAGTAATACTAGTTAGAAGAAACATATCAGGAATGGCACTTACAGACTGGATTTTTTTCATGTTTTCAACCGAAGGCAAAAGTTGATTTAAAAATTTTTATTTAATTTTATTATCAAGATAAGTGATAGGAAGAGACATCATCAAGATAAAACCTCAAGAATGTATACAATGGTATGAAACATCATCAAGCTAAAACCTCAAAAATGTATACATTTGTATGTAACAAAATCTAGGTAAAACTTAAAAAATGTATACATTTGTATGAAATTATTAATCACCTTATTTAAAATCATTTAAGGTGCACCTGAGCAAAGATATTTACTATCATCAGCCTAATATTCAAAATAGAACAGAATATGAATGTCATTGAATCTCATTATAGTAAGGGGATGCCCATGGCTGAGTGGTTAGAGTTGTGTACTTGAAACTCCTTATTTCCTCACCACGTGGGTCCGAGTCCCAGTTGGGTGAGTACTTTCATGTGGGGAAGTTCTCCAGCTAACCTGTGGTGCACCGGTGGTTCTACCCAGATATAAGTCTAGGGTCTTCCTGCACCAACATTTAGATGGACGTCGCCAATATGACCATAATTGTGTCGGTGCAATATAACAAAACATAAAACAAAACAAACATTATAAGAATAATTGGTCAGAAAAAATATTCCTTTTTTCTGCTATGTTTCTTAAAAGCATATGCTAATTCTCTATTTGCTGACACCAGATCCCACTTTCAAACAAAACTTGATGTATTGCTAGAGACAATGGCAGAAAATCTGGCAGATCCTGATAGGACAGCGGACTACACTAGATTCCTTCATCAATTTATGTATTAGGACACTTTAAAAATAACAATAAACTTTTTTTTATCTTCTCTCAAAACATAAGATTCTTAGACAAATATTTTTTTAAAAGTGTCTGACTATTAGGAAACACATGCTTAAATCACTACATTCTAATTATCTAATGTACTTATACATGTTACAGTCCAATAAAACAATAAAATCAAAGTAATGTTTACAACTTCATGAATTTTTATGGCAATGAACAAGTGCATTTTGTGGCACTGAATATGATTTTCTTGGTACTTAGTTACTATAACAATAAATGTGCTTCACTGATTGTGTCACATAAAACAGTAGTTAAAATAATTGATAATAGTAATATTAATAAAAAAAATGTGAGGGGAAATTAAGCATTGAAAAATGAGATGCAAAAAACAATGAACCCCACCTCATTTGCACCAATTTATAGGTCAAAATAAAAAAACAAATTTTGAGTGTCTAATGTATACACATAAATTATTTTGCCAAAAAATGGTTGTCTCCCAAAACACAGAGTGTCTAAGTACATATAGTGAATACTTAGTATTTACCTTTCCCTGATGGATTAATGCGTATCAGATTAAAAGCCACATAATTTTAAAAAAAATCCAAACTTGTGCCATTCCTGGCTGTTCCTAGAGATGTGACATTTGATTGCATGCTCTCCTGTTTTTCTACCCCTCCCAGATGCGACGGACGTCCTCACTGCACGTTTAATGCCACCAATGGTCTGTTTGGAGACCCATGTCCATCCACCAAAAAGTATATGGAAATACACTATATATGTGAAAAAGGTAACACTGCAAACCATTTAAATATAAAGTTGAGGCTTTTAAGTCAAGATGGCTTGTGTATATACTCAATCAAATGACTCGAGGATCTTTCAGCTTCGGTCATCATTGGATGTATCTTGTGACAGAACTTTTGGGATAAGAGAAATGGATTGAAATTCTTAACATCCCCCCGCACCTCCACACCCCACCTCCAATCAGTTTACTTTATGTTCCACAAAGAAACTTTTTTTCTTAGTGAAAAATAGACAATAATTGCAATAATTAACACTTTTTAAGCTGAGATGATGCTTGACGGTAACTGTTATCTGGCAGTAAAAATTACTTTTTTTTTTTTAAGTTTGTCTTCAATAAAGTGTACCATTTTGTTTTACTTTGACCAGATGATCTATGTTGTATTAATAATGATAATGGGTTTCCTTGTGTTTTCGTTCAATGACATGAGAAGGTCCCAATGGAGAAAGTGACTTGATACATCCAAGGATGAGGAAGTGTTTAATCCTGAGGAAGTTATAATTGATGTACAGGTCTAACATTTCAGCTGCCTGTACTTTGTCTCCCTGTCAGCACACTGTAAAGTCAGCATTCTGTGTAGATGACCTGCATACAAATGTTCAATAACTATCACAGTGCCGTCTGTTAACTAAGCCATCGTAGAGTAAATATAAATGCCATTAATGATTCTTAAATGTACAAGTAAAAGAAATTTTGCAAGGAATTCATGGTATGATAAGTATTGAACAAATATTACTCAACTTTAAATGTATTTTAAGGTGGTCTATGATTTAAGTACAATTAATGATTGGAGTATGTGGATAACCTCTGAAATTGTTGTCAAATTTGAAAAAAAAACCATCAGTTAAGTCTTCTTGTTTTTACAAACACAATTTTAATTTTAGACAAAAGTATAAAGAGTTCAGGAAACTGTTCAGTGCAGACTTTTGAAGACTTGATTGACACATCATTTGCAGAATATTGAGGATTAGATATTTAGTGATAAACAGTGTTTGTTAATGAAAGGGAGACAACTCTGACAGCTGTAGTGCCTGGTTGTAGAACTTTCCTCTGTTAGATGTACAGCACAGATAACTCACCTTTTCTTATAGTCTCTGGTTGCACTCATCTACTAACAGACTGCAACTGATTTCTTACTAATCTTTCTTAAAGACTGAATTTATCTATTTATTATATTTAACAAGAGTACAATATGATTTTACAGTAATATTTTCTAATACTCATAGACATGTGTTTGCTTTCAATACATGTTTTATAAGAACCTTTATAAAGCCTGTTTTATGTTTCCTGTAAAGCTTAGGTATAAGCTATAACCTTTTGGTAATACTTACTAATATTCTAACACACTCATGCTTTCAATGAATATTTTATGAGGCCCTTTAAACTAAGTCACAATTATGCTTGGTAAATGATAGAAAGAACCACACAAAATTGCATTAGTATTGAAACAATTACTATTTTTAGTTTGAATGACATATACACATATAACTGCATGCACAATTCACAGATTTACTAGATAAGTGAGCTTAACACATCAAATAATAAAAAATAAAAAATGCCCTTCCAATCTACAAAAATAATGTTGAAAAGGTTAATATGTTCACATATAAGACATTATATTTTGTTTCATCATTGTAGTTCAGCACAGTTTTTCTTTGACACTGATGTCAAATTTTTAAAATGCACATTTGACCAACTTTTACCGGGCTGTATAAAATTGCCTGTTTTTATATTTCCTTACAAACCAAACTTAAAAACGGTAAAAACTATTTGTGTAATATTGGCACATTCTTACTTACAACACATATTTACAAAATATTTTATTGACCCTTTTAAAATTTAAAATGACTCTACAACATGTTATCTATTTGTATAATGCTTAATGTTACTTCTATAGGTATACACTAATATGACAACAGTTAATTTACTCACATATAAGCACCTTTTTCATTACCTTCACAATAACAATTATTGGTATAACACATGAAAGTGGTGGGGTTTGTTTCTTAGCATGTTACCATTGTTGCATATAAAGAAAACCTTTTTTTCTATTTTTATTCATTTGTATAATTTTGCATTTTGCTGCATGAATTATGAAGTGGAAGCATCATACATTTTAAAGAATGTGTTATAAATTTTATTTATGTAGCATGCCTTGCAATTATATACTTACCTCTTTTTAAATCTAACTTTTTGTTAAACATTAATCATGAATACTGAAGTTATTATTAAAATGTGGATACCAGTATATGTACATTAGTGTAAATACATAGTGGCCTATGACTAAACCTTGGTGTAAAGTAAGATCTTTGTATACCTCATTTACACGCCTAGAAGTGAAAGTCTTTTTGATGTTCTCTAATATTGTCTTTATAGGAAAATAATATTTTTATACATATTAAGTATATTATATGTTATCTACAAAGAACAATGTAAATGTGTTCTGATTTTGTATGTTAAGTTCATCCTCTTCACTGCCCTACCACAAGTCTGGTTTTGGTTTAAACCTGATAGGCCTGCAGAACAAGCATCACTCAGGTATACAATGTACATTGTAGTTTGTACGTGTTAAATGAAATTTTACTAGCAGTTTTTAACTATCTTATATGATGTAGATTTGTCTTGCTTAGATTTTTACATATAAAATTACTTGGTAACATTGACCTATAACTTGGATTTATTTGATAAGCTGGCCTACTAATTAGACCTCAATTTTGGTGAATTTTTGTTCCAGCAGATCTTTACAATGACATGTTTTGGTGATATAAAGATATATCTGCATTCAGACATTGGAAGATATAAAAATGACAATTCTACACTCCTTTTATAAAAGATGCATTGTAAAAACAAACCCAAAAGTAGGAGGGGAAACACAGACAATATGAAATATTCACATTTACATTTTATTTATCACTTTTTGTTCTCCTTATAAAGCTTTCTGGATACGTTGGTAGAAGTAGTATAAAGCAGCCTGGAAAATTTGGTTAATCTACTTGAACAAGAACTGGAATAAAATAAGATGAAGTGCTAATATCTCCCCCCCCACCCCCACCTCCCCTGCATATATTTTAGCACATATGTAAGGCAGTGAAGGGGGTGTAAACATTCATAACATGTTTTTACAATTTAAATTGAATAAAAGACATTATTATTTGTATGGAAAAATTAATTTTTTTTACACATCTGTAGAAAACACCAAAGCACCCATTAACACCAGTGTGACGCCAAACTACCATGTAGTTACAACACAGAAACCTGAAGTTAGAACCACAACTGAGGCAGCCACAACCACATTAGCACCACGTTCGAAACCTGCAGATGTGACAAAGCGACCGATGCAGCACAAGAATGAGAAGATCTGCCAGGGAGGAGCAGTGGATGGGATTTACTGGCCTGACATTTCTGAGGGGACAGTGGTCCACAAGGAATGTCCCACTCAAATGTTGGGTAAGTCAGGATTGCTGTGTCTGTGTTATATTGAGCTGATACCCCCACAGAACCCCGGGTCCATAAGGAATATCTCACTCAAAGGATTGGTATGTCAGGTCACACAGAAAACATTCTGATTAGTTCCTCAAATTACGTTGTTTTGTTGTTGTTTTTTCATTAGGACTGAGCATTTTTAAAATCCCTTTTGTTTTTGTGTGAAGTTAAAATCCACAAATGGCTTGTTATTTTTTCAGTTTACTGCCAGTCCCTGAAAATGCAAAACTAAAAGCACAACTTTTGTCTTTTTTACCCATAGTCCTGTCAGTAGGGCCTAAAAATCATTTGTTAACTGTGAGTGTTTGCTGTAAAAACAAAAATAAAGAAAAACAAACATTTTATCTGTTTTGTAGGTGAGGCACGGTGGGAATGTGGCAAGAATGGTAAATGGAGGGGTCAGCCTGACCTCAGTGACTGTGTCTCCACCTGGATGGCAGACATACAAGACCTGGTCAGTTTTAAACATGTTAATCTCCTTACCTGCTAGGCATTCATTGATCAACAAAAGGCTAACAATGTAGGTTCTGATCGGCCAGCTTCAGCTGGGATCTCATAAAGTTATGAAGTTAAATATTCAATCCTGAGCTTTAAAACAATATATTCACTTAAATCATCAAAAGTATTTTTTTTATTTCCCATTACTAATGATGAAACATGCTGGGAACTATATTTAAAAAAAATAAGAAAATATGACAAAGAGTATTACAACATGTATGACAATTTTGAAAGGCACTTTATCATTTATTTATTGGTAATTGATGATTTACTGGTAATTCAGGTTGATAAGGATGCACCAGTTGAGGACACAGTTGAGCGGTTAAACAAGCACCTGCGAGGTCCCCGGTTGGGGTCTGGTGATCTGAAGCTGGCCACAAGCAGTGTGATCCCGGGTCTGGTAGAGAGAATGAAGACTCAAATAAAGGACGACATGTCAGCCAACCTCAAAAGGGAGAAAATCCAAAGCTTCAACAAGGTATATGAGGACTCAACATGACACCCAAAAAACCTATACACTCATCAGAAAATCCATTAAGCTGCAAACAAATTTTGTGTTTAAGTATTTAATCAGTATTTAAGCCTATAATGTGTGACATAAATCACCTACCATAATTGCATAATCTTTTGTGACATTATCAAGGTTTGATACATTAAGACCTATTCAGTTTTACAGTATAAAGGTTTAATTAAACACAATCTTTGTCTGTCACTGCTGATCTATACTATAGATATCTTTGTTGTCATGGCTACAACAGTTACTTCATAATTACATGACAATAGTTTTAAACTTTAAGGAGTAAATTGTAAAGAATTATTACTGGTAAAATGGAATTATGTGACAGACACTTTCACTTGGAACCAGTAGAATCAATTGACTTAAACTTACATTAGGTAAGATTTAATATGTCTTATATATCAAATCTTTGTTATACCTGACAAAATCTGCTCCAACACAATTGACTAGGACTTACTATTGTCAACTACTGCAAACTTCTTCACATTTTCCTCTGCACTTTCTTTTTATATTTTACTTACCATTCCAGGAAATAGTGAAGACTGGTAGCAGTCTGTTGTCTCTTAACCAAAGCAACTCCTGGAGCCGGCTGGAGCCCGCAGACCAGAAGAAATCTGCTACCTCTCTTATTGTCTCCCTTGAGAAGATGGCACTAGAGGTAGCTTCAACACTTGAATATGAGACACTCTCATCCAAGGAGGAAAATATTGGTGAGACTGGTTGTTGTATGATGAATTACAGTGACAAAGCTCATTTTTGAAATACTTCATGAAAAATAATAAATCGTATCATAAACAAATGGGGCCAGTTTGTTAGCACCATCAAATAATATCTTCTCAATGTCATTCTGGAGTCTGAAAAATTAAATGAAGAGATCCTTGTGATAATACAAGGCTAATGATATATTAAAAATAATAAAACATATCTATACTTCTGAGGATCCGCTTCCACCAATGATAACTATTGAGCTGTATTATCATTTTTGTGTTGGTTAGTCAGCATCCAATAAACATCCATTCCAGTGATGGAGGTGAGTGTAATCAAAATGGCAACTGTTGTTGGGAACCATCCTAACCTCCAGCTACCAGAACTGCACCATGAAGGGCCAGACATGGGGCCTCATAACTTCTCCCTGCCCCTTGATGGCCTCCCAGGCATCACAAACTCAGGTACACATATTCATGATGTGATAAAACGCAACAAATTCAGTTGCATAGGCTATGGAATTTTGTTGACATAACTTAAATCAATGCAAAAGGTAGTGATCAAAGTCAAGGCATGTTGGGTATATCTGATGCATTTGACCATTCCTAGACAACTATTGTAGAACAATTATCCAGCTTTAGTTAGAGCTGCCTGATCATAATCTTTTAAGTTTGAATTGAACTTTGTAGTAAATACCCATGTATGACTTGCTGAGTAACAAGACTTGGTATAATTCCCTCAACATTGTATCCTCTGCATGTCCAGATGACATCACAGTGACATACTTATTCTACAACAACCTGGACCAACTGATGAACCCTTCCAGCCCTGGTAACCATGGCATCCAGTCGCGGTCAGTTGGTTCCAATATCATCTCTGCCTCAATCCTCCGCAGGAACAGCCCAGTCAACAGCCCTCACATGAAAATGGGGCTTCATAGACCCATGAACTTTACACTTGCCCACAAACAGGTTAGTGGCTAATTGTTTGGGTTTTTTTGGTACATTGTAATTTCTTATCCAATACACTGTTATATGATTTATATGTAACTCCCCACCCCACCCTCTTATTTATATTATATTTCCCTCTTATTTATATTATATTTAAACTGTTTCTCTTCATGCCTACCTCAAGTGTTCACATTATCACGTTTTTTACGGTGTTAAGTAGGTCAAGCAATCAGCATGTGCTTTATGCTTTCCATGATTGGATGTATCAGTTTATGTAAAAATACACTTTGTGGTAAAAATTCAGATTGTTTACAAACATTTTGTTGATTATGTTACAATAATCTGTTTACACTTTGATTATGGATTTGCTTTCAACATCAAAGAAAACAAGACACATTTGATATTTGTTTATGTTACAGTTTAAAATGAGATTCTTTCTTTTCTCATTGGGTTATGTAAAATTATGACAATATTAGTAAATATTTATTATATATATTTTCTTTCCTTCTTCCAGAAACCACAAGATAAAGTCCCTGTTTGTGCCTACTGGAAGTACAATTACAGGTAAAAGTAATTAGTTGAAGTATTCACTCAAAGGCTGATTTAACATTACTATTAAATTGTAATGAATTCTTCTAATGAAGAAAAAATAAACCTATAACAGCTTTTAGTTTATATTGCAATCTGGTTTAAAAATGTGTCAAACTAGGATGTTAATGAAAAAGATTACAGAAGTTTTCACTTTAATCAGTGGCAGTAGAAGATAAGGTTCAAAACTTAAATTACTGATACCTATTTGTTGTTCCCTGCAGTACTATGATTGGTGAGTGGGCGACTGATGGCTGCCATGTAGTCATGACAACTGAGAAGTTTACGACATGTCAATGTAACCACCTGACAAATTTTGCTATTCTCATGGATGCCTCTGGAACACAGGTAAGAGAAGATTTTTGGAATCAGTAAAATGTAGATCTGATGCTGCAATATACAAGTGATGTTTAAAAGTGTTCGGGGTTGTGTTTTTTTCAACACAAAAGTCTGTTCAACAATATCTTTATTATTTTAAATAAAATGCTGTTTCATTAAGAGCTGTCATTTTTAGCAACGGATATTGAACAAAAAATTGTTGCAAAAAAAAGCACATGAAAATCATCTCGACTAAGGTTAGCTATAGCATCACTTAGGTCTGACCATCACCTTATACATTTGTGTCTGCATTTCCAGCTGCATCGCTACCACCAGATGTCACTGCAGGCTATCACATACGTGGGATGCTCCGTGTCGATCATCTGCCTCCTCATGTGCTTCATCTCATTCTCAGTCTTCAGGTTGGTAACATAGAAATTGTAGTCTGGTCAAGTTTACAAGTTACACCTTATTTATTTATTGTTAAATGTTTTTTTTAGAAATTCATATGACCAGTCATGTCAGTATAGAAATGTCCAGCTGTTTTGGTGGAGGAAGACCTCAAACAAATGTCTGATTAGATCCACCAACACACCGCATTTCAGCTGGAAGACCTTCCCACATTAGACATTTGCCTTGAACGAGACCTCTGTGGTGAGAGGCTTGGCAGTCAGAGGAGTTACAAATCAGCAACTCTGTTGCTATGCCTTAAGTACTTGACCTTACACCTTATTTAACGTTTTTTGCATCTGTAGGAGAACTACTTTCTTGTGTTGAGTTTTTTTATTTATGCTATATTTTTACCTAATTTTTGGAAAATTAATTTTTTATTATAAGAATGTGTGCTGCAAGCATTGTGGTATTCATAAACAGATTAAGATAAACTGTCTTACATGATTTATTAGTGAGATGGGCCATTCCATCTCAATATATGAAACTCAGCTTTCAGTATCATGGAATAAAACGATGGTTAAAAAATGGTAAAATGCCAAGAACCAAGATCCATTTATATCAAGATGTTTTTATGGCTAGTTTGTTGACGGTCACGGGGTTACCTGTGTTGCACAATTTTGAAAATTGATATGTATGTTATGTGAAATATTTTTAAAAATATTTAGTATGTTATAGATTTAGAAAGATAAGCCAAAAATATGTATTTTATCTTCTTATGCAGGAACCTTCAGTCTGACAGGAACACGATACACAAGAACCTGGTGCTGTGTTTGATGCTTGCCAACATCCTTTTCTTGTTTGGCGTGGGGGAAACTGAACTTGATGTGAGTACTGAAATGTTTTTTTGTTTGTTGTTGTTTTTGATTTATTTTTAAAGCACTGAAATTTTTATTCTATTTTATTTAGTTTGCTCGTATTGACAGTGAGTTTACATGAAGCACATATAATGATAATATAATATCATATGAACTCTTGAGATAATAAAACTAAACTGTAAAAGCTTGCCATTTATTAATTATGTGATACAATACCCAGTCAAATTATCTTGTAGATCAATGGTGCTCATTGGGTTTAAGTGTCGTGCTAACGTGGGGCTAAAAATCAGCAGGCACGTTACAAATTACTATATAAGGCATCACTTTTTATCTGTGTCTGGTTCAGAGTCTTGAAATATATAAATGTCATCTTTATCTATATCTATCAACTGAAATCCTTTAAGGTGATTTATAAAAGGTAGCGAGACAACAGAAAACAGCAACAATTGTTTGACTTTATGTCCAAATTAGAACATTTCACAGTGGAAATACAAATGAATATAATTGTTAAACGGTGTTGTTTTTTTAAATAATTCTAATTTCTGCCATTTTAAAGCATCCTTACATTGTGAATGTGAATTTCATGTAACCTGGGTGTAAAGACAAATTAATTAATAGCAGTAAGACAAGGAAATTGGCACCCAAGATATGCAAGTTTGCTGTGAAAAGACTTACTATACTATAATTCTTTTTACCCTCTTGAATTGTCATTCTCCTAGGTGGTGTGCAAGGTGATAGCGATGTGCCTTCACTTCCTGTTCTTGGCTTGTTTCTCCTGGATGTGTCTAGAAGGTGCACAACTCTACTTCATGCTCATTGAGGTGTTCGAGGCCGAGAGATCGCGTGTCAGATGGTTCTACCTCTTCGGATATGGTAGGTGGTGCCGTATTTGTGGAGACTTGGCAGCAAATAGTGCAGATTCTGGTTGACCAGCTGCTAAAACTTAGCTCATCTGGATCTGCATCATTTTCTAAGACTGATCAATTTTTGCTCTGAAGGTTTAGAGTTAAATTGAGTAAAGGTTAATGGTGGTATAATTGATAGTTTAAGACGGCATATATTGAGATAGTCATCACTACATAGTTAGTATATACAATACTTTTGTCATTTCACATGACAAAACGGTCAAAAAGCTGTGGAACATTTGTGGTTTAACTGAGAGCAAATAGCTAGGATTTTATACATTTACCAAGATTATGATGTTTGACTGTCCAGAATGATTTTCAATAGTTATATTCTTTAACTTCAACATTTCATTTAGCAATAAAGTAAAAAGATATGAAACACATTTTAACAATTATCATTTGAAAAAACCTGATTATATTATCATAATTTTTCATACTGTAGACATGAAATCTGCTGAGTATATATTTTCAGAAAATATATTCTTCAAAGATGTCCAGAAATTGCTTTTTTATATGCACTTTTTGTTATTTTTTAACAGAATTTGATGTGAATATGCATTATTCTTAAAATTAATTTTTTTGTGTACTTATGACTAGTTATGTTTTTGAAAGTATGCTTTGGTAAAAGAAAAAGAGATTTTCAGCTCAATTATATTAGTTTACTTGATTTTATTTGTGAACCCCAGGTGTACCAGCCATTATTGTTGGCACGTCTGCTGCAGTGTTCCATGAAGGTTACGGTACAGAAAATCAGTGAGTAGTATTATACCCATTCCAGAGGTAATTAAATACTTTCATGGTTTGCAAATTACCATTTATTACTTTCATATATATATAAACATGGCCCGATAAACATTAACATGGGCCATATTTCTAAATGTTTTCTTCTAATTGCTTTCTTGTTCTTTTTTTTCTTATTCTCCCCTCATCCATTTAAATTAGTCTTGCGACAGTTTTCACACAAAAATTCTTGTTATTTCCAGTTGCTGGTTGACAACTGATAGATTGTTTATCCTGAGTTTCGTCATTCCTGTTGCCATTGTTGTGTGTATCAACATTGTGATGCTGAGCATCGCTATGTACATGATGTGTCGTCATGCTGGTGTTACTGCCTCCTCCATACAGTCACGAAAGAAAGGAACACTTGAGAAAATGGGGTAGGTCTCTCTATGCATCACTGTTTTTATCATGATTGTTTTGTTCAAGACAACCAAATTGATTACTTGTTATGGCAGCTATGCCTGGCAACTGATATTTTGCTGATACCTTTTTATTATGATTTTTGAAATATGTGTCAATCATTATCTAGAAGCAATTTTATGCAGACTGTTAACTGTAAAACAAAACAGTACAAAGACATAATTATGTTTAATTAAATTGCATGCTTAAAATTTATGATTAAACATTGTCCAACACCCCTCACCCCACCCCCTCCAAAAAAAGCAGAAAAGTGTATGATTTTTCATGATAAAAGGTAAAAGAAATGTGTTTATTGTTACCTTTTCTTGTACTTATTTATTTTGCTTTTTTCTGTTCAACACATTTTACTCATTTATCTGAAATTAAACTTTACTACTTTATGTTGAAGTTTTGATAAAACAGAAAAAGACAACATGGACCCCTTCTGTCATTAGTATATGTAAAAGTATGCTGTACCCAATGTAGATGTTTTAAATGGATATCATTCTACATTAAGTTTTGATAAAAAGAATATGTTTACTGTCAGTTTTGCAATAAATTAAGCAATCATGACATTTTTGCTATAAGTTGTGACCTTCCCTTCTCCTTAAACATTCATGCATGACCCTCTATTTTGTGATTAAACACTATCCTGTAGCTACATAAATGGAAGACAATTTCAAATAACACAAGACAATAAAATTGATATGTTCCTTTTATATTTATTTATATATGTACTAACATTTAATTGTCCACAACTAACCTCATTTTGCATTTACCTTGCTGTGAAAACTCAAAGAAAGGACAACCGCAATGGTAATAACTACAGTTACTACAGTGATACATCCACCAAGACGATAGATATGCCGTAAGTGTAGCACCCAGTTCTAGCTGCGTTTCTAGATTTGCTGTTTCTGCTTCTACTTTTTCTTGCCTGTTAACCTGAGAGCTTAGCATAGAGGAGAGTTGTCCAGGTAACCTTGCACACAATATCCTTCCTCGTCCTCTTGCTAGCATTAGTCAGATTCTAATCTTGCTATAATTGACTCTTTCTCAGACAAATTATAAGCATGCCCACCTTGGCAATGGGTCCTTGTTGTAACTAGGTTAGAAAAACAATCTCCAAAATGGAAACATATAGTAGTCAGGTATATTTTGTGATTGTCATTTACTTAAATGTGTCCGAACAGATCAACTTAAGTATAGAATGGAAGGAAAACTTTTGCATTATATTATTGTAGACATTTGGCAAAATCTTACTTTTCCTCGATATTAATGTTTAATCAAAATCCTAAAGATTTAACTAGATAAACCTCTTGAAACTGAATAAAATACGAGTACATCTTCAATCAGACAATTAAAATTTATAAAAAGCAACATTATCAGTGGATTAAGTGTGTATAAAATGCAAAAATCTACATACACTTTATATACTATTTCCAAATTAGCTCTTTTACATTTTAATATCAAAGATTTGAGTGTTCCTTTGTTTTAAAATCTTCGCTATGTGTAACAAAATTCCAGTTCTTCCCTTATATCTGTCTTACCTAGGTAACCTGAACGTGGCTATTGTGAATATGTGCTAATATCTCAATATTGTCAAATACCTGAGAAAGGGTCAACTACTTCTCGATTAGGATTCTTTAAGACATCAAAGTCTTATAACAAAAAGCTTACAAAAGCAGATTGTATCCAGATCTCTACAATGTTAAGAAGCTATCATAGCTGCTTTATGGTTTGGACTGTAAGATTATTTTAATAAAAACTTTTAATTACATTATAATTAATTTAGGTTAATATGGCTTTATTTATTTATTATTGAGATATTGATAAAGTAAAATGGAAATTTAATAGTACTATTTTATGATTTTTTTATAGTCTGCATGATGTTCACTTTTAACTAAAATTGTTTCTGTAAAGACTTTTCATTATAACCAAAAGGCAGCAATTTTCTGCTGTAAAAAATCTTTGGAAATTTTTTCAAAGATGATGGAAGTTATAACTTAACTGACAGAAAAAATCACTTGTTAATTCCTTGTTCTTCTTAAATATTATTTGCAAGGATAACCAAGGATATTTTAATTTATAAGATATAAAAGAAATATTTACACCACAGTCATTTTTTTTGTATCCATTCAATTATTTCTCAGAGTTGTTGCCTTAAACAAATGTCTTAATCCAGAGTTGTTCTACCTTCATGCAATAAACAGAGACGAGGATAAAAGGTCATTATAGACATAGAATAAGTGGCTGCAACATTGTGATATATGTGTCTGACCTTTACCTGCATGTGACCTTGACCCTTATGCATCTTTAACTATTGTATGGCCTTGACTTTCATGTATCCTTGATTTTTGTGTGGCCCTGACCCATTTGGTCTTGGCTTTTGTGCATACTGTTATGTGACACTGACCTTGTCTCCTACTATGCATCATTACAGTCATGTGGCCTTGACCTTGATATGGGTATAGCTTCTGTTTTGATCAATAAAACTTAATTTGTTGTAGTTTAAATGTTTGTCTTTTTAAATTGTTTTGGTATTTATTAGTACCCATCTGTTATCTGAAAGATTGCTAGCTGTTTATTGCCTGTGTAGGCAAACATACACCTGCAAATATTATTTTGAATGTTTTTTGTAACTCACATATCTTTGGAAGAAGGAGCCGTGTGCCTTGCACTCCATCCTCTTCTAAATATGTTGATATCTTGTTCTCTCCTATGTCAACATTATATGTACACAAATTCTTTATTCAAAGTTCTCATGACTTGTATGCATACATGTATATTTTCACTGTGTAATATCTCTGTAATCATTACAGTTTTTCATGACTTTAAATACTCCTGCTGCTATTTATATAGATGCGAGGTTCTTTCTGATAACAACTTTGATCTCTTCATTCTATAGAACTTTGCTTTTTCTTCTTTTTCTAACCACCACTTTGCAGTAACATACTTAACTGTCTTTACAACATTACTTGCTGCTTCTTTGATACACACTAAAATGAGTTGAGTTTTTCATTTTGCAAAGCATGCTGGTTAAAAGAGATGCAAACACAGTAAAAATAAATTTTAGTGATAATTTCTAATGTTTCTAACATTTTAGTTTGTAATATTAGATCATTATGTTCATTTATTTTAGAAGCATGTTTTAGGTTATTAAATACTGCTTTATCAAATGCATGTGTGGTTATTGAATGAAACATTAGATTTTTTCTGTTTTTAGTTAAATTCTACTGGGGGTGGCAATAGTTAGCATTTACTCTTTAACCTCTTTTTCCATGTAGGTTTATGAATTACTAATTGAGTAACTGGTTAAGTACTCTAAATTATAATATAAATATCACACTGGGTAATGTTTTTATTTACTACCTCTGTATGTATCTATTTCTTGACATTACTAGTTGAAACTTCCACACATTTTATACACACATTTTTATGTGTTGGTTGCTTGTAAAGAAATGATGAGACAAAGTGATCTAGTGGGCAAATTTACTAAACATGTTTACCTGAATTATATTATTCTAAAGATTTGTAAAACTGTACTGGAAATGCAAATAATGACGGCATATCCAAATCTAATTAATAAAGAGAAATCTAATTATAGGCACAAAATAGTGGTACTATTCTATTAATTCTGTTGACCAGTAAAACAGACATTAAGTATAAACGGTTACTGATATAACCATTGCCATCCCCTTATTTTACTGTTAACCAAAATTAAATGCCTGGACATTATATTTTGAGTAAAATGTATTAACCATACAAAATTCATATGAAATATGTTAAATGACAAACTGTTTCTGAGAAAAAAAGTTATTTATTTTATTAGTTAAGTATATATCATTATTCAACGTAATTAGCATTTTGAAACCTTTTTAACAGTGAGTTTTTATGCAAACTATAGTATATTTTTGCATATCAGATTTTAAGCTGTGACCTTAAGTTAAAGACTGCTTTCATTTCTTAGCCTGCTTAGCTTCAACAGATCAGGCAAACAGTGTAGATCCAGATTCCTTTTAGGAAGTGTCGGCCAGGATCAGCACTATTTGCTAGCAGTTTGGTTTGTTACCTATACATGTAGGTGCTAGCACATAACTAAACATTTGGAATATTAAATTAACAAATAAAGATAAGTGATAGAGTCATTGACTGGTAACTTCTCTGACTCTTTAGCCTTCCATTGTCTGGGTTTGAGTCCTGGTTGGTACAAAGGACTTAATGTGAGAAGCCTTACAGTGGACCTGTGGTGTGGTGCTACTGCCATTTGTCTTGGGTTTTCCTCCACTAAAATTGCTGGGTGTCACTATAATGGCCATAACTGTGTCACTGTAATTTATATATAAAAACAAAAACAAATAAAGCAGGATAAACGTTCAGAGTGTGGCTTACTTAATTAGTACTACTTTCTTAAGGATCTTAATAAGCGTCATCTCAAAGTTTTATTATCTTAGGACTTACAATTATACAGCATTTTATATATTTAAAGACTGGCTGGTTGTCCAGTCCTTTAACATAAAAAATGAAATATGTGTATAATTTAACAATTCTCTCTTGTTGGCTTACAGAACATGGTTAAAAGGATCGGCCATCCTGGTCGTGCTGCTGGGGCTTACTTGGGTTTTTGGATTCCTCTATGTGAATGCAGAGACTGTAGTAATGGCATACCTCTTCACGATCTTCAACAGTCTTCAGGGGCTGTTCATCTTTATCTTCCATTGCTTCATGGATAGAAAGGTAAATTTTAATGTAAAAGGAGTTCAATGCGAATGTGTTTTTGAAAGTTGTCTGAAAATGGACTTTTACAAAACTTGAAAATCTAAGGCAAGGGCATGTGCACTTAAATAAGTTTAAATTTTCATATTTTAGATGCTGCTTTTAAAATTTGTCTTCGTCTGAGAACATGGTTACTTATTTGAGATAAATGTGTATATGCATATGCAATAAAATATTAGCATTTAATTAAAATTGTTAACAATTTTTTTTCTCAAAAATTTATAACAAGATATATATAACAACAGTTTTAATTTCAAGTCTCAAGCCAGCCTTTTGAACCGTCATGTATATATTTGTAGGTGAAGAAGGAATGGCGTAAGGCAGTGTACAAGGCCAAGTGGCTGCCAGTGTGTTGTCGTGTCAACTTGGGGGGTTACCATGGCAACTTCTCATCTCCAACCCCAACCTCCTCATCAGGGCCTCAGAATGTAAGCAGATGATGACTTGCAAAAATAAATACATTCTATGATTTGTGTTCACTTGAACTTTTCTTTGGAGAAAACCTGCAGCATATTATTTTTAATCAAAACTGTCATAGCGAGGATTTAATTTCCTTCTTTATAGCCAACAAGATTTTATTGTTTTATATACCTCTCTGTGAATGTTTGTCTTTGTTTGATGGTATCTTCTTTGTTTGAGAATCTTTATTATATATTTTGTACATTTATTACTTTTGTACATTTGCAAGAGAACTAATTAATTTTCACTATTTTGCAGTACATACTCAAGTTCTGGAGCAGCAGAAAGAGAAAGCGATCATCTGCAAGTTCAACAGCCACAAAAAGTAAGAAATGTTTGTTTTCTCACAACCACTGTCAATTTTCTTAACTACCTCTTAAATGTTGTATAAACATAATATAGTTTTTTTGTTCCTATCCAGAAATTAACTTTGTTTTTGCAACTTAGCGTTTTATTGAGATATTTATCAGACTGTAGCTTTTAATCATAAGTAGATGTTTTGTTTTATGACTGCATAAATTTGCAATTTCTTGGAACTTTGGCAATTATTCTAACATTTGCTGTAGGACGAAGTGACCTTGACAGTTTCCTGAGGTCAGACACCAGTAGTGGCTGTACTGTGGGAACCGGCCTAAATCGCTATAGTAACCAAAGTGACAAGCTCCTGCCGAATGGCGGCAACCCTTACTCTCCCTTACCAACACACTATGAAGGGGGTGTGGTCGGAGACCTATCTGTTGTGGATTGTTCTGTCGTTGATAGTGAGTTTGTCACAGAGTACTGTCAGCAAGGACTCAAGGTGTGCAACGAGAAGCGACGATATTCATCTGGCAGTGACGATGACATCGTTCTGAAAGATAACATTTCTCATACATCAGTGAACAAAAACCGGCTATCTTACCTGTCTAATGATTCAGCTCTGAAGCAACCTTCTGACTTTACATCAGACAGTGAGGACACAGATCATCAAAATATTGACTATTCAGTATTACAGACTGGTAGTGTTAAGAAATCAGACAATAGAAATGAACTGTCTGAGAATGATAGAAATAAAGTGAATGACATTCTAAACATGTATGAAAATACCAAAGAGTCTCACTTGGGGCAGGTACAAAGTTTGAGAATAAGTTCATCCCAGGAGCGGATCAACACAAGTGGGATTGTAGGGGTGGATGCAGAGGGAAAAGCCAAGAGCACGCCCAACCTGAAGGTGCAGATAAACAGTGAAGGCTACTCTAACCCCATCTTGGAGTCATCCACCCACCCTCTGCTAGGGATTGTGCCCAATGTAGAGGTGGAGGAAGAAGGGAGAACCAACAACTAGTCCTGAAGAAAATGAATGTAACATTTATTTCTTAAAGTGTGGTTTAACGTAAGCAGATTTAATCTCAACAGTTGGATATAGCCACTTATAGGCACAAAGGTTAGAAAATTCTAAGATCAAGTTTGTAACAATTTCAAAACCCTAATAAGCAAGTTTTGACAAAGATTTCAAACCGATCAGATGTTTGGTAGCAGTTTCTAACTAAATCAGCATATTTAATTTATAACCTTAGTCTCTGAATGTGGCATCTACCTGGCTACGCTGCAAGAGAACGCAACCTTCGTTCAGTGGTATTCACTCAGCTCCGATGCCTTATTCCAGCAGTATTACAGCAAGAAGAATCTGCAACTGTAGGGTCCAAGAATAATGTCAAGAGTTCAGTTGGTTTATGTGAGAAAAAATCTTCAAGATTTAAAAAAGGTGGGAGATAATATCATTTTAGTTTGGATTTAAACAATATTAAAAAATCACTATTCTGCAACATACCTTGATAGTTTAAGACATATTTTTAATGATGTTTAAAGTTGTAACAATTGCATTTCTGAAACTATTGGCTTCTTTTTCTTAGCAAATGTCTTTAACTCATAAGCATAGTTGATTTCCCTCTTCATCTTTGTCAATTAAAATATCTTGATCTTACTAATTGCTTACCTCACTTGGACAACTCACTCTGGTGAAATTCATTGTCACACCTTTTATTGAATTTTGTGTATATCCATTTTCCTTTTGTTGTTTGTGAAGTTTTACTCTCGATAACAGTATACTTTTGGTAAAGTTTGTTTTATCATTGTTGTCATATTGATCAATTTTATGTTCAAAGTTTTGTTTTGTTACAAAGTTTATGTCAGAAAACATTGTTTTGTGTCTGGAGAATGTATTATTCTCTTCAGCTTATATTTCCATTTTCATTATTTATACACAAGGTGATCTACAACGAATATATTAACTATAAATCTGAACAGTAACTGTTTCAATACAGGAAAATATGTAGGGCCTTTGATTGCAGAAGCCACAAATGTGTTCTGTAAAACAAACAACTGACTTATTGAAACTAAATTATTACTGACTAATTCAAACCTTATGTCTGCAGCTAAACTTCAAGATTAAATTATAATGTGTGATTCAATAATGGCCAGCATTAAGATTTGATGTAAAATGCTTGATGACAAGCGTAATATGCATTCAATATACTCATGAATTGATGATTCCTTAGTAGTCTTTGTATATATTACAATAAAATGTTATAATTAAAAGTGAATTGTTTTCATGAATGAATTATGAACAAGAATGGAACAAAGCATTTCACAATGTTGTCACTAAAAGAGGAATCAAAGACAAATTATGTAATAAGACACAATAACTAATAAGCAACTTGACATGATAATAAATCTAGACAATGTCAATGATAAAACCTTATAAACATATGGAAATAAAGCCACTTTAGGATGAAATAATTTAAATTATATCTTATAAATATAAGATATTTGTGAGGAACTTTGAAACTAAAGTTGTTTTTTCTACTGTAGACTATGATTAATGATGAAAAAGTATGAAGTATGCTGTAAAGTTGTATTTTGTTTGTATCAATGATTGCATTTTCTCCATGATGTACAAACATTTTTAGCTGTAAATAGTTTCTCTTTCATTCCATGGTTCTAGACCACTTTAAGGTTGTGAAAAAATCTCTTTGACATTGGAATACACAAATATTTTTTTAATGTTAATTTTTACTTTTTATCTTCTTCGACATATATTTTCATATTACATGTTTTAATAGTTTCCACCCAGTTTATGCCAAAGATAACTTTAGAAGCTGGTTAAAGCTGGTGCTTTACCTACATGAAGATTTGCAGATACAATTATTTTTTAACCAAATTTGTAAAAACTTGCTTGGTATGTGTTGTTTATCAAGGCTTCATTATAAAACCATAGCTTAAAACAATCTTAATGCAAAACAATTATATTGTCTTTGTGTGCTGAAATTGAAGCATTTAAATCAGTTAAAAAGAAGCATAATTCCTGTTATTGTTAGTATTTTTTTGCAACTACTTAAACACTTCCTTTTAGAGTTTATGATAATACATGTAAAGTAAATGTATAAACTCTTTAATTCATGTAAATTATTGTTTTGTTAAAATTGAGCCATACTAATCTGTTACTACTTAATTTGTGCAATATTGTTAACATAACATTGTTTATCAGTGACTTAATTGTACTAGTCTTCTCATGTTGGCATCATTCCTCATGTATATAGTAATAATACTGATAGTTGTGATGTTTATTTTCAGAACTACAATTTCAGTTAGAATTTAGGCTATTTTTCTTCTAGACTAGATAAAAAAGATACCTAAGTGACCTTCTGTGTTGACCATAAAGCTAGTGCAAGGAATGGATGTCTTTACCTTACTGCAATCTTTGCCTACTATTCTTGGTAGTTGACTTACTGACTGATTATTTTAGAAAGATTTTTTTTTTAAATTCAATACATTACATTCTAACTGGCACACTTCATTTGGTCTTATATATTAAACATTAAAATTTCTTTTTAATTCTATTTCCTATGCACTAGCTTTTTTCAGCAAGACATGCCCATAGGCTCTCAAAATGGATGTTTTTAATTCAGTAAGTAGACCGAAACTTCATATGGTCCATTTTGACAAAACTGGGGGTCTAAATCTGTAGTCATAACTAATTTCTGATTTACATACATCTTTGTGATCCTCTTTCTTGACCCAAGTCTAGAAAACATTTTGCTAGGGATCCTAAAAATGAAATCAACATATTAGTGAGCTTCCATGATATTTGAAGTGTATGGCTCCTGAACAAAAGGTTTTGATCCCCAGCTGGTCATGTGATGATATTTTTTGAGCAAGATTAGTAACAGCTTCAGGTACATATAGTTACTACCGTTCTCTGGCTTCTTCCAAAAGTAGCCAGTTGAGAGATGAAATTGATAAAAGTTGAAGGACTTTTTCCCCAATCTGTATACAAATTGATTTTAACTTCTGAGTAAAACATTGAACAACAGTTCATGACTTTGTCATACAAAAAACAGTTGTAACAAATTGGACAGTGCAGGCTTGAATAATGTAACTCCAGACTAGAGGGTGAGGGTAAGTTAAGCTAGGTCAACATACTCGGGCTGGTTGTGAATTGGCCACATATCTCATTCAAATGGTTGTGACTCTTGTACATACAATGATTCACATCTGTGAACATTGATTGTATAATTCTTTATGATTATATCTTAATATATTAGTTCTATTAGGATATTGAAACACCGATTTTATTGTCCTGATTACATGTACGTAATCTTACCCCTGACCCTGCACACAAACCCCTGTCTATTATATTGTGCACATAGTTTAGACCTTTTAGATCTAGGTATCAACATTGTTAGCATTGTGAAACAATTTTAAGTGGATATTGTAAAACTTCTATCAGGACAATTTCTTCTAAGAATAAATAGTTCACTTGCTTCATTAAAATAATTTTGTTTTTATGAATTGACTTATTATTTTTTCGGTCTATTTAAACAGATCCATCTTGTATCATACTCAGTGGGTTTACATGTACTTTACCTTACTTCAGATACTGACAAGTATTGTCTTATAATTGCTGGCACAGCTAGACTATAGTTTTAATCAAAAATTAAACAACCATTTCTGTTTAGGTATTGGCTTCTTGTTTTTAGCATACCTCAAATCATCATCTTTAATGTTAGTTAGAAGACTGATATTGTTGACAGCACTGAATGCCAAAGTTTCTTCTATATCTAGCATTATATTGTTGATCTTCCATTATTTTTATGTCAAAATGTCCGTGTTAGCCAGTGGCAGCCAGAGCAAAGTTATGATACAGCAACACTTAAGCTTTGAATACCACACTTTGTCAATGATGTAGATATCGAAGATGTGAACATTTGTCCAAGTACCAGTGAAATATGTTTGTGTTATATTCTTGTGAGATGTTAAGTATGTGTAGCAGTGTAAAAATGTTGTTTTTTCACTAGTAGCTTGAACAGAAGATTACCGAACTGAAAATAATGAAAACATTTCCTGAAAATATTTTATTTCTTATGTATTTATTTTAATGTTCATATGCTTGATGCCTGTCACTTACTGAGCACAGTAGGTGAAAATATTTATGTGTGTGGATAAATGCATTTGTGAGATTGAAGAAAATGTACTTGGAATGCCGGACTGGGAATGCAGGAGTAAAGGATGTGTCATTTGTCCATCTGATAAATTTGTGATTGTTAATAATTTTTTCAGATTTCAACAAAACATTCAGTTTTTGAACTTTGATAAATTTGTGATGGTTTATAAATTTTTCAGATTTCAACAAAACATTCAGTTTTTGAACTTTGATAAATTTGTGATTTGTATAAAATTTTCAGATTTCAACAAAACATTCAGTTTTTGAATTTTTGAGTTACCATTGTTTTTTTCATTGATAATAATGGAGGCATTAAAAGATTTTTTTATCACATCATGTGCTATGTAAATAAGCTCTTTCTTGTGTAAATTGTTCAGTTTTATAAATGTTTCATCATGCTCTTACCAAGTTGTACATTTTATATAGTTTTGTAATAAATTTAAAAAATGATAAAGTACAATAACAGATATTTGAGACAGGTATTTGAATAACTTTTTTTTCATAGTTTAATGCAGTTATTATTTTATTTTTAAAAATGACAAAAACAAGTAATGATTGCAAATCAAAATATGATAATAATTGATGATGTTTATTATTTTCCCACCTAACTTACACTGATCAGTTCTTGCAAAACTTCAAGACAAATCTTTGTCAAGTTACATAAATTTTGTAAATATGATTTTGCAATCATTTATTTGAGTACTGTATTTTAACAGCTTTTGTTTTAAAAAATGAGTATGTAATTAAAACATTTTAGTTTAGCTTGTGTTATGTTTTATTTGTCTTTCCCATCAGTTTTATCATATAATGGCTGACCTGTCCTATTACATATGTGTATAATAATAGTATAGAACTTGTAATGAAATTAAATTAAAACTTAAACACACTTTTAGGTAAGGTAAAGATAAATCAACAGGTATTTGTTTTTATCAACTGTCTGGCTTATTTTTATCACTGTTGTTTATTGCAATAATTTTATCTGAAATACCTCCATAAGCACTAAGTATTTTACTTAATATATTCTAAACTTAATATATTTTAAGCAAATACAATTAATGTGCTAAAACAAGGCTAAATATTCTTTGTATGTGCTGGTCTTACAGACAATCCATAACAAATACGACAAACTAAGTTTTTCAGGTGAGTCACCTTGCTGCATACAGAACGTTATTAAGGGGCATATTTGACAGTGAAGTTTCATCAAAATCAGACCATTGGTAGCCTTGAAATAGATAGACTGACTAACAGATCAACGATACTGCAATATAGCCTCCATAATTTTGTACCTTAGGGTAGACATAACTTTATGTAACTTATTTGGAAAATCAACAAAAAACTGACAACAAATTGTTTAATAAATATTTGCATTTATTTGTTATAACAAAACATCCTCATCATGGTCTCCATTTCAAATGGATGTACAAAAACCAACAAATCTTAACAGTGTGTGCAAACAAAATATGCATGAAGAAAAACAAATATATTAACTGTTAACCTGCTAAGTATGAACTGATCTGGTCATGGTCAAGACATTCAGTGTAGATCCTGATCAGTCTTGTGTTTGATCAGGATTTACACTTTTTGATGCATATTGCATATCTTGTTACTAATGCAAGAAGTTGTAAACCAACAAATAAAAGAACTAAGAAAGAAATGCAGGTTACACCAACTTAGGTAGATCTCTTGTTCTGGTTTGCCCCCTTTTTAAAAGATATATATTCATTAACTCTTTCGCTGCCGTTGTCGCTTTTTGGCGACGTAGGATACCCCGTCGGGAACCTCTATATTTTGCAGCAATCACTTTTACGACGCTAGATTCATTTGCGGTAGAGCGATCATGTTACGATAAGTAAACACGAAAGTGGAAAAAAATTGCAGAAAAAAGGTTGTCTTTTGTGATTTTAAGGCATTTAAAGTGACCAATTCTTACTGCGCAGTAGGAAAAGAAAACATGGCGTCTCGGCTTTCGATCGAGGATGTTATTTCGATGATTACCAACGATTCTGACTCAGGATCGGAGTTTGAAGTCTCTGAAAATGTGATTCTTTGTTGGTATCGGATTTTATCAAGAGAATGTTTATTTGATTATAATTTTCAGTATTTATAAATAGTTTTACCTGTTTTGTACCTGAGCACACCTGTGTCACACCTGATTTACATCCTGTTACGGGATTAATGACGTAAATATTGCTCAGGCAATCTGATAAACTGTGTAAGATATTTCTGTTGTTTGTGGTCGATAAAAATAGGTAGAATAAGAGAAATAATAATAAGTAACTGAGACAATAAAACTCCTATGAATCTGTCCTCAGAAATAGTTGATGAACATGACCTTATACCATCTCATATTTATATTTTCAGGAGAGCGGAGACTCCAAAACCTTTGATGAAAGTGACGGTGGCGATTCACCTGTAGAAATAGATTCTGTACCACATCGAGGACGTGGGCGTGCACGTGTACCATCAGCTGGATCTAGACGAAGAAGAGGTGTGTCACGCAGAGGTCGGGGTCGAGGTCGCGATCAGCACATTGCTACACCACCTGAGTTTACATGGCGGCCTGTGGACATTTATGATGACTTTGACTTGGCCTGAGTGGGTGAACCACAGAGGACAGGCATTCTAATTGACACATCTGACTACCAGCCATTAGATTTCTTCAAGTATTTCTTTCCCGATGAAGTGTTTGAAATCATGGCAACCAATACAAATCTGTATTCGCATCAGTTTCTAGACAATCGTGGCATTGCCCCACACTCCCGCTATCAAAAGTGGACTGAAACAACAGCTGCAGAAATGAAAGCTTATATTGCCCTTGAGATAGCCATGGGAATAAACTCTAGACCTGAATTGACAGAATACTGGAGTACATACTGGCTAACGTCCAACAAGTTTGCGGACATAATGTCGAGGAATAGGTACCAGCTTCTGAATACCTTCCTCCACTTCAATGACAATGACCAGCGGGCAGCAAGGGGACAGGATGGCTATGATCCACTGTTCAAGGTCCGGCCACTCCTTGACATCATTGACAAACGCTACATCAGTGCGTACGCCCCAGACAAGGAACTGTCGATAGATGAATCGATGATCAAATTCAAAGGGCGTATTTTCTTTCGATAATACTTGCCTGCTAAGCCAACGAAATGGGGCTTTTGCATTATGTGAAAGCAATACAGGCTATGCACTCCGGTTCATGATTTACACTGGGAAAAACACTTTTAATGCTGACAGGTCTTCAGAATTCAACATCACTGAGCAAGTGTGCTTGAAAATGTTGAAAGGCTTTGAGAACAAGGGGTACACGCTTTACACAGACAATTACTACACATCGCCCAGGTTGTTCCAAAAATTGAAAAGCCAAGGTATAGGTGCTTGTGGTACTGTCAAGCCAAATAGAAAGTTCATGCCCTTTGACCTCCAGCCCACAGTGTTACCTCTGCAGAAAGGGGATGATCCGGTTTTCATGGTCTGCCAGGATCTGGTTAGCTGCGCCTTGAAGGACACCAAGCGCGTGCACTTTTTGAGTTCGGTACACAGTGACAACACCTTCCAGAAAACTGTACGGGACAGAAAGGAGGCAGACGGTAAAAGGACAGTTGTTAGGCCTGTTATGTGTGATGCATACAATGACCATATGAATGGGGTTGATGTACTAGACCAGAAACTGGGATCATATGCATATCCACACAAGTCCGCTAAATGGTACATGACCATTTTTCATCGTCTCAGGGAGGTGGCCCTTGTGAATGGTTATTTTTTGTACTGCAAAACTGTGCCAAAAGAAAAAACTCCATTGTCACCAGTTGCCTTCAGAGAGAAGGTAATTGATGGGTTGTTGGAAGGATGGGACTTCAACACTAACAAGAAAGGCAGACCATCACTCACCGAGAAGCCTGACCGATTGACCGGACGCCACTTCCCGGCTCAGTACGAGAACGCATCCCATAGATCGGATTGCACTGTTTGCAGTGACAGAGCAAACAAAAACAGAGTGCAGACTAGATTTTACTGCAGAAACTGTGAGGTTCCAATGTGCCCAACAGATTGCTTCATGATATACCACACAAAAGCTGACGTCTCGGCATCGGTGCAAGCAGCATGCAAAAAACAAAGAAAATAGGGTTAAATTTGACACTTATCAGTGATAAAAGACATTTTGCAGTTGTACATTTTATTATCTGTTCTGAATTTTCATAAATTAACCAGAGAAACAGTTATAAAGCTTATTCAAAATACATACATTCATACTTCAAAATTGAAAGTAAAATGATTTTTTCTTCGAAAATTCGTAAAAGTGTTATTTAAAAATATGGTCATATCAATTGGTTTGGTTGATATATGATACAGTTTTGGTAAAAAATCTTGCAAATACATACTCTTAACTGAAATTCTGTTAAAATACATATAGTTTGTTGAAAAAATATGAACAAAAAATCAATTTTGCAGAAAAAATGGTGAAAATCTTATTTTTCAAGGTCAAGGTCAAATATATACCTTTATTTAATTGAAAAACATGTTCAAAGACTACAATGTATCAACTTCATGTTTTGAAAGTTTTATCAAAATCTATCGACAAATAATAATTTTAGAGGTATAATAAAAATTGCACTGTGTTTTCTGTATGTTGGTCAAAATATATTTGGCACTGGGAAGTCCGTTTTGTGAGAAATGTGGCAGGGAAAGAGTTAAACCAACATGTTTTCTTACTTTAAAAGAATATTTGGACTGTTTCAGTCTTCATCTGTGTTTAAGGAAGACAATATGTTCTGAGCACTTGTTCCAACCAGTGTAGCATGAATCATTCTCAAATCAAGCTGGAGAAATCAGTACCAGAAGCCGAGATTCATCTACTGTACATATTCCCCTTCTGAGGTATTTATTCTACATATCTTCAGTGTTACAGGTTCATTCAATAATCAAGGTTTTTATTTGTACAAGTAAAATAGGAAAGTTTCACCAATATGCAATACTTTGTGACCAGGTCTTTTCAATATTCATGTATGGTTTTAATAAATGAGACAACAATGCCTTGCATTTCACCTGAATTGTGCACACTTGCTGGTACTCTAAGATGTGTCTGTCTTACAGTGTCTTACAGTGGCTTCCTTAGTGAAGAGAACATGTTATTCAATATTGCCTGCATTTCTGTGGGGTGTAGGAAGGGGGACATTTTATAAGCAAAATGGAGGCAGTCTTCTGAAAGAAAAAAGAAAATACACTTGGACAGGCTGCAAGATTAATGATTTTGAAAAATAGAAATCCAAGGTGGTTAGTATGACCTTCAAAAGCACAAGATCAAATTGTAAACACACTGAGAAAACGAAAGGTGAATAAAGAAGGACTGTCATGTCAGGTGTAGATTCAAATGTGTCCCAAGTTTTTACAAGTCATGAGAGACAACAAATCTTTTTGCAAGTTTTGGAAGTTAACAGATGAAGAAAAGACCAACACAACTGACAAACAAGTTTAAGAGAAACAACAAACAATGGCAGGAAACTCCAGATGAAGATCAAGTACCATTTAGTTTAAGCGGTATGATCCTATGAAGATATTCTTTAAATACAGCCACAATGATGATCTTCCTTTCAGATGTATTGATTTAAGTAGAGTTGTGGCTCTCAGAACCCTAGAAATATTGATCTTGATTGTTTTCACTTGCCAGCTCTATACCCGAATAGGGCGAGAAATGACTGGTCCAAAACTAATGGACTTTAAGTCACTGCTGCAGTTCCTGCCTCCAGTTTATCATGCCTATTATAACAATCTGATTGGGAATGACAATGCAGTCAAAGGGGTACTAGTAGATGAGCAGCAGACTGATGAAACGATTGAGGACTGATCAAGTACATGAAGGTTCATCCTTTGACAGTACTGAACAGAGACAAGCTAACACTTAAGGTGAAAATTCCTATGGATTAGTAAAATCCAAAATGGTTTGTTGCACAAAAAGCCAAATTGCTGTTGAGACTGGTCGGAGTTTCAATTACTGCTGGAGAGCTGGAGTTCCCCACATTTGTGTTCTATTATAAAATATTTTAAAGAAAAAAACATCTTTGCTTTATTTCCAGAAAAGCAGCTTAATGCCAGTATGAGCCAACCATAGACATAAGAAAGATAGACCTGCTATCCTATTGGCTGAGCGCTGACACATCATCAAACCATTGGCCGCCATATTGGAGAGCATATCCAGTTGCTGACAATGGTGTCTGCCATTGCTAGCAATGGGACAACGAAACTTTAAAAAAAAGGTTTATTATGGCCATTAGTGTTTTGCAATCAACTGCAATAATCATAGAGATCTTGAAACAAGTTCTAAGGGGATTACCTTTCACCAGTAACATTGAACTTGCATTTGCTGACTCAGTACAGACAGAGTTTTATTTCATCGATCAATAGATTCGTACCATTGGCCGCCATATTGGAGAGCATATCCAGCTGCTGAAAATGGAAAAACTGCAATAATCATAGAGATCTTGAAACAAGTTCTAAGGGGATTACCTTTCACCAGTAACATTGAACTTGCATTTGCTGACTTAGTACAGACAGAGTTTTATTTCATCGATCAATCGATCGTACCATTGGCCGCCATATTGGAGAGCATATCCAGTTGCTGAAAATGGAAAAACTGCAATAATCATAGAGATCTTGAAACAAGTTCTAAGGGGATTACCTTTCACCAGTAACATTGAACTTGCATTTGCTGACTTAGTACAGACAGAGCTTTATTCATCAATCAATCGATAGTACCATTGGCCGCCATATTGGAGAGCATATTCAGTTGCTGAAAATAGCATCTGCCATTGCCAACAATGGGACAAAAAAACTAAAAAAAAAAAGGTTTATTATGGCCATCAGTGTTTTGCAATCAACTGCAATAATCGTAGAGATCTTGAAACAAGTTCTAAGAGGATTACCTTTCACCAGTAACATTGAACTTGCATTTGCTGACTCAGTACAGACAGAGCTTTATTTCATCGATCAATCGATCGTACCATTGGCCGCCATATTGGAGATTCTGTGAAAGAACATGTGTGGGGAAGAGGCGCAGCACAAGTACTCTCTCATGATATGATATCAGATATGGTGTTTGACCCACCAAGTCCATTTGAACTTAAATTGAACAGCGACAACTCAAATGAAAAGACAGCCACGGATAGGCCCGTTCCCAACCAACAGTTAATAAGTCACAGTGACCTGCAAGCATTTGTATCAAACTCCACAGAAAAAGACATTTAGGAGTGTAAAGGTACTATGTTGTACAAAATTCTAAATGCACCAGAAGAAAGCAGATACCCTGCTGATGAAATTACCCACCAGGAACATACTTTGGACTTCTCAAATCCTATTGTGATGCCACTGTCCTGTAATTAATGCCAAACATTTTATGAAAAGTATGTTCAAATCGGCCAAGAATGTAGGAGTAATTTGGAACAGGCAACAGGAACTCAAAACAATAATGTATGGACAGACAGTAGAAAGTTGAAGATAACCAGCAGCAGAGTGACTTATTTGCCAAAAACACAAAGAGAAGATCCAAATCAATTTGTTAACAAATAATCATATATATCCCAGATTCAGGGGATGTACAGCAACACCACATGGACAAAAATTTGAACCAGTAGCTCATGTGTGGTTTGATAGTGTTTCGGGCATGACAGGTCATTTATCAGGTATTGTTGTTAGCGAGGAAGAACCATACATGGATGCTAGTCCAGATGGGAAAGTTGATGAAAGAACAATCGTAGAAATAAAGTGCACAACAAAACCATTGGAACACCTGATACATGTATCTTCAGGGAAATTGGTTTTGTGCAAGTTTGTTATGTGGACTGTGTGATTGATGTTCACTACAATGATGACTTCATAATGGGAATTCTTCCCCGAATCAGGAATATTTACACTATGACTGCTTAGGAGGGCATATCTATACATTTTATTGTCTGTACACAACTGATGCATTAGCGGGTGGGCAAGGATTTACATTTAAAATTTGCAAAGTGTCCCTAGACAATCGTTCATATGTATTATGACTCACCACTGATTTTTGAGGACAAAACCCCTTCCTGTTGAATGATTTTAAACATTGACGTCGAATTTCTCAAGATGCTGTATGCAGTGGAATTTGAATCTTCCCAGTCGTAAAGTCTTTTCTGATTATTATTGCTGTTAACCACAACACACTGCCTTCCACCACCGCATTTATATGGCATAATTGTCCGATTGTTTTACTGATTTAAAAAGAAAATCACCCATTTCGTTGTTTTCACTTCTGTAATGGCGGACAGAGAGAATGAAGAGTATTTTTAAGGGGAGATAATTCGAACTGAACTAAAAAATATCGTCTATACCTGGTGTGTGTACCTCTCGGCTTCAGATGTCTCTTGGAACAAGCCTTTCATGGCCAAGTTTGCCAAATTTTATGATGAGTGGTTGTTTTCCGGCACAGTAGGCAAAACAACAAAGGACAACAAAAAGCCACCACAAAAGTCTTTGATCTTACAATGGATCAAAGAATCGTGGGCTGCAATTACACCTGACATAATTCGAAAATAGTTTGAAAAGTGAGGCATCACGTGTATAATGGACGGATCAAAACACTTTTTGTTTGGTCAAAAATCAGACAGGGAAAATGAAGAATCGACATCTGCTGTATTTATTGGTTTTGATCCTGAGGATCTCATGGAGAGTGAAAATGTTCTAGAGAATGTTGCTGCAAACATTAAAGTTTGTGAACTGTAGGAGTCTGACCATTCTGATGTCATCTAATTGGAGGAGAGGAAAAGACCATGTGCTAATAAAGGTTGGCATCAACGTTATTAGGAAATATTAGAAGAAAAGAAATGTGCAAAGACAATAGTTATCTACGCTGTGACAAAGCAGCATGATGGGGACAAAAAGAATAAGGACGCTATCTGTGTTTCATCCGATGGACTCTAGCACCCCGGAATGGAGTTATACAAGTGAGATTTCCAAATTTTTGGGGATGCACTTAATGACAAAAAGGGCAGTAGAAAAGTTGTAGTTTTGCTTGCCAACATGGGCTGAAAGAATGTAAAAATAAATTATTCTTTTGTGTGGCCACCTGCATTTTAGACTAAAGAAGCATAACAATTGTCGGAAGACCAGTCAAAACTTAGCATGATTGGGAAAATGTTTTTGCCCAATTTGATCAGTACTTTACTCGCATTGGCATGAAGCCACTTTAAACTAAGACACATTAAGCAAACTTCCCATGAAACTGGTGCCATCCTTCAGGGTTTTTGCTGGCAATCCAAAAGTAGGTAGTAGAATTCAATGAAGCAAGATGATGGATTGGCTAAATGGCATGGAAGAGGAGGAACAGCACAGGCTTTGAAGATTCCAAGTAGCAGGGGTCATGACCTTTGTGCAGACCATTGGCAGAGCCTTCTGCGCCGAGAAAAACACAGTACAAGGCATCACCCCTGACCATGTGATCAACATGGATGAGGTGCCACTGACCTTCGACCTGCCACTAAGTCGTACAGTTGAGAAGAAGGGAGCCTTGTCCCTCAGTATCAGAACAACAGGCCATGAAAAGCTCAGGGTGACAGTGGCGTGAACAAAGTTACTGCTGATGCTTGTCTTTAAGAGGAAGACAATGCCAAAGGACAATTTCCATCCAGGCATTGTGGTCGAGGTGAACAAGAAAGGATGGATGGTGATGTGATTAAGAAATGGCTGTCGCAATGCTACAGCAAGCAGCTTGATGGATTTTTCATACATCATGCCCTGCTTGTGATGGACAGCACAAGAACACACATAATAATGAGGCCAAAATGGCAGTGAGAGCCCTACACAGCACACCTGCAATCAACCCCAGTAGACTGACAAAATTGCTGCAATCAGTGGACATCAGTGTAAACCAGCCCTTCAAAAAAGTCATGCGAAGCTGAATGCAGCATCTAATGACTCTGATCCTGGGGACGATCTCCCACTGGCAAGTGTCTAGAAACATGAATGACGCTCTTGCAAAGGTTGTTTAACTCTGACAGAGAGGATGAGGAGTTCAATGGATTTTAAGAACTCTGACAGAGAGGATGTGGAGTTCAATGGATTTAAAGAACTTCGACAGAGAGGATGAGGAGTTCAATGGATTTTAAGAACTTCGACAGAGAGGATGTGGAGTTCAATGGATTTTAAGAACTTCGACAGAGATGATGAGGAGTTCAATGGATTTTAAGAACATTGACAGAGAGGATGAGGAGTTCAATGGATTTTAAGAACTTTGACAGAGAGGATGAGGAGTTCAATGGATTTTAAGAACTCCGACAGAGAGGATGTGGAGTTCAATGGATTTTAAGAACTTCGACAGAGATGATGAGGAGTTCAATGGATTTTAAGAATTCCGACAGAGAGGATGAGGAGTTCAATGGATTTTAAGAACTCCGACAGAGAGGATGAGGAGTTCAATGGATTTTAAGAACTTTGACAGAGAGGATGTGGAGTTCAATGGATTTTAAGAACTTTGACAGAGAGGATGTGGAGTTTGATGGATTTTAAGAACTTCCTCAGAGAGGATGAAGAGTTCAATGGATTTTAAGAACTCCGACAGAGAGGAAGAGGAGTTCAATGGATTTTAAGAACTTTGACAGAGAGGATGAGGAGTTCAATGGAATTTAAGAACTTTGACAGAGAGGATGAGGAGTTCAATGGATTTTAAGAACTCCGACAGAGAGGATGTGGAGTTCGATGGATTTTAAGAACTTCCTCAGAGAGGATGAAGAGTTCAATGGATTTAAAGAACTCCGACAGAGAGGATGAGGAGTTCAATGGATTTAAAGAACTCCGACAGAGAGGATGAGGAGTTCAATGGATTTTAAGAACTCCAACAGAGAGGATGAGGAGTTCAATGGATTTTAAGAATTTCAACAGAGAGGATGAGGAGTTCAATGGATTTTAAGAACTTCGACAGAGGATGAGGAGTTCAATGGATTTTAAGAACTGTCTCCGTGCATGCAATTCTTCATTGTAGTTTATTTCAGAATGTGTCTTAAACTATGCATGCATGTCTTGTCTGTGTTTAGAAACGGAAACATGTGTGTTGTTTTCTTTTAATATGTAATACTTTTTTTATGTTTGAACATCTGTGCTTTGTATGTATGTTTCAAAAATGTGCTACTAATTTTTTTCTCACATAATTAAATGGCTATTGAATTAATAATTTTTTATCTGTACCACATATTTTTCTTGTCTTATTTATTAAAATTTACAATACACTTCAACACAACCTTTTCTTTTTATCTTACTTTTCATCATGCCTTTTTTTTTTTTTTCAAACATCTGACAGTATAAATCAACAGATATCTTGTATGTAGATGTGGAGTTCAATGGATTTTAAGAACTCCAACAGATAGGATGAGGAGTTCAATGGATTTTAAGAACTCCAACAGAGAGGATGAGGAGTTCAATGGATTTTAAGAATTTCGACAGAGAGGATGAGGAGTTCAATGGATTTTAAGAACTCCAACAGAGAGGATGAGGAGTTCAATGGATTTTAAGAATTTCGACAGAGAGGATGAGGAGTTCAATGGATTTTAGGAACTTCGACAGAGGATGAGGAGTTCAATAGATTTTAAGAACTTCGACAGAGGATGAGGAGTTCAATGGATTTTAAGAACTTCAACAGAGAGGATGAGGAGTTCAATGGATTTTAAGAACTCCAACAGAGAGGATGAGGAGTTCAATAGATTTTAAGAACTCCAACAGAGAGGATGAGGAGTTCAATGGATTTTAAGAACTTCGACAGAGGATGAGGAGTTCAATGGATTTTAAGAACTTTGACAGAGAGGATGAGGAGTTCAATGGATTTTAAGAACTCCGACAGAGAGGATGTGGAGTTCAATGGATTTAAAGAACTCCGACAGAGAGGATGAGGAGTTCAATGAATTTTAAGAACTCCGATAGAGAGGATGAGGAGTTCAATGGATTTTAAGAACTCCAACAGATAGGATGAGGAGTTCAATGGATTTTAAGAACTCCAACAGAGAGGATGAGGAGTTCAATGGATTTTAAGAACTTTGACAGAGAGGATGAGGAGTTCAATGAATTTTAAGAACTCCGATAGAGAGGATGAGGAGTTCAATGGATTTTAAGAACTCCAACAGATAGGATGAGGAGTTCAATGGATTTTAAGAACTCCAACAGAGAGGATGAGGAGTTCAATGCATTTTTAGAACTCCAACAGAGAGGATGAGGAGTTCAATGGATTTTAAGAACTCCAACAGAGAGGATGAGGAGTTCAATGGATTTTAAGAATTTCGACAGAGAGGATGAGGAGTTCAATGGATTTTAAGAACTTCGACAGAGGATGAGGAGTTCAATGGATTTTAAGAACTTTGACAGAGAATGAGGAGTTCAATGGATTTTAAGAACTTCAACAGAGGATGAGGAGTTCAATGGATTTTAAGAACTTCGACAGAGAATGAGGAGTTCAATGGATTTTAAGAACTTCAACAGAGAATGAGGAGTTCAATGGATTTTAAGAACTTCGACAGAGAATGAGGAGTTCAATGGATTTTAAGAACTTCAACAGAGAATGAGGAGTTCAATGGATTTTAAGAACTTCGACAGAGGATGAGGAGTTCAATGGATTTTAAGAACTTCGACAGAGGATGAGGAGTTCAATGGATTTTAAGAACTCCAACAGAGAGGATGAGGAGTTCAATGGATTTTAAGAACTGTCTCTGTGCATGCAATTCTTCATTGTAGTTTATTTCAGAATGTGTCTTAAACTATGCGTGCATGTCTTGCCTGCCTGTGTTTACAACAGAAACATGTGTGTTGTTTTCTTTTAATATGTAACACTTTTTTTTATGTTTGAACATCTGTGCTTTGTATGTATGTTTCAAAAATGTGCTACTAATTTTTTTCTCACATAATTAAATGGCTATTGAATTAATAATTTTTTATCTGTACCACATATTTTTCTTGTCTTATTTATTAAAATTTACAATACACTTTAACACAACCTTTTCTTTTTATCTTATTTTTCATCATGCCTTTTGTTTTTTTTCAAACATCTGACAGTATAAATCAACAGATATCTTGTATGTAGATGTGGAGTTCAATGGATTTTAAGAACTCCGACAGAGAGGATGTGGAGTTCGATGGATTTTAAGAACTTCCTCAGAGAGGATGAGGAGTTTAATGGATTTTAAGAACTTTGACAGAGAGGATAAGGAGTTTAATGGATTTTAAGAACTCCGATAGAGAGGATGAGGAGTTCAATGGATTTTAAGAACTCCGACAGAGAGGATGAGGAGTTCAATGGATTTTAAGAACTCCGACAGAGAGGATGAGGAGTTCAATGGATTTTAAGAACTCCAACAGAGAGGATGAGGAGTTCAATGGATTTTAAGTCTTATTTCGACAAACGGATGAGGAGTTCAATGGATTTTAAGAACTCCGACAGAGAGGATGAGGAGTTCAATGGATTTTAAGTCTTATTTCGACAGAGAGGATAAGGAGTTCAATGGATTTTAAGAACTCCAACAGAGAGGATGAGGAGTTCAATGGATTTTAAGTCTTATTTCGACAGAGAGGATAAGGAGTTCAATGGATTTTACGAACTCCGACAGAGAGGATGAGGAGTTCAATGGATTTTAAGAATTTCGACAGAGAGGATGAGGAGTTCAATGGATTTTAAGAACTTCGACAGAGGATGAGGAGTTCAATGGATTTTAAGAATTTCGACAGAGAGGATGAGGAGTTCAATGGATTTTAAGAACTTCGACAGAGGATGAGGAGTTCAATGGATTTTAAGAACTTCGACAGAGAGGATGAGGAGTTCAATGGATTTTAAGAACTCCAACAGAGAGGATGAGGAGTTCAATGGATTTTAAGAATTTCGACAGAGAGGATGAGGAGTTCAATGGATTTTAAGAACTTCGACAGAGGATGAGGAGTTCAATGGATTTTAAGAACTTCGACAGAGGATGAGGAGTTCAATGGATTTTAAGAACTATCTCCGTGCATGCAATTCTTCATTGTAGTTTATTTCAGAATGTGTCTTAAACTATGCGTGCATGTCTAATCTGTGTTTAGAAACGGAAACATGTGTGTTGTTTTCTTTTAATATGTAATACTTTTATTTATCTCTGAACATCTGTGCTTTGTATGTATGTTTCAAAAATGTGCTACTAATTTTTTTCTCTCATAATTAAATGGCTATTGAATTAATAATTTTTTATCTGTACCACATATTTTTCTTGTCTTATTAATTAAAATTTACAATACACTTCAACACAACCTTTTCTTTTTATCTTATTTTTCATCTTGCCTTTTTTTTTTTTTTCAAACATCTGACAGTATAAATCAACAGATATCTTGTATGTAGATGTATATATAGATCTATGCATAATTTTTGTGAGGTTGTTCATGTTTGTTTCCCTTGTCTGGATGATAGTGATGGTGAAAGCACAATCAGTGATGATTCAGCTGGTGTATTCACCCAATCATCAACTTCCAGAGGCAATCAAGGGCAAGGTAGGGGTCATGGTATGAGACATGGTATAAAACATGGCAAAAGACATGACAGGGGCAGGCAGAACCAGACAAGAATGGAGAAATAGCCTAGGAGAAGTATAGCAGCAACTTGATGACATGTGCATTGCATGACATAAAACATCTTCATTATTTGAATTCTGTGCACAATGATAATACATATAACAAGAGTGTGAGGGACAAAAAGAGTGATTACGGCCACAGATTGGTTGAATGGCCAATCATAGGTGAAGATTACAACCTGCAGATGAAGGGCATTGATGTCTTAGACCCAAAACTTCATATGCATATCCACACAAGAATATTGAAATGATATGACCATTTTCTTAATTGGCAAGGGTGGTGGCATTAATCAATGGGTACATAATCTACCTAAAATCCCTTGAAGAAGGACAGAGTGCCATGTTTTCACATGTATTTATTGTGGTCTTTATGTGATGGATGAACTGCTCCATCAATTCCAGCTCAGGTCCAGCAAAAATGGATGAATGTCAATGTCATAGGAACCTGACCATCTTACAGGCAGGCACTTTGCTTATATAAAAAACATTATTTCAGACCACAGTGTGTTGTGTGTAGTGAATATAGAAGGGTGGAAAAGGGTGCAGACAAGATACTTCTGTAAGGAGTGTGACAACGTATTATATCAGGTGAAATGTTTTAGGATTTACAATGTAAAGATTTTAGAACAGCAAACTTACCACCTGTGAACACCTTTTCTTGTGAATAATTGACGCTTGAATAGAACTATAGTGTGTACAAGTTTAATTGTAAAATTATTGTTTTCTAGGGACAAATAAATCCAAAAATGAATTAAAATTACCATTTTAAAATGAAACTTTAACAGTGTTCATACGATTTCCATAATATTATGACTGATCAAGGTCATTTGATGGTCATACACTGAGATAGACCTAAATGCTAGTTTATTTGATTAGTACAGTTTGTTATCTATTACCTGTCCAGGTTTGATAAATGTATAGATTCATGAATGTAAAGTTGTTCTATTTCTAGTGAGCATAGTATCATGTCTTGTTTTTTCCTATAAAATATTTGGCGCTGAGAGTTACGTCTTGTCAGATATTTGGCGCCAAAGGAGGTAAATGGCAGGACTTTTTCTATTCCAAGGTAAATATTAATTTAATAAAATTAATGATAAAATTAATCTCATTCTTAAGGGGCATTTGCAAAACCCACGCTGCCTGTGCCTCCACACCCACTTCCTTTTTTCTTCTACTAGCTCAGCTTCTGGTACTTGATAAAGCCTTTATTCCTAGTATCACTGATACTGCGATGCTCATAAATAATGACATTGCATAGAAACATGACAAAGGTTGGTTGTTTACCACTCTTGAAAAATAAAGCTATTAAATACCTTCTTAATGAGATCTTCATGAGTAAGCATAATGCATCAAGAACAAAGATAAGGTTTAGTTGAATATTCATTGACTATTGGCCAAATTCAGTTTCCATTTAAATTCAACCAACAGTTGAGTGAGATTAATCTCATACTTAGTTTTATTATCTTGGACCCTGAAGACAAGAAATTCCCAGCTTAAAGCTGTCATGACATTCTACCCAGTGATATTAGCACAGCTCATTTACTACTTGCAAGAAACACAGAAGGTTTAACTTGTCTTTATGCTGCTGGAACTATGCAGACAAGTGATTTTGAATTGAATTAATTTGCGATTGAATTGCTTTAAACAAAAAAGAATGAGTTAGATATAGGAGTTCTGCAAACAGGTCTTATTTCAACCTTTAAAGTGTCTTTTATCTTTGTGTACTTCTCACTAAAACCAAGCATACAGTAGTTTCTCTTTGTTTCAGGTTACAGATCACAAGTTCAATGCATCAATTCTTCTCTTTGTTACATTGTTTAAACAGTAAGCAAAAATACATTTTTCTCAAAATTTTGTTGACATATGAAACTTTCTATTTTTTCCATATAACTGAAACACAAACATAAATAAAGCGGTACAAACCTAACCTTGTATGAGCAAAAAACAGCAATAACAGACAGCAATAACAAGACAAAATAATGAACACAAACTGGATGACTTGGTTGCTCCTGAAGTTGTCAGCTGATGTCTTGGACCAGATAGGTGCTGATGATGTCATCAGGGATGGTTTCCATATCAACTGGGTATAATGAAGTCGAGCCAACTGTCGTTAGTGGAATTATTGTGATTGAATCACTCCCAGAGCATGTGGCGACAGCAGAGTGATGGTTTCTTACATCTAACACTTCACTAACAGGTTGGGTACGTGGTATTAAAGTAATCATGGTTGGCTCTTTATCATCAAATATGCTATTTGACACATTTGATATACTACCTGAATTAGCAGAGTGGTTTTCTACATCATAACCAACATGCAAAGAACATTGACTATTTTTATCATAGCACGTACATGACTGGTTCTGTGAGTATGAAGTCACACTTGTCTGGTTCTTTAAGTGTGATGTCACAATTGACTGGTTCTGTGGATGTGATATCACACTTGACTGGTTGTGTAAGTGTGATGATAAAGACTGGAAACTGTTGGAGGGTGTGGATGATGCTTCAGTTCTAGACTGGAAAACCTTACACAGTCTATCTAGAAAACTTGATGTATCACAGTCTGGCAGGTGAACGTTCACTGACTCAATCATCTGAGAGAAAAAAGGGATTTTATAGTCAGATTAAACTATGCATATCACTATTAAGAGATAACATTATTTACAAGAACAAGAAATATTTTATATCTTAACTACTACAGAAACACAGGTCTTATTGGATAAGTCTTCTTCACAGACCAAACATTTCAATGTAAATGGGAAGATACTAGCTAAAATTGACTTATAACTGGAGAGAAATAAGTATGACGATTGAAAAATATTCATCTCATTAAAAAAAAAAGACTTCACAATCAGTATGGTGAACCCCTTGGACTTGTAAATGAGTAAGAAACAGCACATTTAGTAATGTGATGATTACTTATCTCCCTACTATCCTGCTATTTAGCAATAAAAACCTTTGAAAATGGACAAAATAATTCTTAATAATGACTAGGATATTTTTACTTTATTTTCTGGTGTCAAATTTCTGTATATTTCATTACCCAAAAGTTACATGGCAACATGTCCAATTACTTTACTTTGAACACTTAACGGCTCATTGTCCGCACTTACCTTGGTCAGGCAGGTGACATTGCCAGAGAAAGGTGACATGAGATCCACCTTGTTTGGGTATGAGGAATATCTTGTGGCCAGATCCTGCGCACTTAATAAAATGTTGTTCATGTCTTCACTGCTACATTCCTGTGTTGAGTAGTCAAACTTGAATGGAATGTCTGAAAGAGAGAGTCTGGAGGTAAGCTGATTATTACATGCAGTCAGCCTATTTACCTATTTGTCAAGATATTATTGGAACTTAGTAACGTGTATGAAACAGAGTGATTATCTATAATGTTCACTGATATGTTTGCCTTAGATTAACAATGGTCAGACTTCTGCATACATACAAGATGTACAGAACCATATTAACAACTTTATTTGTATCATAATTATTGCACCACTTTTGAGCCAATCAGCATCTGATTTATGATCTTATACACAAACGAATATATTACCGCATGCACCGTTCAGAGATATACTAAGCTGCTGAGCTGAAAACAGCAAAAAATAGTTGAAATGCATGGCAACACTTTTCCTTTGCCAAACCTGAAGACAACATAATCTTTTAAAGACAACATGTTCACATATAATCCATAGATCAGAGGTAAAATTATATTTTATTATTTATTGTGGTTCAATTTTTCTTTTCAACAAATATTTCAACAAAAAATATCATAGGAACAAACATATGCCCTTCCGATGCAATAACTTTGGCTGAAAATAGCAAAGTTATGGCCCAGATGTTAATATACAGCATCGGTAGCCAATTTAAAGGATTATCCTTAAATATTACCATAACCTTAATGGTTGCATCTATAATTGTTATACCTGACATACTTTTAACTTTTTGTCGGTAAGATGGTACAGTTTAATTGAAGTATTATAAATAATATGAAAGTTATAGCAGTGAAAGGAAAATGAGATGGATGTACACATATATGTACAGAAGCAATGCCATATGTAACCTTTCTAGGCTACAATACAAATTCTACATGATACATGACTTTATATAAGTCAAAACCTGAACTAGCAGAGATATTAACCTCAGCATAATAGATACTTACTACACTGTAGAAGGGGTAGGACCTCATCACTAATAGTGAGACACGTCACCTCAGAGCTCAGTCCAGGACTTCGTGGGTTGTATGGGCTGATGATAATACCCACAAAGTTACTGCCACCTTGAGAAAACCAGTCCTGCAAAAACACAATGAAATACATCCCTTAATGTTGGTCTAATCCCGGCAAATAAACATAACAGAAAATCAACAACATAATCTTTCGTCCTTCAACACAAATAGGAAATAGCATCCTCTAACTAGAGATATTCTATTTGACAAATTCATCTTAGTAATTCTCAGGGGTGCAACGAGTCACAATTATTCCTGCCAACTGTTGCTAAAAGCTTAAATATTTAAAATACAGTTGTTTAAGTAAATTGTTCATGTGTAACTAATTGTCCAAGAATAAAGAAGTAACAATAACAGGAACCATTAAAATGTATTTAACCAATTATTATGTTTCCATTATTATTGTTCAATTTGTGAACAGGCTGTCAACATGCTACACTGCTAACATCAGCAGGTTGTCAATATACAACACTGCTAACATCAGCAGGTTGTCAATATACAACACTGCTAACATCAGCAGGTTGTCAATATACAACATTGCTAACATCAGCAGGTTGTCAATATACAACACTGCTAACATCAGCAGGTTGTCAATATACAACATTGCTAACATCAGCAGGTTGTCAATATACAACATTGCTAACATCAGCAGGCTGTCAACATACAACACTGCTAACATCAGCAGGTTGTCAATATACAACACTGCTAACATCAGCAGGTTGTCAATATACAACACTGCTAACAACAGCAGGTTGTCAATATACAACACTGCTAACATCAGCAGGTTGTCAATATACAACATTGCTAACATCAGCAGGCTGTCAACATGCTACACTGCTAACATCAGCAGGTTGTCAATATACAACACTGCTAACATCAGCAGGTTGTCAATATACAACACTGCTAACATCAGCAGGTTGTCAATATACAACACTGCTAACATCAGCAGGTTGTCAATATACAACATTGCTAACATCAGCAGGTTGTCAATATACAACACTGCTAACATCAGTAGCTTGTCAACATACAACACTGCTAACATCAGCAGGCTGTCAACATACAACATTGCTAACATCAGCAGGCTGTCAACATACAACATTGCTAACATCAGCAGGCTGTCAACATACAACATTGCTAACATCAGCAGGCTGTCAACATACAACACTGCTAACATCAGCAGGCTGTCAACATTCAACACTGCTAACATCAGCAGGCTGTCAACATACAACATTGCTAACATCAGCAGGTTGTCAACATACAACACTGCTAACATCAGCAGGCTGTCAACATACAACACTGCTAACATCAGCAGGCTGTCAACATACAACATTGCTAACATCAGCAGGCTGTCAACATACAACACTGCTAACATCAGCAGGCTGTCAACATTCAACACTGCTAACATCAGCAGGCTGTCAACATACAACATTGCTTACATCAGCAGGTTGTCAACATACAACACTGCTAACATCAGTTGCTAGTCAACATACAACATTGCTAACATCAGTAGCTTGTCAACATACAACACTGCTAACATCAGTTGCTAGTCAACATACAACATTGCTTACATCAGCAGGTTGTCAATATACAACACTGCTAACATTAACAGGTTGTTAACAAAGAACACTGCTTACATCAGCAGGCTGTTGACATAGAACACTGCTTTGCTTTCATTAGCAGGTACTTTACCTGAAACTTGAGTTGTGTTTCAATGTCTCTGACTGAAGGGTTGGGTGAGAAGCTAGGATGCGAGTGGTACCATCCCACGACGTCCATCCCACATCCCTGGATCTCTTCCTGGGCCTGGGTCTGGGACACTGATAACATAAAATGCTGACCTACTGAACCTGATCATCATTTATCAATCATTTTATCATTTATAGATTGTTTAGTCTTTTATTGCATCACACTGATACAATTATGCTCATATTGGAGATGTCCAACTAAGTATTGGTCAAGGGAGACCCCTGATTATATGTGGGTAGAACCACTGGCACAGGATAGCTGGTAAACCTCCCCACATAAAATTTTTCCCCCTGACCAAGACTTGGCCACAAGTGCCGACCATCCAATACTATTATTTGATGGACACAAATATATTTTTAGCAACAGTGAAACTGGCCTTGACCCTCTCACAGAATATTAATTAAAAGCACTAGGTCACTTGAGGACAAAAGTTATTGAAGCTTCAGTCGAAGTCCATTGAGAAATGTAGGAGTGCTTAGAAATTGTCCTAAAAGCTATTTTTAGTATCTGTAACTTCTCACTTTTGACCTATAAATCAATCCCAATCTTATATCATGTATCTACCTAGTAAATCTGATAATCAGTCCTAAAAGGTGTTACTTGACAGAAATAACAAAATCAATTATTAATAAAAGTGACCTTGCATCTGACATTATCACAAAATCCCATTGATATGTGCTGGGTTACTTAATGACATATCAATCCCAGCATTCCTCTGTCCATAAAGTATCTACTTATTTAATTTGGAAGAAGAAGAAAAAGTCTGACTTAACAATATCAACAGCGGCTAAGCTTATTTCACTTTTAAGTTGGATTTTGATACAATCTCAAGCATTTGAGTAAAATTAAAAACCAGGCCAATAAGATCCTGAAGATTATTCCCAAACTTGAAGACAAAACTTTGCTACCTTGGACCTGGTTCTCACACATACCTGGGTCCATCTCACACTGCATGCCAGTGCTGATACTGTTACACGGAGTTGCCATGGTAATGGTGAGTTTCCTATCATCCATACAAAAGTGGCCTCCCAGCATACCTATCACCTCAGTCTTGCACATGTGCGCATGGATGTCCATTATAATCAGAGCTGTCTTGTGGATCTCCATCAGGAATGGGGCCTGCCACACAACACAGCTGTGGTTTTATTGTCATAGTGGAGAACTATCCTCCTCTTACATCAAATGAAAATTGTTTCACAAAACATGTTTGCATTTGAGTTGAAAGTCCCCCAGAATATTTCAGTTATTGAGAAATGTTACCAACACGGTATAGGTAACTTGATTTCATACAAATAAGGAATATGTACCAAGATACTGCACAGAAACAGTGCAAAAAGGGTTTTACATAGAAGCCATTATTAGCTTTATAGTATATCTTGTTGATACATTATCTTGTTTCTTAATCACCTTTTAACATACAAAGACAGTGCTCTAGATAAAAATAGTATTTATCATGCTAAAAACTATGATTTATGTTTGAAATCCTTTATTGTTTGCAATATAAAATTCATTTTAAAAATAAATTATTAATTTTATTGTATCACAAATTAAGATTATATTAACTGGAAACATGCAAAAGGTTACATTAATGTCAAAATATTAAGTCGATCCTTATTGAGATTTTAAGGAGCAGTAACTGGCTTAAACTTGTTTTCTTGAAATTACGATAGATAACTAAGAAATCACTACAGGCAAAATTATGGTTTTGTCCCTTCTACTTCTGCTCATCATCAGGTATGTAAATACGTAGTTTGAATGAATATGTGCAGTAGTTATTTTCTACTTTGTAAACAAAGAAAACAATTACTATAAATAATGTAATGTAGGCAGTTTTGTTTTGTGTGTGCACTGCAGTTTTGCTCATTATGAGCTATCCCACCTCCAAGTTTGGAGATATGCTCTCGGCAAAAAATTAATGGACAAAATGACAGACAGAAGGCCATCCAGATAGACTATTTAGTGGCTATATCCTCATCCCTTCAGGATGCATAAACAACAGCTTATAGCTTACTGGGTGTTCCTGGTCAAAGGGTAGACATGGGATCAGCTTGAAGGGATCATATCCTGTCTTAAAAGCTCGTTGTTTCACCTCTCTGGCATGGTCCGAAGTCTTCAACTCATGCTGGTGAAAAAAAAACAACACAACATATTACACCTGCAGTGTATTAGTCTCAAAATTGAAGTCTGATTTTTGATGTCCAGCTATTATTGTTGGCCAAAGAAAAGACCTCATACAAATATATTGGTGGAATCATAGATGCAGTTGAAACACATTCTTGTATTACGTTTTTCTATTTCAATAACTGAATTCTCCAGCTGAAGGTAAGTCTGTGTTAGGAACTTAACAGTTAGAATATTCAAAAACCAACATCAGTAATCTAAATGCAGAAACTTATCATAAAGATTATGCAAAAGGATATAAGCAGTTACAATCCACTTAAAATGAGAAGTAATAGCCTCTTTATTCTAACTAAATGGACAATTACCTCTATAGTTTTTCCCTCCAGTTCTTTTTCATCTATCCATACACCAAAGGCATCTTTCACCTTTCTTTTTCTTGGTCGCTAAAAATGAATAAAAATACTCTAGAAGCAAAGGATCAAAGAACAAACAAAAAATCAAATGATATTCAGAAAATAAGTTTGTTGAAGTAAAACTAAAAATTCCATTTTAAGAAAATGCGGGATAATCTATCCAAATAATTTAACTATTTTTTCACTTGAATAAAATTACTAGTATATGCATCCTGAAAACAAACAAATCAAAAGTATATTTTTCAACACACTTAGTTAATCCTCATTTTTCCAAGTTTGTCAGTTGGACTTTAAGCCCCCAGTACAATTTACCTTTAGCTTTTAACAGGGAACTTACCATAGCTTCTAGTTTGGCTGCACTGACCTCCCCTTGATATTCTTTAGTGCTTCGCTCTTTGTTGAGGGGCAGTGCAGCAGGCCGGGCATGCTTATAGGCTGCTTGTTCTGAAAAGAAGACCCATTTAATTCAGAACTTAGAACTCAGTATAGCTTTTCTGTACTTATCATGTGTGAGAAGTTCAACCTGGCTGGCCAAATGTCAGGCGTTCACAGCACTTTTCACAGAAATGGCAGCACTATATCTAAATCAAAACATTATCTGCAGAAAAATTTAGAATTTTAAGTGCTTCTATAACAGAAAGCACAAAAGACCCTTATAAGGAAATATTAACAATACAAACACAATCAACATATCCTTTTTGGAATGGGGGGATTTTTATTGAAGAGGGCTTCAATCTCACTAAAGCCCCATATAATTGATTTCTTAGGAAAAGAAATAATCTGGTGTTTTTATTAATAATGTTCACAACAATTCAACCCACTATGAGCAAATCTTGTGCAGAGCTGCATATTTTATAGTATCTAAATTAACACAGAGTTATGTATGTAAGAGCATGTCAGTCCAATAAAGAAAGAAAAAAAAAAGGCATAATTTTTTGAAAACCTGAGTGTTTAGCTATATAAAAAATAACTGACCACAGCCAAAGTTAATTGCCCCGATACACTCGAGGTAAGAATGAACCCGGCCTATACAATTGACGTCCCCACAGTTCTTCAGACCTGGTCTAACTGATGTCTTGTTCAGGTAATGGGGCTTGCTCTTCTTCCTAGAAATAACAAAAATGTGATCATAAATATACAACTAAAAATATCAAATCAAGCAAAATTTCCTGTAGTTAATCTGATATCCCAAAACCCAGACTAAAAATGCATTTTAGGAGCATTCTAGATATTGTTTGGCAACTAATGTTAGTAAAATGAGGTTAAGGTGTTAAGATGAAAGTAAAAAACCCTCAGATATTGTTGACAAACGGAATAAATGTCTCCACCATGCAATCACATTCAAGAAAATCTCATTCAAGGTACTGTAACCTTGAGTCTTTAACAACTGACCCCAAGACCAATAGGGGTCATCATGATAACCTTGAGTCTTTAACAACTGACCCCAAGACCAATAGGGGTCATCATTCTGATCATGACTAATGTCTCTATCAAGTTTGAGAATAGTGGTGTCATGTGTTCTCAATATATTAACCTGAAACAATTTAGGTTCTAGGATTTAAACTATTTTATCTTTATTTAGGCAAAGTTTCCAATAAATTGTGATACATGGTACAGGCTAACCTAAAGTTCATTTTTACTATAAACTAGGCTTCCCATGTTGAGATCAGTGTTTATCGAATTCATATTTCAGTCTAGCAATTTTTGCTAACGTGTTTTTGACAAATCATGCAAGAAATCTTACCAAGATTCAACAATGTAGTTTCTAATTTTCAGATATCTATCTGGATTTTTGGATGAGGGCCTCTTTGTTTCGAAGAAATCTTTATGCACATTTTTCTCCTCCTCCGTTATAACATCAGCCTGCAGCATCACCTCCTCTTGTGGGATTGGAAAATGGATTATTTCCCCGTCACATGAACAAACAATGTTCACTGAAACAAAAGGAAAAAAACAACACATCATAATTGCATGCAGTGACATGATGTCTTTTTAAGAAAACGAAGATGAAATCAGTGTTCAACACAAATGATTATGTAAATAAAAACAATAACTTTATGACCAGGCATATAAAGCATTATTCTCAGTTTAAGGACTGTTTAGAATCAGGATATCAGCCATATAAAATAAAATAATATAATGAAATTAAAACACTGAGTTGCTTACAACTTAATATATTGAAGAAAAAAAAAATTCTGCAGATACTGCTATTAAAATACTGTAATGCAACTTACTAAACACTTTTTCTACTTCTGGCTTATCTTGGGTCCTTTCAACTGGTGCAGCTACAGTATCAACAACTTCCGTCAAGTGATCATCTATGTTGTTTGGACAGTCCTTATTCTCTGAATCATCCAGGCCAAGTGAAAGGGCCCTGACTTCATCAATCTCTGCATTCTGACTCTCAGGTAGGTTTTCCTCTTTCGATTCTCTTCTCTCATTAGTAGATTTAGTCACTTGAGCAAACTCATTTAAAACTCTATGATCGACAATTCTGTCTACTTTAACTGCCTCATCCACAGGTGGGTCATTAGTCAACTCTGCTTTGACATGTGAATTAAGATTAGGCTGCTCATTTTGGACTTGTGGAATATCACTGTTAGAACTACTTATTTTGGATGCTTCTTGGGGGTCCTCTGAAACAAATGAAGTATTAATATTTGCTTCAGCCACTAGTTTCTTGTACACAGAGTTGGGTGACACTGACCGGCACTGGAGCAAGGGATTCTGCTCATCGTCGTCATCATTCTCTATGTCTATATCATCATCCTCAGCTTCCTCCTCTTCCTTTATAGAGGTTTCAGGCCTCTCAGGGTTATAAGTTGGACTTTTTGATAAAATATCTGTAACTGCACAGAAACCATCCAGGTTCCCTATCAAACCAGGGGTAATCTTTAGCTTTTTTGAACTTGTGTCACATAAACTGTGTCTTAATACTGATCCATTTCCTGAAACAACATTTCCACTTAGACCTGAGCTTGGGTCTATCCTTAAATCAGTTTTCCTCTTTAATAACCCCTTTCCTTTACTCTCACCTAGCTCAGTTGGGTCTTTTGATTTTGGTGCACACAGTTTTGTCAGGGTTGATTTTCTTTTCAGCAAGGATTTTTGCTTTAACGTTGATGCCCCTTTTTCGGATTTTGGAATTCTTCCTTTTCGAGGCACAATAGGTTGGATGGTGGGAATGGTTGGTTTGGCCGTGGACACTGATATTAGGATATCCCCTAGAGCTTCCTTCTCCTGTGAGGTTGATCCGGTTGATCCAGCTGCTGCAATCTCCCCAATACCGTCCTTGACCAGGGCAGAATGAACTACAGCAGTGACTTCAGGAAGTGCAGATTCAGTCAATGTAGAAGATTTCTAAATATGATAAATATAAAAAAAATGTGGGTATTTTTATGCTTTTGTAGCCCATGATCATGATAACTGTACAATTATATATCATATTAACTAAGTATGGTACTTTAGTTCTGATGCAACTGTTTATTTTTATTGCAACTTTTCTGTTGTTGCTGTTGTATGTGTTATTTTATGAGTAACAGTAGGGAACTGAATGGATTTTGATAAGATAGAAGGGAGATAGTGGGCTTAGCAAGAAAGAAAGGAAGAGACACAGTTGGTGGAGTTTAGCTAAAGAAATAGGTACAGACAGGGTGGGGGTGGGGGGCTAAGCTAGACAGATAGATATAGTGGGTGGAGCTTAGCTAGAAAGATAGGTAGAGAGATAGTGGGTGGAGCTTACCTTCACAGATAGAAAGAAAGTGGGCAAAACTAAGCTTGGCTGGTTAGCAGTACTAGCTACTTGTTTTCTGGGTAAATGCTCATTATTAAAATGTTGGTGCTGTTGCAGCAGTTGCCCTACTATAAAATGTTATGTATTTGCAATATCCTATATAAAAGTCAGACAACTGAAAACAAATAGTTTCACGTTAAACTAACAGTCATAAACAGAAAAGGTTATTTTCTTAGATTGATTTTAATAGCAAAATGTTTGTTTTCTTTCTCTTTTTAAAAAAAAAAAGAAGAAAAAAATATTTTTGACTATTTAGTTTTCTTTTGCTTTAAGATTTGTTTATATTTGAGGAAAATTATACATAATCTATTACTTTTCTTTTTGTATTAAACGAAACTAAAGACACTGATACATTCTTGTAAATGGCTTAAATATGAAAAGGACACTTTAGGTTTCAAAAAAAAAAACAAAAAAAATAAATAGGTGATTAGCTTACAGTTTGTTTGAAAAACTGGTGTGAGTAATTCTTGATTTGTAGGGCCGTCTTGGTTGGTATCAGCTCAGCAATTTTTGTCCAGCTTCGACCAAATATCTCCTGTGAACAGAATATTAAGAGCCAGAAAATAAACTTGCTCACTTCATAATAAGATACAATATAAACCTACAAACCAAAAAATGCACTGCTATTCATCCAAGACAATGTAAAAAGAAATCAAGGACACACTGTTCTTTTTAAATAATGAGCATTTATTTTTAAGGAAAAAATTTAAACTACATACATTAACATTTCAAAATCTGGGAGGGATACCAAAAGGGATAAGTGCAAGCCATAAGGTTTGACTCCCAGTAATGGCCAGAAAAAATCAAGTCATTATGTTTTTCAACTGCTCTGAACTGTTTGTGATTTTTCCCAAAAATTTAGCTGAGGTCTTCCATCATCAATAATACCTTGGTGCTTCTCTATGACCATGATTGTGTTAGTGACAGGTCAAAAATGTAACAAAAAACAAAACACAAACTAGGTAAAGGAAGGTTCACACTTACCAAACCCCGTTTAAACATGTCCTTCTCGCTGTCTGTCCATTTCCTCTGTTCCTCCCTACCTAACACAGACTGGGTGCCAAGAGTCTTACGAACCCCTGCATGGCTCAGTGCTGATTGAAGAGTCATTCTCTGCTTAGATCGTGAGGACACTTTACCATTTATGTAATATCTATGTTCAAGTTAAGGATTACACAAAACAAATTTAACTTGATGAACTAAAAATGTAATGAAATTGTATACATATGGGACAAATATGTGTTTAGTTTTTAGTAAGTTCACTTTTTCGTTGTTGCACTAAATGCACAGGTAATTAAACATGCACTATCTTACAGAATGCATCCTCACATGTCAAGCAAGCAATTGAATAGCATTGCATTTTTAGAACAACAAACAACTTTTAATCAAGTTACAATTTAAGCTGGCATCGAAGTATGAAATACTGTATATAACAACTACATGAAAGACCAAAATAATATGAGGACAAATTAACAATAAAAATAAATAAAAAAGTTAATACATGATATCAAGTGTTGGTAGAATTTAGATATAAATTTGGAAAATAGCTGAAAACTAATCAGTTTCAACTGTCAGTTTATTTTCAAAAATATAAAATGCAAAAACAGCAACCAAACATTCTGAACTGTAGCTTGAGGCCTTGAGTGAGTTTTCGCATTTTATGTCCATGGCTTTAGTAGTATTCCTAATGACCAATTACCTTTGTAAATAAATTTTTGTTTACAAATAAGGAAAGACACAATTTTACAGTTCAGGCTTATGTGTATTCAGATTCATCATGATTGGCAAAAGTGGATAGTTTAAGGTTGTTATAGCACTTGGAAGAGATTTAATACATTATAACAGACCCAAGTCAAAAAAAAAATATCAAAAAGGCTACTGTTCTTCCATGAGCATCTTCTCTATGGTTGCCTTTGACTTCTCATCCATGGTTCCATCAAGGGGCCAGCCCTGTTCCAGCATCCAGGGAGGGTTAGTGTATTCAGGCAAGAGGTTGGCGCTCTTTGATGGCAGCTCATTCTCATCGTACATACCTACCCCAGCCCTGCAACAGTTATGATAATATTAACATCTATCTCAAGTGTTCTGAATGATAAAATCTTACTTGATTTAAGCTTTTTCAAGCTTTGTTAAGTATTAGTCTGTTAAGCATTAATTAATTAGGCTTAGGCAAATAGTGTAGATCCAGATCAGACAGCTATTGGATAAGGATCAACCATATTTGCTGCTAAATCTTCTTCAGTACATTTGGTTACCCAAACAACATGATGTGAGAATAAAAAAAGTAACCAGTACTAAGTTAATTTTTAAAAATTATTTTTACTTGCTAACAACTTGATGCATATGGTCGTAGGAACCATGATCCAAGGGTTAGACTTAGTAGCAAACAGTCTAGGAGTAGGAGTTCTGTAAAAGGCTTAGCAGCTCACAAGTTTATTTACCACTTACATGAACTGTTCATTTATAGACCTAGAAGTATAGTGAATAACAAAGTATTTTCAAACTGAACAGTATAAAATAAATATAGCTTGAATGTAAAGTAAAAACCATACTTTTATGACAAAGTTATTGCATAAAAAATAACTTTTTATATAAAGTTCATGATATGTTCCTGAATCTGGACTTCTTGAACAGTTCATGATGTTTGTTATAAAAGCATATTGTCTCTATTTTACACTCCAAGGCTAAGCCAATACCTTCATAACTTAGATAATATGTTGGCCTCCCTGCCTACTTAAAAGAATTTTTGTTGGATTTGACCTTGCGACTTACTGTTTGTTGTTACAAAAATAGTGCTAACTGTTAAAAAAAACTCCTTTATATTCTAATTGTTTGATTGCCATTAAGTTTTTAAAAGAAATACCTTGCTGCAATCTTCATTGAGATGCAGGTCAACAATTCTGACAGGCAAAGTAGGAAATTTTTCGCTACATTCGTTAAAAAACTCATGCGTTTTCTGGGCATATTTATTAAAATACCAGAAGATAACAAGGATGATGTTTTAAGTGCATTCTTTGCAGTAAAATGTTTTTGTGAAGAGAAAGCTATTCACTAATAATATCATCATACTGTGCATTGGATGGTTAATCCCTATTGCAATGATAGGTTTATTCATGGTTAACATTCTGTCTATCCAAATGTAATAGATCAAGACATTGTTAAGTTCTAACATTCATAATTCTATACCCTGTGTTAGAGTATGAGGTTAGCATAATGAGTTACCCAAGAAATTTTTTTTTAAACAATGACAGTATTTAACAGAAACAAAATGTCTACAAACTAATACAATATTGCATAAGAGTTATATAAATTAAAATATATAGCTACTTTTTTTGCCTTAATATTTATTTAGGATTAATAGTTAACTGTTTCAGTCATCTTAGTAAGATGGCAAAAGTCTCGCAAGATTGTTTGTTTATTGGGTTTATCGTCCCACCAACAGTATTTCAGTTATCTGGAGATGGTGTCCACTTGAAGCAGATATAGTGCTGCCTTCACTGTGTATAGCATGACGGGAACACCTGTCATGATACCACACCCAGTCACATTATCCTGACACCGGGCCAACCAGTTGTGGAACTACCCTTATATTTGCTTGAGCGTTAGCAAGGGAGCTATGCCACTACCATTTTTAACGACTTTGGTCACAAGATTAAATAAAAAACAGCCTGTCACATGTCTTAGCTATGGTCACGCGAGCTTGTTTATTATCATTTTCATTAACGAAACATTCATTTTTTTAACTCAGAAATGAAGATAACTGCATGTTTCAATCCTGCTAGATTGTGTTAACTCCAGCTGTTGAGAATACATGTAGTTATATTTGTTACAAAGCAAAACTGGATGAGACAGAAGAAGAGAAAAACTTATACCAAATGGAGTGAAATACTATGGAAACATTATTTAGTATCCATTCCGAGCCTAGACATTGTTTTGGACTTTTAGAGATAACAAAAATATAGTTTGGCACACACAAAGGAATTTCAGTCAAAGCAATTTGTAATGAAACAACTATGACAACCGTAATGTAAAGTGAGCAGACGTTTAAGTTTGGTGAGTTAAGGCTTTATACCCCACCCCTCCGCAAAAAACGTCAGTTTTGGAATAGGATTTTGAATTGCGAATTGGTTCTATGGCTTTATAGAGTTAAATGTCTTTTAAACTATTCAATGCAATTTGACAGTCTCTTTATGTTACAAGATATGTAAACCGAAAAAACAACGCCAAAAGTTACGTACTCTAATTTGAAGTCAAAATCTCCGAGAACATCAATTTCTCCTTCGTCCGCCATATTGAAGAAAAGTTGTGTTGATTGTTTCGAATTTCTAACACTGAATGTTATTTCATAACTTTTCAGATATGGGATGGCGTCTATTCTAATTATTGATAAAATAATCTGTATAAACGCTAATAAACAAAAATATTTTTAATTGTGTATTTTGAACTATAATTCGCAAACGAGGCTTTAACATTACAAACAAACGCCACGCGTGGTATAAAGTAAGCAGATTTCGCGTTGCACCTACCAGCTGATCCTTATTAGACATTTAAAATTCAATTCAAATATATAGAAAGAACGTCACATTGTTTGGTAAGTCTTAAACAGAAGAAATAGGAAGGAATTTTTGTACCTTAACATTTTTTTTATAAATAATAAGTGAATATTTAAGGTTTCTCATATCTTAAAGAGATCAACCAAAATAGCAAAATACTAATAATATGACAATAGGTGCTACCTAATTCGGGGAAAGCGCAATTATTGTTTGAATACAATAAACTTTAGACTTAGTCATTGATACATGAAATATCAATGAGCACATTTGGAGCCTCTCCATGGCTTATCTTTTTCAATGTGGTCATTTTCAAAAGTAATAGTTTATGAGTAAAGTGAGCATTTACCAGATTTCGAATATCAGACCTACCTAATACTAAGCCTTAAGGACTGAGCTATAGCTGTATCTGTGAAACTGCTAGGGGTGTGCCTAGGCGACCCTTGAGTATGTGCACTATTCTGGGGAGGGGGTTCAGGGGCATTAACCCCGCCCCCAGATTTTTTTTCCTAAGAACGCCATAGATACATTCTGGGGAGAAACTCTGTCACAGTACAACGAGCAGGAAGGGACAGAAATACGTCGGGTAGGATTGCAGAAGTATTTGTAGAATTTGGAAAAGGGTTAAAGAACTCTAATTTAAAAAATGAAACAGCTAACAACAAGTGCCAAACACAGGTTATGTACGATTTTTATTTGCTTTTTAAAGGTTTTTTTTTTTTCAATTTTTGGAAGCAACTATACGCACGTGTGTAAGTGCGTAAGCCCTGGCACGTCCCTGACTGCTACACTCCTCCCTTCTTACACAATGAGGTTCTCCCTGAATGTCATTTATTGTTCTACTTTGTAGCAGCGTTGCATATCACAACACAAATAGAATACTGCAGTGGGCAATGTCATCAAATGTAAAAGAGAGGGAAAAGTGAGCCTACCCAGGTTTCAAAACACAGGCACGATGTGAATTAACTATCAGTAAAATTGCTTCTTTTATATCGAGATTTTTAGGGCTATATCTCCTGGTAGATAATAATTATTTTGTCTCATTAAAAAGCATTAAAATAAACAATAGAACAGAAATTATATATGTTATCATAAGTTCCACTCTTTAAAAAAAGCAGACAAGACAGTGTGTTTGTAAGAATGTAAACATGTTCTCTAAAATTACAATGGCAGGCTTTGCGAGAAAAGGTTAGTTCTACAGTAATATATACATAACTTTAATTTATGCTTTTTTAATGTTATAGTTATCTTTTATTTACGTGTTAATATACCAGAAAGTCACAAATCACACATCTATTTGGCAACATCACACATTTCAACACTGATGAATGTTGACGAGTCATTTTTGCTCAAGTATTGAGTTGAAACTATTTGAAGGTATATTTTTTCATAATTTTGTAATGTTTTTCTTTTGTTATAAATATTTTTGTTTGTGGATTCAATACTTCTTTGCATAACAGATTTGTTAAGAGAAATTGATACCATAATTTGTCCTTTTTAGTATGCACTTTGATTTCAGCAGGCTTTAAACAAAAGTTTAGGTCCAGCGAAAAGCTGTAATGATCAATTTGTTATTAAATACAAATTATTATATAAATAATTTTGTAACCCTTATTCAGTCTCAAAATGATCAGAAATAAAAAATATCTCCTTTAATATAAGGTAATGACCAAAATTTGTAGGGTGGTGTCCATTCTTTGAATAGAAACATGATACCCCATGGGATTTTGGGTCTTCGGGGGATGTTTAGGCAAAATTGAGTTCTGGCTGTTTCAAAGATATGAAACTAGTTTGCTTTCAGCAAAACACAATTCTTTTAAAAACATAGTACTTCATTTAGATAGCAGATTTTTTAAAACATTTAAATGCACTTTATTAGCTTTCATATAAACAACTACTACATTTTATTGATTAGGAAATTTACATATTTATGCTGTATTTCAGTAGATGGATAATGTAAACATGTTTTTGATTTTTAGAATTTCTCAATAAATAGCTACTGTTGGTGTGCAGAAAAGAAAAAAAGTAACAATAAAGATTTTTATGTCTTTATATTAACTCTATTTAAAAAAAAAGTATTGAAAAAAAAAGAAAATACAGGAATCACTTCTTCTATATGTTTTACCAGATTGAACAAAAAGTGGAAAGATGCAAAATGTCACTGAAAGCGATTTAAATAAAGATAATTATGCTTCAGTGGTTTAAGCTAATATGCAATGTCAAAACATAGTTAATAACAACACACACATTAACAATATTCTATGCATTTTACACTAAAGCAACATCAAATACAATTAATTAATATCATGGCACTTTAAGACAAATATGTTATGGCATTTAGTTATAGAACACAGACTACAACATTACATCTTGATGGAAAATGAGATTGAATATGTGAATGTCCAGTTCTAATATAAATGGTATGTACATTTTATTTAATAAAGGTGCTGTAACCGAATTTTAACTCATATTTTGTTTTAATTTAAGCAAAATGGTCACAATAAAATGTTAACTATATCTTTAATCCATAGAAGAGCTGATGTCAATCTGTTAAATAAACACCACCTGCACACAATCTTATATTATTGTTCTGAAACATATATTTATTTCATAACTATTTATTTTATATTCAGAGAAATGTGCAAAAACAACAACAATTTCATTAACTGTTTGTTACAAAAGGGTGTGGTCTTGTGAGCACATTGTGTTAAATAAACTTTTTCATTTTTGTTCAGTCTGATTCAATATTTAGATTAAGTAACATGTGACACATTGCAGGATGGCAAACTTCAGCCACTTTCTCAAGAAAATATCAGGTCATCCTAGAATGAAGTCACTTCATCTTTGATCTAGATGGGCATGCTCAAATCTGTTATTCCGCCTCTGGACAACCTTGCCTGAAACCTCTGTAAACTGGGTGCACTCAGTACTAATGAAGACAATTCCTGGATTTTTACAATCTGTATAACAGAAGAATAGTAATCTAATAATAAATATTTTTGCAGTTGTGACACAAGAAAATGCAGTTAAATATATTCAATTGGAAGAATAACGCATTAACAGTAATAAGTTAATATCTGGGGAGATATACTTATAAAACTTAGGCAATGACCATCTACAATTAAATATTATCAACTACATGGCAGACTTGATATTGCCCTTATGTCTATAGTTGAAAAAAACAATTTCTATACCAAAATGTGTAAAAAGTTTGATTACAATATTCTAAGGCATTTTTTCTTTTTCAAAACAACACTTAAAATACCCATTGATGCAACCTAGGTATTAAGTAAGGTTGTGTTGTAATATTAATGATTTTATTTATCTCAAGCTATACATTGAGTCCATTTCAACTTGATTTAAAACAAATTACCATCCACAGTCTTTCTTTCTGTTCTTTGGTTAAATGTGGAGTGGCACTGTCACCTGGTTAACATAGCAAATGTCAACTACAGTACTCATGGAGACCTCCCTTCACAGACTGCTTAGCTGTGAAAATATAACACAAAATGATAAAAATACATTATACCATGTTTAAATTATGCCAATAAACTCAGATGAATGTTATCAAATCTTTCTTGAAAAGCTTAAGTAGTATGCTTGTGTATATGTTTTGGTCAAAATGATACCTAATGTCAGTGATTTTGTTCCACATAAAATGTCAATGTACAACAATTGTTTACCTTTCTTTTTATTAAAATCATTGTGGTGGAATTTATGGCTATTGGCAAAATTGGATTGTTTACAGACAGTTTTTGTTGGAAATAATACCATTAGAAAATTGTAATGCAAATCTTTATAAATTAATAAATATGCATGGAATTTTTTAGCATTTTAAAACTAGTTTTATTTCAGGTATAATGGGGAGTGTCAATCTTATAAACTGATATTTTAATTTAAATTAATTTATTGAAAGTGCACTTTAAACAACTCTTCTATGAAGGAAGAAAACACTGTCTAATTTGAATAGTAATAAAATGTCAAAGTAGATCTACACTTTTATAATATGTGTGTCAATTAAATCAGTCTTATATCAGAAGTAAGAACACTGCAATTTCTTCTATTTGTTGAGAAATATATCCATCATCCCTTTTTAAAAAAGAAACTGAAAAACTTTGTCATCCGAAATGTCTTCTCATTTTCAACATAAGCTATGTCTTAAGCCATCTTTTTTTTTTAAAGAAACCGTGCTCTGATGCGTGATTCATTGCTTACTCATTATCAGTATATCAAATACTTACAAAAGCAGTAATGGCTAATGCAACATTCTGATTGTGATATCAATAAATTTTGATAAAATACATAATCAGAGTAAGGTCTCGCACACTTACCGCTCACAGTTCATCTTCATTTAAAACCCATCTTGGTTGCTGACATCACGCAGGCTGCAGCAAAAATGAAATTAAGTGTGTTTTTTAAGGAAGTAAATCCAAATTGGATTATCTCTTTACGCTAGTTGCAGACGACGCAGTGTACGGAAATGGTCAATGAACTTGACTGGTTTCCCAGTGTAAGACAAAATGCGTCCACTCGTACGTAAAAGTGGGGAACCAGTTGAAATTTCACTACTAAATTCGTACTATAATTTGATTCGTATTCAACGTAACTTAAACTGAAGTTTTTGTTTATTTTTATATGACCTTTATTGATAACATTAAGTTAAATAAATATTTCATCACTGTTTGGTCTACTTTTATAGATTTGGTCTTCAAATAGAGAAAAAATATGGAACCGTAATAGTTGTATTACTTCATACAGCGCACGCTCAGAACCGCTCTTTACACTTTCATCAGTCAGAGAAAATAGCTGCTAAACTTAAATTATGATTTTTGTACTTCTGCATTAACAATCATCAAATGGGATTCCTTTCCTATTAATTTTAAAAAAGATTTATTACACAGTGTTGTTTTGACTCGTTGAATTTTCTGTGAAGAAATTATGCTCCAAAACACTTCTTGCATCAAGACTATTGTTATTGTGATCCTTACTCGCTGGTAATTTGTATGGTTGCACCGAAATTCAAGATGGCGCCATAAAGGGGGAACTTTCAATTTGGTCGGACGGGTATATATTTTCATTTTTGAAATTGAACATATCCCATTACCCACACGCTCCATACGCATTACCTATAGGCGGTCAAAGCCCGCAAAGCGCCCACGGGCGCTTTGCTTGGCTTTCCCCGTATGATTATGAACTTTGGAACTACCTACATGGCGGGCAGAAAGCTCTATCCGTTAATATGTGACTTAGATCTCTATTATTTACAAAACCGGTCCTACTAAACATTGCAAAGTCTGACAGAGTCGGTACAAATTCATACATGATAAAGTCATATACCATTATATATGCATAAAAGTATGTAAATAATTAAATATATATGTGTTAAAAATGTATTAGAGACAAATTTGCCTGGAACACAACAGCTTCTCAATGACCGGTCGCTCAGCACTGAACAATAATAGTAGGAGACATTCCAGCACTGCAGAAAGCACCTACACAGGTATCAAGGAAAATGTGTGATTGTAGTTATAGACCGTACCGAAAATATGAAACATAAACAGGATAAAGCCAGCTCAGTATTGGGATGACTGGTGCATGGGATTACAAAATTCAAGGAGTGTCAAAACCAAATTCATTATAAAAGGTGACATCTCTATCAAGTATTGACAAGTTGGTTTACAAAGAAACACATGATAAGGGAGGGAAAAAAAAAAGTAAGATTAAATTGGAAAAGTTTCCCAATTTCTCCCTGAAAAATCTACTTGTCCTGCAGGACGACCTAATTTGAAAACTTACTCGTCCTGCCAAATACTGGTCATAAATGCGAGAGGACGAGTGGAATTTTTTAGCCCTGCTACACCGTTAAAAAGACAGCCAAATTATAAATGTAACGTGCGCTGAGCTGTGCGCACACAGACTAATACTGGGATCTAACTATACAGATATGAAATATATACAAACTCCCGAGCTAAATACAAAATATATTACAAACAGTTATTAACACGGTCCGTCTCGGTCCAACACCCAGTCTTACTTGGACCCATACACACAAACCTAACATAAACACGGACCCGTTCACCAACACGCAGTACTGACTGATGCTGTACTCAGTACCGACGCAATCAAACACTCATCCCTATATACAAATTATAACGCGGTCGTCACTACCGACTAATTCATTGCTATGTCTTAACGCTGGAGGCAACAATCACCCGATCCTGCACCGAGTCCTATACTACACTATATATATACCCAGTCCCTATTTATAACGCGGTATGACCCAAACATACAGACTCGCTCCTACACTCAGTGCAACGCAATCTGTATAAACTATCATGTAACTAACACGGGCCCACACCCGATCCTACACTCAGTCCTACTTTGACCGAGTACAACGTCAAATGGTTAAATCAACTGGCTTCGTATTATTTATTACTACTACAACCCGGTCCTATGTAAATATAATGGGGGTTCAGAGAAGCTGCATGTCTGAACGAGGATTACATGTATGTCTGAATCCAAGTTGCACGTTTGAGTTTCTCTTAATAGCCCTATACTAACCAAAGTCCTAGTAAGCAACTAATATATAAGCAGTTTTCGCTATCGATATGAACAAGTTGACGGTCAACACCATTCTACCATTCTCCAGTAATGCACGCTCTTTTATACCCAGCCGCTGGTACCCGTTCTACAAAATCTACTGGTTCCATCACAAACATCATATTAATTATGCGGCAGGAGTCAACTCTCAATACGGTACTTTACATTGAATTATATAAACCAGCGATATAACAACAAGACAAACATACTAACTAGTGCATTATTTGCCAATAAAAGAACTGATTTAATAACTTACATTACTGTTGTTTAAATCTTAACTCTTTCACACGTCTATGCTTCTTAGTGATGTTGGAGAAACGAAAGTAAACTTTTACGATGTATTATTTATCTAGCCGAACTACATGAAATTAGCGGAATGGCATCAATTTAGTGAAACATGTAGTTTTTTGTAGTTGAGGAATTGTGTGAATGTGTGATGCATTCTGCTTGACTATCTATGTACTGATTTAATGGATTTACAACTGACTTTGCTTTGCATTTTTGTACCATTTTGTCATAGATAGAATTTTAATAAATAATTAAATACTTTTATCAATTTTAATAATATACAACATGACTTTGTCATACTTAACACTGACTTTGTATGACTTTGTCATACATTATTCCAACTTTGCATGATGTGACAAAGCTATATTGTTGAGATAAATAGGTAAACCTTTATGTTATTTGTTGTTTATTAGTTTTATATTATAATCAGATCTTCTGCTTTAGGGATTAAAAAAAAAAACATTATAAGGGATGCTAGTTGCCAAGTTGGTACACCTGCTGGCTCCCAACTCCCTTGGCTACTTAATATGTGGATTCCAGTCCTGGTCCAGTAAAAAAAAATGATTTGCTGATCGATATCATCCAGCAAACACTCATTCAGGTGGTTGTACCCATTACAATAGTCTGATGTCAAAATAGTGGGATGCTGTGGATAATGACAATATTTCTGTAAAAAAAACAACAGCAGTTTAACAAAAAGCATAAACAAAGCATCCAGTCTTGCTCAACTGGTCAGGAAGGATGATGCATAACCATAATAACATGTTTCAAAATATTTCTATAAATAACACATGCAGTGTCTGTTCCTATCAATATATTTTTTTAAGTTGTTTGCTAGAAAGAAAACATGAGTCATTAATAAATTTAAGTGCATGTTATAGCTCTAAAACATTTGCAATATCATTTGCTAATGGGAATGCTAGAAGGTTAATCATGGCCTTTCTAAACATAAACAATTGCAAAAGTAGTATTTATTGGTAATAGGTTGAAAAAGTCACATTACTTTTGTTACTTGAAATCCATTTTGTGTGGTGTTCCTACTTTTTTTCCTTATTTACATGATTTCACTTCGTGAAAAAATCTCAATTTGGCCAGAACCAGACCTTTTCACAAAAGGGTAAAAAAAACCCAACAGAAATCTTTGGTGGTCTTTGGAAACCATTTTGGTAACTTCAAATACTAAACAAAAGTCCTCCTATGCACAATAATGGACTGATCCGCTTTTATCAGAAGTATGTGAGTATGAGTGGGCGGTATTGTATAGGACTTATGTTGACTATGACCATTATGATAGGTGTTAAAGATTAGCCTATTTTGCTTGTATATAGCTATATGATTGTTTGAAATTTTATACAACATCCTGAGTCGGATAATTTTTTCTCTAAATATGGATGTCATTGGGGAAAGTTTGTACAACGACCGTACTTGATGCACTTGCACTTACTGTGCCATTGGTCAGAAAGACCTCTGCCCTTTTTGGAAACCACTGCTATGTTAATAACTTATTATTTCTTAAAGATTTGTTTGCGACATACTTATCTAATAAAAAAACAAAAAACAATAATGTTTACAATTCAAGCATTTTTTACAAATTTAATGATAAAGCTCCCAAAACAATAATTACAACTTATACAGTATGTACAATGACATGTTCACACAAAGATGATATACTTAAGTCATCCAATTACCAATTCTCAGACATGTGACTCTCAGAGAGCTGGAAGCCTCAGACCATCAAAATATCTGATCATTTCATTATACCAAATGATCCCTGTACTGAATGATGTGCTTGTGCCTGCTTGAGTCGATTCCTGTCTTAAACAGGTCTTGAAAGTGGTCATCATTAATGACAAAATGACAGGATTGTAAATATAATGTCATTGTCTCAACATATCTAGATATGATCTATATCATATATAACACAGTAAAAGATGATTCATTATGTGACACGTGGATTCTATGAGAAAAAATGAACAAGCCACAGACATTCGTGAAGACATGAAAAAAATATTTGGATTGGAAAGAGTAAAAAATATTAACAGATTTTAAGGTACTTCATTTATTTTCATTGGTTCTAAAATGGTTTAATTCTTGGGCAATACATTCTCATGATAATGTTAACTGATTGTTTAATACAGGAACTGCATGAGCCTTTGATCCAAAATGACCTCCCTAGCCAAACAGTTGCAGAGGCTAGCCCTGCCACAGATCCAGGCCACATTCGCAGAAGATAAGAGGAAGGCCTCACTATTGTTTGATCCAAAAGAAGCTGCGTTGATCGACAGAGAAACATTTCATGAACTAGGTAAACTAACATCATTATTATTTTCTAAGAAACTTAGTTAAAACAGTGTTAATATGTGTTCCACGTAAGGTACTTTTTATCATGAAAACTGCATTTGAAAATTTGTCTTTTCTGATCATTTGCCATAATTAAGTAGACAGACCTAGTAGTGAGTGGTAGAGTGTCAGCTCCAGGAACTGAGGGTCCAGGGTTTTGGTCCCAGGCAGGGACATACCTGAGTCATTAAAAATGATAGTAGTATAGCTCACTTGCGAAATCTCAAGCAAATATAAGGGATGTTCATGAAATGTGTTCACAACATACTATACACAAAAAATGCAGCACTATATCTGCTTCAAGTAGAAAACAATCTCCAAATAACTGAGACACTGTTAGTTGGTTTATAATGCCAACAAACAAACAAATTAGAAACAATAGGCTGTATGAATCTCATAATGCAGAATTGCCAAGAAAACATTTTGTAACTGAAATAGATCATTAAGAAATAAGTACATAAAATAATTCTTTGTAAATTACACTAACTTCAGTAAATATGTTCTCTAATTTTGCCTCTGGTTATAGGGTAATGTCATTCAAGAACCTGAAACACAATCTACCTTGCTTGCTGAACATCTCTGTATTCCCTCACTAAGTTGATATTTACAGACAACTGTATATGTAAAACATTATTATACCCCTAGATACAGGGAATATGGAAGTCATATCTGTTGCTCAGTTTGTCTATCTGTAGAGGAAATTTGTCAATGCTATTTCTTGACTACAGTAGGACAGATTTTAATGCAACTTTACAGGACTGGTAAGTTCTGGCTTTATTGTGCGTACTGTTGGCAGTATATGACTGGCTTGATTTAAACAGTAACAAACCTTTGTTATGTTTCATGGATATATTTTGTAGCAATCAGTATCAGAGTATTTTATTATCTTCACTGATAACTCTAGTTGTTTCTTTGGGTTTTAACATCTCACAATTAAAATTTAGTCCCAGTCAGGGCGAGAACATCCTTGTTGTTCCAGGTAACCTGTGGTGTGCTGGTGGTTCTATCCAGACATATGTCTAGTGTCCTCCTTTACCAATAATAAGCTGGACGTTGCCAATATGACCATAACTGTGTCAGTGAGATGTTGCAAAAAAACAAACAAACAGAAAAAACAAACAGACATTAATATTGCAGTTATCTCTGTTATGGCACGAATAAAATCTGGTATGCTGATAAACAATATTGTTTCACTTAACTCAGACATGCTCTGAAAACCTGGCACAATACCTAATCTCACTATCCTAACACCAGGCTAGTCATTGAATGACCCTTATTTATTGAAACGAAGCAAATGAGCAATTCCACTAACATTTTTGTAAACTTTTGACTGTCTCAACAGCAGTTGAACCCTAGGGTTGAGCAAACAATACTTTATCCAAGATTTTACCACCAATTGTTCATGTTACAGGACTGAATGGTCTAGAGGAGTTGGAATCTTTGGACCCAGGTTTTCAGGAGTTTGAGACAATCCTGTTTGGTGACTCAACTCTAACATTTGAAAGGTCTGTCCAGACGAAGGAAGTGAATGATAAACTGGACCAAACTATCAAGAGATTTCTGATCCATCTCTCTCCATACTGCCTACTGAAGCCAGCCCATAAAGCCCTAGAGTGGCTCATCAACAGGTAATGATAGTACAATTAATGATAATCATGTCATTTAGTGAGAAAAATAGGAATAGTACAAATGAAGATCATGTCAGTAAGTGAGAAATATAGGAATTAGAAGAAGAAATACTCCTTGCATCTGGGTTTTTTTATGTTAAGTGTTGGACCGATTTAATAGCCCATCAACAATATTTCAGTCATCCTTAGAAGGTTCACTGAAAAATAAAAGAGTGTTTCTACAAGCATGTTACAAACACACAACATGCAACTGAGCCCAGACAATATGTATCGATTGAGACAGCTAGTCTTGAAATTACCCTGTATACAAAGCATGAAGAACAGTAAAGTTTCTAGTTAAATTCTTGCTCCACTACTCTATGAATAAAGAGAGCTATTCAAATTACCCATTAACGCTCTTGCCATTTCAGAATTTGTGTGGAAAACAACAATATGGCCTGAATCGTACTATCAAGCACTTAAAAAGCTGATCATGCTGTACTGTGACATCTCTTGATATATCCCTCTGCCATCATTTTGTCCTGAAGATTTTCCAGTCAGGGTGAGCCCATGGCTGAGCGGTTAGATTTACTGACGTGAAACTCATAAGCCCCTCACCCTGTGCGTTCAAGTCCCGGTCTGGGCAATAAGTTACGTTGGGAGGTTTTCCAGCTAACCTGTGGTGCCCCGATGGTTCTACCCGGATTTAAGTCTGGGGTCTTCCTCCCCCACTAATTAGCTCAAGGTCACCAATATGACCATAATTGTGTTGGTGCTATGTAACAAAACAAACCAACTTTCCTATCAGGAAAGTGTGAGTATTATATACTTTTAGCGAGGGCTCTTCTTATTACTCTGCCTGCGATCAATTCTGCTGCCTCCAGCTTGTAAGTCTGAGGCTTAGGTTTTACATACTGTACACCAAGGGTCAGTAATCAATGTAATAATGTGTATTCAACAGAGATGGTGATTGTGCATCATTTTTGTTTTGAAGTATACCATGAACAACAATTCAAGAACATACTTAATAAGAGTGATTGTTACATTAGTGATATGCCTGATATATATATATATAACATATCTTGATCTTTCCTTAACCAATACTTTCTAATAACTTAGACTTGCTGACAAACAGTAAAACAATAATAACATGATTTGCTATTCTTGCTCTGTGATGTGGCATGTAATGGTTCTGTTGGAAACAACAATAACAGATTTATTTTGATAAAACAATATTTGTTTTAAAAGTTATGAGCCATTTAGGTCAAGTTTAAACAATTCAAATAAAAGAATTCTATACCAAAGTGGATTGCATAACTTAATTTCAGGTTGTTAATTTTAGTATTTCTTTGCAGGTTCCACATTCATTTGTCAAATTTAGATGAGCTGATAAAATGCTTCCTGCCATACCATGAGAGTAAAATCTTCATTCGTGTCCTACAGTTGATCAGGTTCAATTCCAAGATTGCCTCCAAATGGGACTGGCTGGAACCCTTGCAGGTACAGTATAAGTCAGATATTAAGGATCAATTTTAGTTCATGTATCAATATATTTTATGCCAGGAGATTATACAAATTATATAGTCTTTCCCCCAGAAGTAAACAAAAAAAAGTAGTATTTATACAAGTAGTATTTTTCCTGGAAAGGAGCAATTTAGGCACAACAGTTCCTGCTGAAAGAGCATATATAAATATTTCTGTCTGCATGTGTTAACAGTTGACAGGCCTCTTCAGACATTTTCTATGAACCATCTGTAGAAGTGATGTAATATAATATATATAGTTTTTTCACTAGTTAATGACCACTTAGCTTAAATAAAGTTTAAAACTCCACCAAATGTTAAGAATTTAGTTGGCTTAGTTTGCAATTTTATCTCAAAAAGAATTGAAAATTTAGCAAATCATAATTACAATTTAATTCATGATACCGGTATGTTATTTTCTATAAAAATGCATTAAAAACCAAACTTTAATATTCAGTGTCATTTCCATTAAAAGTGCACCAGTTTTTTGTTGTTGTTTTCAGCAAATATAATAATATAAGACAAGTTGCTTTTTGAAATAATATCAAGCTGACTAATTGCTAAGAAAAAATATTCAGTTACACTATGCATGAGAAACACGTGCAGATTAAATCTATACTATATTTTATCCATTTATTATGTCATTATCTAAAATGTTTAATGTTCTCCATCTGCAAAGTAATACAATTACAGTCTCATCATTTGTTGAAAATAAATTCAGTGCTAAGTTTATGTCCAACAATCTATAATGTCCATCTTTAAATGTTTACTTATTCAGAACTCAATTTCAATGTTTGACCCTTTGCTTGCTACATTTTATTTAAAGCCATTGTTTAAAATATGAGGGTTTCTTTTACCTTAATATTACATTACATATTACATGTCAGAGTTGTTATATTTATAAACAGAGACTGATGATGATTTTGATGATTATGTATATTCTGATGTTTACTATGATAATGATGATTATTATTCTGATGATGATGATGATGATTTGGATGATACTGATTATGGTGAAAATGAAAATTGATGTTATTGCTCCTTGTCTATGAACACAATTGGATATGTATTCCACCATTCACTTTTTCTTATGACATGTTTTACTTGTACGTGTATTGATGGACCACAGGCTTTATCATACGTTACAAAGTGTCATGTTTATATCTGTCATGAGAATGTACACTGTATCATAATTATCAACGATCAGTTTATTACCTGCATCAACCTATAGTTATGAACTCAAACCTTATTGTTGATTGTTAATGTCAGTAACAATGTCAGTAAGTAACAACATTAAGAGAATAAATGAAGGGTTGAAGCCTGGGAAATGTTTCTCTGTGCGGAGTTCTGATTATATCACAATCCTTGTCATGATTCACTGTGTAAATAGTCATTCTTAGCCATCTCCTGATATACAAGAAACTCAGCAGCAAATATTGTAGATTCTGATAAGACAGCTTCCAGCATGAAACTAACGAGGTACAGAGACTTTAACAATTCTCATGGTTTATCTTTGAATGTAGCCTTGATTTTACCAAAAACAGTTGACAGTTAACTTTATAATTGGTTAAGATTGTCTCCAATGAATTAGTATTTTATGCGAACCACTTCTTCAAGATTGCAATAGAAGTAAGAATGAATTAAATAAAATAATATGGTTTTGATGCCATTTTTTTTCCGTCATGTACAGGTATGGTGTTTATTGCTTTGACCTTGTTACCATTGTATATTTTCATCTTTCACTTTCACTGGTTGTTTTTGCTTTTTTTGCTTTTGGGACATTTTCATGTTTGAAGTTTTAATTTTATGCTATTTCAGAGTCATGGCTTTTCTAGAAAGCAGATAAATGCTTTGAAACATCAATACTCTCTGCTGTGATTTGTATTATCTTCCATATTTTTGTTTTTTTGTTTTTTTTTCTAGAAAACTGGTGTTCATTTGCCCAAATCAACCCTGATCAACCATTGTGCAACAAACCCAGCCTTTCTGTCATTTGTTTGTGACATGGTGTCAGATGCATTACAGGTAATATTCTAAGAACACGTTCATATAAGAGTCATAGGTCCATAGCCAAGAGTCTTAAATAAATCAATTGCAGCATCCAAGTTATTATATCCGTACTGATATATTTAAAATGACAAATTATTCACTATTCGACCGTACCTAGAAGCGCAATCGGCAGAGCGTCGACTTTAGATACAGGAGTACCCGGGTTAAATCTAGGGCTGCGACGTACAAAAGTTGTTGAAAAAGGGTAGTGGTATAACTTCTTTTTTAATGCTCAAGCAAATATAAGGGTAGTTTCACTACCGTCAGAATAATGTGACTGAGTGTGGTTTCTTGCCAGGTGTTTACAGTATGCCATACACAGTGAAAACAGTACTGAAATACTGTTGGTGGGACGATAAACACAATAAACATAAACAATTCACTATTGTGACCTTTATTTAGTTTTACTTGATATTTTACCAGTATCATGACTTAAAATTGACTAAATTAGGTTGATGCTAACAGGTATTATTGCAAGTATTTTTTGTTTTTTAAAATAATTATTTTTTACAAAATTAAATAAATTCAATTTAAGGTTTTCTACTAGCCTTTGGTATTTCTTCCAGACAAATAAAATCCCATTTATGAAATTGATTTTTTTCTGCATAATGAAAATGACATTAATACAAAATTAACTAACCCAAAATTATCTTTATTTGCAGGTTCTGACAGAATCAGGTGAGACTGCGCCCAAATGTAGGGTGCTGTTCTCATTCTACGCCACCACCATCATTGGCGTGCTGGAGTCGCGTGATTTGAGTGAGACCATGTTGGGTGCCCTGCTGCCCCATATAGCAAGAGGTCTGAGGGCAGCCATCATGGAGTACAAGGCATCATCATACATGATTGTGGCCCAACTTCTCCACAAGGCTACACTAAAGGCAGAGTTGCTGAAGAGATTACAGCAGCTCCTAGCCAAGGTAAGTCTCCAGCAGGCTCAACAGGGTTGTCTGCCTTTAGTTGCATGTAGTTTGGTTTTTTTTTTAAATATATCATAATTTCTTACAAATACACAGTAAAGGTCACTATGGCTACGTGCAGCCTTTATTGGTGGTAGAACTGCTGACCCATGGCAGATCAGGTGAGAGACTATCATATATTTTTTACCTAGAATTCCACCTAATTAGTCATCTGTTGGCTTTTTACTGCATTTTATAGCATTTGCCTTTGTCTAGTTAAAATTGTTTTTGTTTTTTTACCTTGATGGTTCCCCCATCTGACAATTTACCTTTCTGTATGCAGAGCCTAGTACCAGACTTGCAGGAAGAGGGCATGGCATGTCTGCTGCTGATGTTCCAGAAACAGAATATGACCCCAATCAGCATCACAAAGAAGTGAGTCACTTTTTAATACAGTGTCATGTGCATTTAAATGATGTTTGAAAGTGTGTTATCATCAGTTTTGTAACTCAAGGTAGGACAGTTTTCATATTGTAATGGTAGGTTCAGGTAAGTTAATGAAATGTACAAGAAAACATGTTTATATTATCTTACTTGTTGCAGATTTGTTTAGATGTATATATCCATAATCATGGTTTTTACAGTTACCTCCCCTTAATCATTAAGTAAGACCTCCAGTGAACGTTGGGTTGGACCACTGAAGCTGAATTTTAACTGGAAGACTTCCACAAATTAGTGTTGTGCATCAATTGGGATGAGAACCCACATGGTGATGTCAATCTACAACCCTTAACTTAACTGTAGGCTTCTGGTGCTCTGTTTACTATAAAGCTTGAATAAATCATTTATTTAACTTTTAGCCTAGTGAGCAAGAATTGAACAGGCTTAAGCAAAAGAGTGTTAATCCAGATCAGCCAGTTTACAGTATCAGTACCAATGCCAAGTCTCTATGAACACATTGTTACTTTTGTATGAAGCCATTAGCAAATAACTAAGAATTTAGAAGGTGTAATTAACCCATTACTTGCTGGAAACACCTATTACCCATAAACATAAAACATACAACACCCTAGAGGTGTTTCTAGCAAGTGAAAGGTTAATACATGTAGCGGACCAAGGTTTGTTAGTCCCCAGTTCCATTTATTTATCATATGTTATTGATTTCATCGCTTAGGAGCTTCCACCACCTGTGTCGACACTTCACCATTGTGGATTCCATCATCTCCCTGTCAGAACAGTTTGATGCCGAAAATTTCCTCAAATGCTTCCTGGACAAACTGATTCCTGCAGCCTTCAAACATGCGGTTGGCATAGCTACGAGTGGGGAGAGCAGTGATTCTGATGGGTCATGTGTCAGTCAGCCCTACATGTCCCTGCTACACAAACTACTGTCCAGTATACAGCTCCCAGAGGCCATGGCAGAACAGGCAGCATAGTGAGTCAAACCAGCCTTCAGTTGTTTGTACAGGTGGTTCATAGAATAGCAGTAAATAGGCATAACAAAAGTGAAGCCATGCTCATAAAGGATCCACAACAAAAAAATGCACAACTTTGTTGAAATCATGAGTTGATATTTCTTATCAGGTTGAATGGGCGCTGGTTTAAGATATCGAACTTATGGTTAGATCTCAGTTTAAGTTTAATTGTAATTACATTTTCTTGAAGAAGTATGGGGTGAAAAAAATTGCAACACAACCAAAAGAAAGCTGTGACTACCCCCCCCCTCCCCCCCCCCCCCCCCCCCACTAAACAAATGTTCAACTGTTAGCCGTAGCTGGATTGGATTTAATGGAAAGATATGTGTTTGCATGTGATATGGCTACAAGACCAAAACAATGTATCAATTGCTACTTTAGAAGTTGCATGTCTTATTAATGGTACTTGTCTGCACAGGTAGGAATTCTTCATATCTGGTTATATGCGTTAACTCCTTCTCTAATGCTCTAATGACACAAAATAGTTCCAATCTTCCAGTTCTTTTGAAACTCGTACATTAACAGTGCACATACTCGTCAGGTAATTGAAGATGTGGTTTAATGAGGTTAATGTCATTCTGTAATTGTTTTAGTGCTGTATTTCAGCACATTCCTGGATGTATTTGTGCGCCATGGCAGTCAGCATCTGGACAATGATGTTGATGATCGCATTAAGGAGAGCCTCCAAGGTATTGTGAGACAGCTGGAGGGCAAGTTAGTATAACAACTTATACAATATTCTTGATCCTATTCTCAGAGTACTAGATAATACAAATTGTAGATTTTTAAGAATAATTTGTTCTATGATTTTTAACTTGTTTCGGAGTATTTCTTTTTAAAGTTTTCTCATTAGGCCAATTCTAAAAAGTATAAACAATTCTGAGATTAGAAAACCACAAATATAATGTGCATCAGAAATTATTGCCTTTTAGAAAATTTGATTTATTTCTTATGTTGTAGTCACATGTATGCCAATGCCTGTTAAAATTCTTTCCTTCATTTCAATTGAAGATTCAATGTTAGTTGTTCATGTTACTGAAAAGGTCCACTAATCAAGTGGTTTTCACTTTGTTTATAAAAGAATTACATCTGTTTGCTTGTGGGTTGCACTGTTCAAGAGGGTTACTCTCTTTTACTTAGGCACTCGAGTGCGGTTGATCGTGCCGTATCCAGGATGATGAACGAGTGCAGCCAGCAGAAGCGGCAGCTCGTGAAGGAATTCCTCAACTTGTATGTGTTGTCTGTGCCGCAACAGTTGGTCACAGACAGTGAAACCAGTCTGGTGCTGTCCCTCAATCATAGACTGGCATCTGTCCGTGAGACAGCAGTAAAGACGCTTCTGAAAAACAGGAATAACGTGAGTTGAAACAACAGTGTGTTGATAAAGGACATAACTTACTAAATTGTTACTTATTGATTGTTATTGATTGTGTTTAGGATTTCACGTTTTTAAAGACTGTTTGTGACATTGTTGCATCTAAGAAATCTTCTTTATAGGAAGGATATTTTTGAAGTTTCATAATTTATTTTCTGCTTTGAATAAAGCTTAAGCATAAAATTATTCCAAGATGTCTGTTTGATGAGAAACACATGTATGGGTATGTGTTCACAGTTGGACAGTGAGGAACTCTTGAAGGATTCATTGGAGGCGCGACTGAGAGATGAAGACCCGTCTGTTGTGAGGGCTGCTCTTCATATCGGGGAGGTAATAATAGTGTCTAGTCAAAATATACAGATTGTTTTGTGGGTTACTGATCATTTACCAAAATAGACAAAGTTTTAGATTCTAAACTGCCAAATTTGTCCAGAAACAAAACAGGTCTTAACAATATGTACAAAATGTGATGGTTAAGTTACCAATCAATAAAGAATTTAAATATTTTTCCTCTCTTTTTTAAGGAGGGTTTTAATTATTATTTTCAAAGAATTCCATAAAAGTTACCTTGATTATTTATTTTATTTAAATTAATCTCATTTTCAGACAAAAATGCATTTGTATATGAATATTGATTCATATTTTCAGGAACTGTGGTCTGTCATGGAGGACGATCAACTTTCTATCAAACTGTTGAGAAACATTGTCTGGAAGGGCTTAAGTGAGGATAAATGGTAACATATCTGAAATGATCTTTTTCATCATCAATTTCATTGTCAATTTCATCATTATATCATATCATTGCATTCATCAAGAGGATTATTTTAGTTCAGAGTTTATTTATTTATTGTATTGGTTTTTCTTGCAATTTGGAAAATTTATAGGAGATTTTACAATAAATGTTATGACAATTCTCAAATATATCTGTAAAATATTCATGTATAATAAACACAAACTTAAAACATTTTGGGCACCCGTGGCATAGTGGTAGACTTCTCTGACTCTGTAACTCCTCTGACTGCTTAGCCTCCTACTGCATGGGTTCAAGCATGATTCAGGGAGAAGGACTTTGTGAGGGCAGGTCTTCCAGCTGATCTGCAGAGCGTTGATGGTTCTACCCAGACATTTGTCTTCCTCCACCAGAAAAGCTGGATGTTACTATTACGATCATAATTCGTTTGCTTGATGTATGTCAAATGAAATGTATTTCACCTGCTAGGCTTGCCATTTCTCAATTGAATTCAGTCAGCATTTATACCACCCTGACAGTATGCAGAATCGCTGTGATGCAAATAGAATACAAGTCGATCTTCAAATGGATTGTTACTCTACCAAATTTATGGTACATTGTAACTGATTGTCAAACTAATTAACTTGTCATATTCAATTAGCATTTTCAACCAACTAATTAGTGAAGCCAAACACCGATGTTACAGGATTAGCCTCATTTGACAGGTGACAATATACAATGGCCAACGGAGACGTGCTCAGGATTTGGATAAGATGTGTGAAGAAAGCATTAAAATTGAATGCTAGTGACCAAAATTGACTTCGAATAATGCCAAAACTTTGGTTAATGCATATAAATAATCAGAGGTTGTTGACATTAAATTAAAGAGGGGAAAAATCGGGACCGGCCAATGACTTTGAATAATGCCTTGGCTTCAGACGACCCGAGTTTGAATAACTGAGGTTCAACTGTGCCTAGGTTACGCTCTCTTGTCAAATTATTTATCTCATTGTTCTTATTGCAAGCATTATATACCTAGATTACACATTTTTGTTAACAGGTTATTTGTATTATTGTTCTCATTGCAAGCAGTAATTGGCTACCCTCTTGTTAACAAGTTATTTATCCAGTTGTTCTTGTGGCAGGTACAACCCTGCTTTACAGGCCATGCAGATCCTTGGTGGCCACAAAGGAGATAACTCTGCTGACATCATTACCAGTTGTCTCCCATGCTTCTGTACCAGGCCAAGCTCTAAGCACACAGTGGCGATTATTAATGCCTTCCTGACTTCGACTTTAGCCAAGAAAGAAAAACTTCTGTCAGCTGTTGCAAAAGGTAGTGTTCTTTATATTCTAGATTTTATATCCTCATAACACTCTGTTAGTAGTCTTAAGATGAAGTTCACGTAAAGCAGATGTACTGCTGCAGCCTTTGCTTGCCTGTTAGAGCGCCTGTGACGACTTGGAACTTCTCAGTTTTTCCCCACCAATAAGCTAGACATCATTAATATAACCATAATTGTGTTGGTGCGGTGTAACAATAAAAAAGCAACAAAATTTGCTTGCTAGAAACTTGAGACATTCTATCACAATCTTTAACAACATTATCTTGAAGCCAGGCTGACTGGCAATGGAACTTCCCCTTTAAGCTGTGCTATTTAAGAGAACAAACGTACAAATAACAATTTGTTACACTTTTTTTTAAGTTTCGGCTTAGTATTGAGCTCGAGATCTTTCCTACCTTTTAGTGAAACTCTACAGACTCAGCTGCCAGTGCCTGATAAGTTAAGATGCACATGGAACTTTATGGAATAACCATGGTTCTGATGGTTAACATACATTTATCATAATATGAATGGAATAGTAGATGTCTTTTGTACATTTGTTCCAAATTGATGTGCTAATAATGAGTTTTGTCCTTAAACTTATGTTTTAAAATTATTATACTTTAAAAAGGTATTTGTACTTGTGTGTCTTTATATGATAGGTAGTGGGTATTCATACATACTAGTAGTGAATCATAACCTATATGGCATTTAATTTTCAAACACCTGCTTACGTTAAACACCTAATTTCTGATTCAACTGGACCTGGTATCGCAATTGGAAGAGCATGGCCTCCAGGTATGGGAAACCCCGGGTTCGAACCCTGGCTGTGACATACCAAGTCATTAAAAATGGTAGTCGTATAGCTCCCTTACTAATGCTAAAGCAAATATAATGGTAGTTCCACGACTGGTTGGCCCAGTGTCGGGATAATTAGACTGGGTGTGCTATCATGCCAGGTGTTCACTGCATGCTATACATAGTGATGGCAGCACTGTATCTGCTTCAAGTGGATACCATCACCAGATAACTAAAATACTGTTGGTGGGACGATAAACCCAATAAACATAATTTCTGATTCAGAGTGGGGCAAGCTATCAAGCTCCATTGATGAGAAATCCTTAAAGAAAGCAGATATCAACCCTGCCCTGGCAAAGAGTGTGGCTAAAGGATTACGAACACAAAGGTCTAAGCAGATGCTACATATAGTAAGTGTTGTCAATCTTTGATATAAAAAAAAAAAAAAGTGGAAGGTCTCCGTCGTTCTGCAAACTTTGAATGGGAATCATTTGTGACTACCATCATGGAAATTGGAGAGAGTCATTCAGAAAGACATTATTAGTAATAAATTGTAGATACAAATGCATATTGATGGATGTCTGGCAGCATAAAACTTGATTAAAAATCATTGTCAATGGCTCTTTAAATTGTCTTGTGATTCTCTAAAACAAGTGAGGTTAGGCATGTAAATTGTTCACTTTGTTAAGAATCTCAGGCCAACATCAGGACCATTAAAATATGTGGTTAACTTGCTTAAGAAAACAGCAATTATTATGCTCCTCAAATGAAAATTTGGGCGGAGCATATAGTCGCCGCATTGTCAGTCCGTCTATCCGTCCATACATCCGTTCGTCCCTCATTTGTGTCTGACCCATGACTTTGTTATTTGAAGTCACAATTTAAAATTATTTGATAGAAATGATCGTGATATTGAGACAACATGTCACGTGCAACATTCGGTTTGGTACCTTAAAGGTCAAGGTCACAGCATGACCTTGTAGCAAAATCCTGTCCGGTCCCTAACTTTGTTATTTATATTTGGATTTTAAAATTATTTCACAGAAATGATTGCCATATCAAGACATAACGCGTGCAACATTTGGGTCGCTACTTTGAAGATCAAGGTTACAGCATGACCTTGAAGCAAAATCATGTCCTGTCCATAACTTTTCTTATTTATAATTTGATTTTAAAATTATTTCACAGAAATGATCACCATATTGAGAAGATATGGTATTACGAAGTATTGCTCGCAAAATTAGAGTTGCTACCCTGAAGGTCAAGGTCACAGTGGAACCTTGAAGCAGAATCATGTCCGGCCCATAACTTTGTTCTTTGCATTCACATTTTATAATTATTTTACAGAGATGATCATGATATCAAGACAAATGTTCGCGCACAAAATTTGGCTCGCTTCCTTAAAGGTGAAGGCCACAGTGTTACCTTGAAGCAAAAAAGCGTGTCCAGCCAATACATTTTTTAGTCTATCAGTCTACCTTAATAAATACAATACACAATAAATGGTGTTTCTTGAATTCTTTGCCATTGTTAGTATGACCAGTTAGCCATTCCCTTCAACTTTCATAGGTACAGGTTTGATTATGTCTTATTTTATAGCACTACTCCATTTACAAAAAATTCAACTTTGTAGTTATACAACAAACCATTTTTGTGACAAAATACTCATTCTAGGAGCATCACCAGTCTTCGTCAGTCTCTTGTTTATTTTTCCTTCTTTGTCACATCATCGTCTGCTAACAAAATGGATGAGCTACTACCAAACCACAACAACATACAAGTTAACATGTGGATAAAAATATCCTGACATTTAAGCTGAAATGACAGCCACAATTTATACTTACTTGAACAAATGAATGAATTGTTCCTAATGTTTATACAGCTTCATCCTTAGTGTTTATGTTTGGTCAGCACATTGTTTTGTATATCATGAGGATTGATAATTTCTTTTATGAAAACAGTTGATTTTCATCACAAAAAATGCAAAATGCTCTACTGACTATGTCACAAAGGAATACTTGTGGCAGAAATGCAGAAATCACACTAATACAGATACACAGTCATCAAACAGGGATTGCTACTAAGTGTTTAAAGTGTATGTTGTCTTACTGCTCAGAAAAGGGTTTAAACGAGGTCTCTAGGTTTTGTTTTTATAACCTCTATTAAAAACTGTTACTCAGTCAAATTACAATCCTGTGCCATATACTTTCATTGACAATAAGCACCCAGATGCATTTATTTCAGATCATAATTCTCTTTTTTAACATCCCCTGAAAAATTGCTATTGAAACATATTGATTAATGCCTCATTTCTGCATGCTTGTATATTTTCACATTTTTATAATTTCAGGTTAATGAGTGGTGTAAATTTGCCCATGAGGTCAAAAATACACGGATCACTTTGTTAATGTTAGTAGTGCTAACAGAACTGATTGCCTTGGAAACTGACACCTTTACAAAACTACAGCTGTGTGACATAGCAACCCAAGAGTTGGAAGCAATGTTCAAGACACAGGTACAATTATTTTTGCGTTAAAAGTGTATTTATAAAGGATAATCAACATGTAAGCATTTTCATTGCTTTCCATTTCAAAAAAGCTGTTTTGTGTTGTAACTGTAGAGTAAATATATATATAGAGAGAGAGAGTAACTATAGGGTCGGTTCATTGATATTGAAAAAGTTGTGTTGCCTTGTGTGTCATATGTTGCAGTTTCCATTAACTGTCAGAGTTCCTTTCATTATTGAAGGGAATAAAAATTTGTATTATGTTGTGTTTTTTTTTCTCAGTAAAAGTCATAGTTTATAGTAAGTTAGTTTCATTTGAACATATTGATTTTCAAATCAACAGACGCTGTCAGTTCGAGAATTGACTCAGGATCAGCTGACTGGCAGTTGGGACCAGGCGAAGATCTTGAGTTGCCCGAGCCATGAAGTAGCAGCAGTGTTTTGTCTAAGGTCTCTTACCTGTGTTATACAAGCAGTCACTGTACCTGGCACACTCTCTGGTGAGTAAAGCAGTGTTCTGTCTGAGGTCACTTATCTGTGTTATACAGGCAGTCACTGTACCTGGCACACTCTCTGGTGAGTAAAGCAGTGTTCTGTCTGAGGTCACTTACCTGTGTTATACAGGCAGTCACTGTACCTGGCACACTCTTTGGTGAGTAAAGCAGTGTTCTGTCTGAGGTCACTTACCTGTGTTATACAGGCAGTCACTGCACCTGGCACACTCTCTGGTGAGTAAAGCAGTGTTCTGTCTGAGGTCACTTACCTGTGTTATACAGGCAGTCACTGTACCTGGCACACTCTGGTGAGTAAAGCAGTGTTGTGTCTGAGGTCACTTACCTGTGTTATACAGGCAGTCACTGTACCTGGCACACTCTCTGGTGAGTAAAGCAGTGTTGTGTCTGAGGTCACTTACCTGTGTTATACAGGCAGTCACTGTACCTGGCACACTCTCTGGTGAGTAAAGCAGTGTTCTGTCTGAGGTCACTTATCTGTGTTATACAAGCAGTCACTGTACCTGGCACACTCTCTAGTGAGTAAAGCAGTGTTCTGTCTGAGGTCACTTACCTGTGTTATACAGGCAGTCACTGTACCTGGCACACTCTCTGGTGAGTAAAGCAGTGTTCTGTCTGAGGTCACTTACCTGTGTTCTACAGGCAGTCACTGTACCTGGCATACTCTTTGGTGAGTAAAGCAGTGTTCTGTCTGTGGTCACTTACCTGTATTATACCCGCAGTCACTGTACCTGGCACACTCTCTGGTGAGTAAAGTAAGGTTATCAATTCTGATAGGACAATAGGTTGAGCATCAGCTTCAGGTATAGAAGCTGTCCTGTTCAAACTAAGATGCCACATATTAAAAATTGTAAAATGAAAGGTAGTGGGTTCAGCGCCATATGGTCTGTCAGGTGTCGGTGTGCCGTAAAACCCATAGAACAAAGGTAGTGGGATGGGACTGTTTCTCATGTGCAAGTGATTAAAATAGTATTATCTCTTATTGTCGACCTGATGTCTGGGTACTGTGACTGAAGTGTGGTATCATTTCAGGTATTCATTGCATGCTCTAACAGCAAAGGCTACACCATATTTGCTTCATATCAACACCATATTTGGATAAATAAAAGATTGGTGGAAAGATGGTTCAACCTAGCAAACAAATCAAAAAGCAATTGATGTAGAGGTCTTGCAGCTTGTTTTAATTAGATACTTTGCTACCTGTAACATTTTCAGAATTTTCGTTAGTAGCATCCATGATCATATGAATAAGTAACAGACATCATATTCTGTGAGGTTGGATGGTAGTCCAAAAGATGTTTTTCTTTACCCGTTAGTCCCTGGGCAAGACTTTTTAATCACCCTTGTTCCAGACAATTACAAAAGTTCATTACAGGTTGAAAAACTAAATACATGGGTTTAAACTTTCCTGACCTAGGTGTATGTTATCCTTGCAGATGTGAAGATTCTGCAGCTGGACAAGACTGACCCTGAGGCTTCCTTGTACCTGTCTGTGTGTGTGAAACTGTTCCATTTACTGACCACACATCACACCTCACCCCTGGCTAGACATTGTGCCTCATTGCTTCAGGTGTTCCAACAGGTAACATAGCTCAAGATTATGTTATATAATCTCCTCCTTAATGATTCAGTTCTAACCCCCGTCAAAAACTGCTGGTACATTTTTATTATCATAACAGTGTGACCATTTAGAGGTAATATGGGCTTAGGTAAGTTCAGCATTGCGTACTTACCATTTGGGTCGTTAATCGCAAATGGTTAAATACCAGTAATCAATACAGATACAATTTTATTTTAATTCTCAATCATTAGTGGAGAAAACTGTAATATAAAAACCTGGAGTACAACTCCAGCTAACTTCCTCTATTTTACCACAAACTCTTTATTATTGTTAGGATTGTCTTGATTAGACAATTTTTAAGAATATTCACACTAGGGCTGTACAGATAGACTCCCTCCAGGATGTGATGTACATCTTCGGTTTATGTCTTGATTCAATATTTAAGGATATGATACTTTTGGGAAAATGGGACACTAAAGATTGATTGTTTACTGTTTGGTTTGTAACTTTGTTGACTGAAATTAGAAAAGTAATAATGTTCTTTTAACTAATTTTATTGTAACTGCAAACATCTGTTTAAGCTGAATAAAACCAAACAAACCACAGTAACAACAAAATATTTTAAACATTAAATAAATAGTAGAAATAGAAAATAAAACTTGCAAAAAAATTAGAGATATAGTTATTGTTATCAGTAGCAAAGATTAAATTTGGTCATGATTAATGCCCTAAAAAAGGCACGAATAGGTCGAAAATATTGAGCCAAATTGGATTTGGCCACCATTTTAAGGTGCACTTTGTCAGAACTGTGTATCACATTTTTGGTGCATAGCAGTGAATCATTTCAGCACTAACACTATAGGATTTAGTTAAGAATTATAGGATAAATAGCAACACAAAGTCATATTTCATCCTCTTATCTTGTGTACTTTTAAGGTCAATCATTAGAAAATCAGTTGTGGTATTTTATAAAAGTACCAGAGTTGAAAACTTTCTGGCCATTATTGAATTATAAAACATAGCTGATGTATGTACATAACGCATAATAGTTTTGAGAAATTAACATATAAATGCGGGTCACAAAATAATAGGGGTGGTTTGGTAGCTGTTCAGACATTTCAGGGTTTGACCAAAATCATTTCAAACCTTTTTTGGCTGGGCAGTGCTAAAATATTTGATAATTTTTATGAATTTGATGACTCATTTGCAGTAATATTTACTATGGACAAAAGGTAAGAGTTTATGTCACATGTTTTATAAAAATCCAATCCATATATAATGCGAAATATTCTCCCACAATTTGATAATTGGTTAATTATATATTTATAGGATACAGCCAGTCAAATGTACTCACTTTATCTGACATTTGAGTGCATAATGTGGATAGTACAGTCTTAACCGCCCTCTTACTAAGGTCGGTTCTTGACTGCAGATCAACCTCCATCGTCAGCTTGGTGCCCGCCAGATGTTTCGGCCCTTATCCAAGTACATCTGTAATGGCGGGTGGGCCCACCGTCTTACGGTGTGGAGGTTGTTCGCATCCAGCTTGTCTCCTCGCGTCGTAGCCACAGCCAGCTAGACGCCCGCTCTGCAGCCTGGCTCAGCTTCTGGATTGCCCGGCGCCTGTCTCTGCCAGTGGTGCCAACAGCTGTCATCAATCTGCATACAGATTGCGCACAGAACCCTCTAGCGCCTACTTCGATAGGGAAGAGCCATGTCCGCCAACCTCGGTGTCGGCACTGCTCAAGTAAATCAGTGTACTTGGCCTTCTTCCTCTCATAGGCCTCTTCACATCTCGTCTCCCAAGGTACTGTCAACTCGATGACAACGAGCTTCTTGCCTGTCTCGGACCACAGTACAATGTCTGGTCTCAAGTTGGTCTGGACGATACCCGGGAACACGAGCTTCTTTCCTAGGTCGACTGCCATATTCCATCCTGTGGCGCCGTCAAGGATTGATTTCTTCTGTGGAGCTTCTGTCTTCGCAGTTTCACCTGGTCTCACAAAGTTGGTGTGGCCTGCTTGTAGGTTACTTTTGCGTGGCTTCTTCCTCTCCCCTTCCAGCCAATCGGCAACCTCTCTGAGGACGTTGTCGTGTCGCCAGCGATATCTGCCCTGCGTCAGTGCTGTGGAACAAGAAGATAGAACGTGTTCCAGAGTGCCTGGTTTCTTGCACAGACTGCATGTTGGGTCTGTGATAAGTCCCCATCGGCAGAGGTTAGCTGGAGATGGCAGGAGGTCATGAACTGACCTGAGGAGGAAGGATAGGCGAAGTGGTTCATACTTCCAAATGTCTTCCCAGGTCAGCTTCCTGTCCATGGTTTCCCATGTTGTCCATGCTCCCTGCGCACCCATCTCTACCGCTCTGGCCTGTCTCTTGTTCTCCTCTTCCTTCCGTACTTCTGACTGTATCAGGGCTCGCCTCTCAGTCTGGTTGGCTTGGCTCCATAGGAGTGTCTTGGTCGCACCAATACCTTGTCGTCCGACAGCCGTTACACCGACGATGTCCTTGTGCATGAGAGAGCTCTCTGCCTGGCTGACCGTCTCTGTCGCTGACCACTTTCTTCCAGTACGGGTAACGATCCCTGCTTCCCGGATCTGCTCATCTGGGGAGTCTCTTAGGGTAAGCACCAGTCTTATAGTTTTATATGAAAGAATCAACTGGATGGTTGATTGTATTTTATATTGAATATGTATTGTCTTTAAATTACTAGTCTTTTTCTTCATTTGCTTGGTCTTGTGTATGTTTGCTTTTCCTAAGATATTCATGCTCTTTTTTTTTCAGACATGTTTCACAGACAGTGTTTACTTTGTCAAGTTCCTTGCACTGCTCTGGATAGGTCATTTAAATGACCTAGCCAATGACCTTGGACTGACCTTGAACTTACAGGTCAGGTCATTAGTAGTTGGACTGGCTTTCATGAGAAGTATTGCCGTGGAAACTCTGGAGATACTGCTTGGTGACCCTCATTGTGAGTGCCTTTAGTTGAAAATTATTTGTTTACTGTTGACTTGAAAACAAGTTCTTTAAATATGATTCATTTTAAAACATTTATTTACTTTTTAGAATAAGTGGCCAGGTATTATCTGGATACTTGATTCAGACTTGGGCGATAATTTTTGGATCAAGTGCATTGTCATATGTACTTTTTAAGCCTTTCAAATAAGTAATGATATATGGTTTTATTTACTTATTTAGCTACCCGTTTAATAGTAAGAAAGATATTTGATTCAATCAAACATTTTATAATGACAATTATGCACCCAGATGTAAATGCAAATAGCTATCTTTTTATATGTTAACCTTTCATATTATTTGTCAGGAACATCATGACAAATTTGAATTATGTTTTGTGTCTGTATTTGTACATAGACTTTATGCATGGAAAAAGTGTGGTTAAATAGATGACCTAAGTATATGTTCTGGGTGAATAGCTGCTGTCACCCATCATCTGGGTATCACACATCCATTATCCTTCTTGTAACAACATCTATGAAACCCTTATACCAAACTTCATTAGAAGCTTCTGTAGGCAGGTGGAACAAATTGTTAAAAGGATTTTGTTGTATCTAAAACATGGCAGCCACGGGTGTAGCTATTTTCCTGTCTGGCTATTTGTACATAAAGGACTATATAGTGAGACTTTGAAAGTCTTGTCAGAAGCTACGAGAGCTAGAGCTGTGGTATTTGGTATGCATGTTCCTTCGTTGGCACTTTATTAAGATTATACTAGGAATATAGTAGTATGTCAATAAACAAGGCCCCTAGAGATGTGGCCACATTCCACATATAGCTATGCTATATAGTAAAGCTCAAAAATCAGATTTAGAAGAGCTAGCCTTGATATTTGCTATCCATGTTCCTTGGATGGTTCTCTATCAAGAGTGTTCAGACGGTTTTGATCCACCAAAAAGCATGACCTCCAGGGGGCCATTTTCCATATATGGCTATAAAAGAAAACTGGAACATCTTCAGAGCAAATCTCCTATATTAAATTGAAACTGACTGTCCAAATGATTGTTGTTAACTTCCCTATTAACAATGTAACAGCTTTTCTGGTCTGTTTAAAGACTATTTCTTTATGTGTCTGGTGAGCCATCTTGTTCAGTGTTTGGGTTGTAGTATTTTGATTTGGAATTATTTGATTAGGAAATTGAACTTTATTTTATTTGTTTAGTGTTGAAGATTTTCTGCTGACTTTGGAAATTCCTACTATGGAACTATTTATATGTCTTTTGCAGTTATGATTGCCCTGCTATTGTTGCTGAAGGCCCCACAACAGGCTCTGCGAAAAGTAGCTTTGCAGATAGCCTCAGTCCTGCTTGAACGAAGCAATGAGCTGCAGCCATGTTTCTTGTTGTTGCTCAAGAAGGTAGTGCGATGTTCAACAGAGCTAGTGGCAGACCCTAACTTCATGAATCAGGTAAGTGTGGGTTAACTTTGAGGTAGCTAGAATACATTTTGGATGATTTATGTAATTTTTATTGCGCATTATATTTACGCATCCATGTTTTTACTATAAGTAATTATTTGGAAACTGATTATATTTACATGGTTCAAGTACAAAGCTAATAATGTCAGTCAAAGCCCGTATTCACATGATTGCTTTTATGCTCTTTTTTGAGGGGAGCATATATAGTCACCACTTCGTCCATCTTTCCATCCACAATCCATCTGTCCATTGCGCTTTTGTCAGGGCTATAACTCAGCAACCACTGGCTTTAATTCTATGAAATTTTATAAGAAGCTTCACCAAAAAATAAATTGCACATACTGTCAACACATTCCACTTCGATTTTTTAAAGAGTTATTGCTCTTTTTTTTTATTTCTGTTGATTTATTAGGACCATTTATGTCAAGCCTTTTTCTCAGCAAATGCTGGTTGTAATTTGACAACACTTTATACAAAACTTCTCTAATAAGTGTTGATGTGCATATTGTCAGCAGCACATTCTGGTTTAATGGTTTTTCACTGATTTATTGGCCTGTTCATTTTCTGTATTAAGCAAAATACAATCTGTAAGTCCAACCGCTTTTGTCTGGGCTTTATCTCAGCAACCACTGGTTTGAATTCAATGAAACTTAGGAATTTTCACCAAAACAATAAAATGCGCATATTATCAACACATTCTGTTTCATGGAGTTATTGCCCTTTGTAATTTCTGCATAATATGATATAGAACAATTTGTGTCAGGGGTATCTCTCACCAATTGGAATTAAATGATACTTTTGGGGAAACATTGCTATCAAATGCAGATGTGCATATTGTCAGCACATTATGGTTCTCTGATTTTTTTACAGAGTTATTGGTCTTTTTATTTTGTATATAGTATAATGTAGGACCATTCATATCTTGGCTATTTCTTTTCAACCACCAGTTGGAATTCACTGAAACATTATTGGAACCTTCATTAACATTAGAAGATGCACAAGTCTTAAGCCTTTATTCGGATGAATTATTTTTAAAGAGTTATTGCCCTTTTAATTTCTGTATAGCTTGACATTGGACCATTTTGGATGGGCTGTTTCTCCACATCCACAAGTTGGAATTCACTGAAACTTTATGGAGAGCTAGATGTGCATATTTTTAGCATATTCCAATAAAATGATTTTTTTCGACAGGGTTACTGTCCTTTGAAAAACTGTGATATAAAAAAAAGTGTGACTAGGCTTTTTTCGCTTCCCAGCTTTTTCTCAACAATCACCAATCTTTTCCAGTTTCGAAGCAGCTTTCTTGTATCAGCTTGTTTCTGCAGTTAAAAAACTTTGGTCATGCTCATACAGTGTATTGTAGCATCATTCCTTGCACTATTTTTAGCAATCACTTGCTACATTTAACAAAACTATATAAATAGCATAACTTGTTGGTGTAAATAGACATAATATAAACAAAGTAGCCAGTGACAATTTGTGTTAACTGAATTACAGTCCTTTGATTTTGCTTCATATCTTTCTTTGTGTCCCCATCTTACTCCAAGGAACATCCACAGATTCCATCGATATCTTGTATGACAAGAGTATACGCCCACCATTAAGGTATCATGTCGTTTCAATACAATATAACATTCTCTTATCAAGATCGTCTGAAAATATTAGAATTCGAAGTGAGTGATGTGTCTTTAACTTGCCTTGGATGATTATAGATATGGTGGTTTTGTTCAACATAATTTTATCTAAAAACAGCATTCTTTAAATATACTTAAAAAAATCCCCAGAAACACTATTTTCCCTAGCTTATTAAATGGAAAATATTTTTTTCTTCAATGTATTCATTTTTTAAATATATCTCATTAAAGGATTTTTTTTTTATTAATTAATATATTTTTTTATGGTTTTTTGTTATCTTTTCTCAAAAGGGGTGCCTGTGGTGTTGTGGTAGAGTCTCCGATTTGTGACTCCTCCAACTGCTTAACCTCTCACTGCGTGGGTTCGAGTCCCGTTCGGGGCAAAGGACTTAATGTGTGAAGGTCTTCCAGCTGACTTGGGGTGCGCCGGTGGTGTTACCCAGACAATTGTCTGGGGTCTTCCTCCACTATAAAGCTGGACGTTGCTATAATGATCATTATTGGTCGCTGCAATGTATTTCAAAACAAAACAATTTTTTTTCTCATTATTAAATATTGCTGCTTTTTATATGTTTTTCTATGTTTCAGTCATTTGTTTGGCATTCTTTGCACAATTAAGCTCAATTATAGATACTGTGACATAAAATGCTTAGATAAAGTTTGCAGAATATATTCAAATTATACCTATTGCTTCAGTTTGGCTTTATAAATCTAACTCTAATAAAAGGATCATGTGGCTGACTGTTTAGTCTTTGACATGTAAGTCTTCAGCCCCTTTCTGAGTGAGTTCGAGTCCCATATCAGAAAGAGCACTGTCATGAAGGGAGGTGTTTCAGCTGACCAGTAGTTCTACCCAGACTGGGGTCTTCCTCGTCTAGTAATTAACTTGACATTGCCACTATGACAGTAATTGTGATGTTACAAAACAAAAACTTAAAAAAAGTCAAATATGTAAAACTAAAATCCATTCACAAAGTAATAATATGATTTCATTAGCTCTTTAGAATAAACATTTATATTCATAAAAGTTATATTATTTTGAAAATAAAAATCTCTAAAAGGAACAGAAATTGTCCATAGTTAAAAAAAACATCAGCTGAAAGTTTATTTTTATTTAATTGCTTGTGAATTTGAAGTGTTGCTCTAACTGAACAGGTTTTGATCTCTTAAAAATATTGGTCAACATTCACTCTCATATGTATGCTCACTACTGCCTTGATTTATCTTTTTGTTTGTTTGTAATTTTCTGCCATTTTCATTCAGGTGTTGGCAACATTCTTCAAGTCCACCTCCCTGAGTGGACCCAGTAAAACCAAGCGCAAGTCGAACCAGTCTAAAACTGATGGAGACAAGAAGGGAGACCTAAAGCAGATGTGCCTTTGTTCCTTGCTGGGGGTAGTTCTGGACCCTCACTGTCCCTCCTTCATACAGCATGCTGTCCTCAACACATTCTCAGCCCTCAATAATGTGGTATGGTTGTGTTGTTGCTTTTATATTCAAAGCTCAATTTGCAATGTTTCCTGTCTTGCTAACTCTCAGTCTCCCACATTTGTCACATTCATCAAAAACAAAAAAAATTCTGCCTGTGAGCTCCGAATTTTTTTTCAGCCTTGGTTACTTAATAATTTTGTTTGTACTTCAAGACCAACAATATTTTCCTAATTTATACCTACAGGAAGTATTGGAGCACCTGCTGCCACTTATTGATCGGTTCTTGGTCCAGAACCCTGTCACTGGTTCCCCACTGACCCCTCACTGCCTAAACCTACTAGTGCAGAGATTCACACCTGAGACAGCTGAGTGCCTGCAGCCAGGAGGCAAGGGTCTGAACCTGTACGTTAAAGTGCTGAGGCATCACCAGGTCCAGGGGGATCAGTCCCCACAGATGGTAGCTCTACAGCAGGTGGGGAACTATATTATCCTATATATATAACATTGTGTTTAAACATCTTCACTTGTAGCCATACTTTAATGCATCACTGTGACTATGACAATGCCTGTAATACTTGGGAATATCAACGCATTCGTTAAAACACTGGTAAGAAATTCTTTTCCAGACATCTTTATAGATTTTTGTTTACAAATACTGTTTCAAACTGTACCAGCCAATGATATTATGCAAATAGCTGGCCAGTATTAAAATGTTAACGAACATGCATATCTTAATATTAGAGTTGTATGATAAGTAAATGGTACATTTTAATGTTGATTGTACAAGTGTTTTTGCTTGATTTGGCACTGAATTTCTTCAAAAGTTGTAGAAAAATGCTTTTAAATTTTTTGGAGAAATGGAATAAATTAATATGAACAGTTCAATGGCAGCACAAAAGGGTAAAGTGCTGGCACCAAACCTTGAACTGTCAAAGGTTTAATCCCTGACCGAGACATTTCAGTGGTAAAGAAGGTATGGGTATAACCCCTTGTTTTCACTGCTATAAATAAGCACATGTAGTTTTATGACTGATTAACTTGGTAATAAAAAAGAACTGACTGTGGGTTTCTTGTCTGTTGTTCATAGTTCTTCCTAAATCGTGGACATACTTATGGTCTTAAAGTGATTGCTGTGTTAAGATGACAGAATGATTATAAGTGGTACGATTAAGATAGTTATTCTAGGCTTTTCAACTGTATGGATGTTCTTTTTCACAGATTACAAAGGAGCTATACCTAAATCTGCCAGACAAAGCACAACATCAGTTGCTGTCAGCAATGTACGATGTGTGTGTTGAGACTGAGGAACTCAACGTGGCAAACCAGGTCCGCAAGGGCATTAAACATGTAAGATGGCCACCAATTATAGTTTGTCTTCTTTGGTGAAAAAATGGTAACTTTGGTCTAGAGGTAGTTTCATTTAAAAAATGCCTTGTTTGAAATTTCTTGCATTTATGGAGAACTTCATAATCATAAAGAACTTTACTTACCAGATCCTGTTAGATTGTATCAAAGTTTCTGTTCTTTTTTCCCCTCATACTTTTGGACTCTGAATAAAGATTGAAATAGCTAAGTTGTAAATTGTACCTTCAAGCTCATGTACATGGTATACCAATTTAGATGATCAGTAGGACAGTGGAAGACTATTCTAACTTGGTTTTTCATATTTTACAGGAGAAGGTTGAAATTCTTTTTCAGTAGTGAAATGAAAAAATCTTTTTTTACTATGTATTGCAATGAAAATATGTTGTGTAGATATTTTTTTTCTTATCTATATAGCTGTATTTTTATTGCAAGTGTATGTACATAGAATAGTTTTGCCACTGATTTAAGTTAGAACATTCTTCCATTGATCTATCAATATAACAGTAGAAGAAATCCAGAAAGGAGATTGCATGAGTGTAAATGCATAGCTGGTAGGATCTGTTTAGATAGAATATATTCTATGTATTGATGGATCTAGTTTAAACAAGACCCCGACAGGTCACTCTAAAAAACACTGAACTGTGAATTGCATGAACATATCCATAACAACATGCTTGTTTGTCAGAAGTGCAGTGTATTTGTAGGTTATGAGTATGACCAATAAGGAAAGCAATATATAGTTTACTAAGATACGAAGCAAACTATAAAATTCTTGTTTCCTCACCTTGATGAACTTTTAATTGACCTATAATTTTAATCCACTGTTCAAACAAATTCAGGAATTGCACAGTTTATCTAAGGAGTCATCAACTGTTATATCAAACTATTCCCAAGCAAAAATACCTTCAAATCATGTAAAATGTCGAATCACAAAACCACTTTGTTACCATTCTTACATTTATCAGGACTTGTCAGTTGTAAACAAGTGGCCATGTACATAAGAATATTGTGTCCCAGAGTATTTTCTTGCCATTGCTGTCTGTTGATCATTGGAACCTAACAGATTAACTGACTTTGGTTATGAATTATGGCAGTGATCTGAGCAGCTAGACATACAACTGAATTTTGTTATGGTTGATTTTCAGCTGTCCTTGAATGGAGAACACATCCTAATTGAGCTAAAGAAATGTCTGAAGGTGTCCTCCGCCAAAACAGTGAGGGAAGCCAAACGCCAAAGACGGTATGTCGTAAGCTGCATTTAGTATATGTAGCATTATTTATGTATATCTAGTAGTAGCCTGTAAAATGATATAGAGTGTGTAGAAGATTTGAATCATGTCCAGCAGTTCTGGCCCTTGTCACCAGATATATAAAACTTTTGTCTTTTTTAGAATAGCACTGGCCAATTCAAGGTATCTTGATTAAGAATCAAGTGGTTAATATTGAACCTACTTTGAACATATGCACAACACATATTTCATACTTCAGTTACTGTAATAAATTGATAATGGTACAATTAAAGATGCCATCATAATAAGAATTATGCATTTTATTTGAAAAGCTTTATTCTCGAAATAGATAAAACCCTTTCAAGCTGCAAAAAGTATCCATCCTGTTGCAAGTATGCCTCTTTGAACACACATCTGACAACTTTAAACAATTCAGAAAGTTTCAGGCTAAGGAATTGTATACATGACATAATTATCACATCAATAAAGTGATATTTAATTGTATTGCATAAAAAAACATAATTGCCTGTCATTGTTCATGATTGTTTTAATAACAAATCATTAAATTTTTACATTGATACAGGTATCATTTAAAGGTACTATATACAGGTATCGTTTATAAGTACTATACTTTATACAGGTATTGTTTATAAGTACTATACTATATACAGTTATAAGTACTATATTTATACAGGTATCATTTATAAGAAGTATATTTATACAGGTATCATTTATAAGTACTATACTTTATACAGATATTGTTTATTAGCACTATACTTTATACAGATATTGTTTATTAGCACTATACTTTATACAGGTATTGTTTATAAGTACTATACTTTATACAGGTATTGTTTATAAGCACTATACTTAATACAGGTATTGTTTATTAGCACTATACATTATACAGGTATTGTTTATAAGCACTATACTTTATACAGGTATTGTTTATAAGTACTATACTTTATACAGGTATTGTTTATAAGTACTATACTTTATACAGGTATTGTTTATAAGTAATATGTTTTATACAGGTATTGTTTATAAGTACTATACTTTATACAGGTATCGTTTCTAAGTACTATACTTTATACAGGTATTGTTTATAAGTACTATACTTTATACAGGTATTGTTTATAAGTAATATGCTTTATACAGGTATTGTTTATAAGTACTATACTTTATACAGGTATCGTTTCTAAGTACTATACTTTATACAGGTAGCATTTATAAGTACTATACTTTGTACAGGTATTGTTTATAAGTATTATACTTTATACAGGTATTGTTTATAAGTACTATACTTTATACAGGTATTGTTTATAAGTACTATACTATATACAGATATTATTATAAGTACTATACTTTATACAGGTATAATTTATAAGTACCATACTTTATACAGGTAGCATTTATAAGTACTATACTATATACAGGTATTGTTTATAAGTACTATACTTTATACAGGTAGCATCTATAAGTACTATACTTTATACAGGTAACATTTATAAGTACTATACTATATACAGTTATAAGTACTATATTTATACAGGTATCATTTATAAGAAGTATATTTATACAGGTATCATTTATAAGTACTATACTTTATACAGATATTGTTTATTAGCACTATACTTTATACAGGTATCGTTTATAAGTACTATACTTTATACAGGTATCGTTTATAAGTACTATACTTTATACAGGTATCATTTATAAGTACTATACTTTATACAGGTAGGATTTAGAAGTACTATACTATATACAGGTATTGTTTATAAGTACTATACTTTATACAGGTATCGTTTATAAGTACTATACTTTATACAGGTATCGTTTATAAGTACTATACTTTATACAGGTAGCATTTATAAGTACTATACTATATACAGGTATTGTTTATAAGTACTATACTTTATACAGGTATCGTTTATAAGTACTATACTTTATACAGGTATCGTTTATAAGTACTATACTTTATACAGGTAGCATTTATAAGTACTATACTATATACAGGTATCGTTTATAAGAATTATACTTTTATGTATTTACGGTTTTATCCAAATACTCCATTACGTAGTAAATCATTTTTATTAGAAATTATTGCTCAGTGAAATTATCACTTTAAATTGTATTAGATTTGATAAAAATTTTTTTAGGAATTTTGTTTATTTGTTTATTGGGTTTATTGTCCCACCAACAGTATTTCAGTTATCTGGAGACGGTTTTAGGAATTTTGATAGAAGTGTACCTCATTTTACCACAAAAACTCAAGTTTAATGGACACCTTTAACAAAAACAAAAAACAAACCCTGAGATTTTTATTACCAATGAAACCCTAGTTAATGATGCAAATAAAGTATTTGCAGCATAAGATAACAATTAGTTAACCTTAATCAATAAGACACTTGTGAATCAGACAAAGAAACCTGTTTGACTATTACCTGCTATGTATGTACATTCACCATTTTTGAAATGATAGAAATATGTAAGTTATCCCCCTTATGGATATGTATTTTCGTTTATACTTTTATTAAATAAGCTTTTTTTTAATTTTCTTAGTTTATAAGATAGTGCTGAAGCACATTAATTCATTCTTATCTCAATCAAGAAGATGTGAATTTATGTGCTTGTTGCAGCCTCGGGTGATCTCCAAAATTTAAAAAGTGAAAAAATCTTTCCCTAAAATAACTAAATACTAAATATCAACCCAAAAGGGAGTTAAGAAAGTTGTATTTGATTTAGTAAATAAACATCCTTTTGTAAACAAAAATGAATATTGTTCCATTACCACAGGAGTATTTCAGAGACTAACGAAGCAGACGTGTTTGACAACATTGCATGGCAACGCGTGACAGTTGTCCTAGAGACAGTTCAAACCAAGAAGAAACTTCACAACTACACAGTCCTTGTACCAGTCTGCTTTCAAATCCTGGCTTCGTAAGTTTTCTGAGTAGCTTTGATTATCCTACACGTTTCAGACCTTTGAGGAATAGCTTAAGGGCAAATGAAGATTGTGTTTAGTTTTTTAAAACCAAACAATTCCACTATATAATGTAGCAGTGTGTGAAATGTAGTTTGTAGTGTTTATGTGAGATATCAAGCCAAAGTTATTGTGTGACTCTTGTTCTTGGAGTGTGTGTTTTTACTTGGTTTTATCACTCTTTAGTACATTTGATAGGTTAACATTAACAAGGTAAAGAAGATTGATTTGAAACTAAATTAATAATGCTTACTGAAAGTAACACATGCTTGGACAAAACTACTAAAAAACTATAAATAAAATACTGATTGAAATGGTGCTTTCTGGCAATATTTCCGGTATATTTCCTTAACAGTTATAGAGGTGTATAATGGTGGATTGACAAGTAAAAGCATGATAAATTTCTTTTTTTTTTTAAACCCGAGTTATTTGTTTCAACTACTACAGTCATGAGGGAGTCACTGTAAGTAGCTCTATTGGATGTTGCACAAATGCTAATCCATATAAAATGCATATAGCAACAAATTTGTTTGTTAAATTTAAAGTTTTTAAGGAAAAAGCCCTTATTTTATTGTTAAAGGTTGGTTCTAGATCTGATTGGTGTAAGGCTGCGAACAAAAGGGAACCATTATTTCCATAGCTACTTTTTAATTTTTATATCTTGTTAAAAAGTGTACCCTATTCATTTTAATTGACTATTTACAGCATTATATTAAACCAGGGCATAAGCTAATGAAGTAAACACCTACCATTTTAATGACTTAGGTGTGTTGCAACGCTAAATAGAACCCTGGCCTCTCATACATTGAATTGATCCACTATTGAGCTACCCGGTACAATCCTCATTTCAGTGTTGTCCTAGTCTGTTAGGTCTACAAATAAGACTACTGGTTGGCCTTTTTCAGGATCCTAGAATCCAACAATCACCAGTCTGCAGAATACATCAAACAACTTCTGTTGACCTTGCTATACACAATCTGTGGTCGTCTGCAGCAAGAAGTTGGTGAAGGTATGTTTTGTTGTCTGTGTCATTACTTATCTGATAAATGATAATTTTTAGTACTGCAACAATTCATTTGAATTATTGAAATACTGATTTTTTATTATTATTGATTGGTGAAATGAAAAAATAAAGGTTCTCAGTGTATTTTCATGTTCCATTTTTCACAGTTTCTTACTTCATGGCCTTAAGAAAAACAGTGTCTAATGTCTCACTGTCACATTTAGACTAAGGTGATATTAAATTGTTCTTACATAAGTGAGACACCTGCACTACAGATAGGGAGGCAACCATGACTGAGCAATCAAGACCAATTAACCCACCAACCGATTTCCCTGTGATTTGAGTCCGCATTAAAAACTTACCTTGAGAAGGTCTTCAAGCTGACAATTGGCTATCAGTGGTTCTATCCAGATAAAGTTGAATCATGCTAAGAGAACCATCTGTTGTTTTTTTGAAGTGTCCCACTTAGCGAGGTGGTCCTCTAAGTTAGTTTTTATCTAATACTATTATATCTGTTAAAAGGTATATTCTATTTAATCGGCCACAATAGCTCATATGGTAGAGCGTCGGATTGAGGATCGGGAGGTCGCTGTTCAAACCCAGACCAGGTCAAACCAAAGACTTTAAAGTTGGTAGTAGTGGCTTCCCTTCTAACATTCGGGGCAACAGGGACAGCATAATGCCTGACTCGTCGGTGTCGGTATAATGGACTGGCCGGGTTCAGTCCCTGGACACCTCATAAGTGCCCCTGTGCTGTAATGATAGAAATGTCGCTGCACAGTATCTGCAAAAATGCCGGCAAATCCCAAATCCTATATTGTATTTATATTTTATTATCTTGTGTACTAACTGTTTTATAGTTTATTTGTTTCACAATTGTTTCACAAGGATAAGCATAAAATAAAGTAAATTTTCAGTATTAGTTTGTTTAAAAAATTATAACTAGAAATTTAAAATATAACATGTTATAAACTGTTTTTCTTATGTGATATTACATAGATTCAACAGAACATTTTATTTACTAAACAGCATTTGTGAGATTGTAATTTACTGGTAAATGTTATCTGTCTGCCTTGACATGACATGCATCATCTGGTGCTGGCCTGAGTAGTGGGGATTAAGAAAGGTGTGAATTTGTTAATTGGTTCTGAAATAAGTGTCCAGGAAGTGGGGTGCCCCACTATACGATCTTTTTGGACATTTAAATAAGGAATGAAATGGTTCTGGAAAAAAGTGTCACTTGACACAGCGTGCTCTGCATAGTGGGGTGGTCCTTAAGCAAGGTTTTTCTGTATACAACTGGGGTCTTTCTTCGTCTATTACAGCTGGAAGTCATAACCATGATTGTGTCAGTTTGATTTTTCTTTAATTCCTTCTATCTGTTACAGATGTGCAGGTGCCCGAGGAGCAGTTCAACATGGAATTGATTGTTCAGTGTATCAGGTCCTCAGACAACCCCCAGACCCACCATCAGGCTCTCCTGCTACTTACAGCTGCAGCCAAGATATATCCTGTATGTCAACTTCACAACATGTATCTAGTTCTCACAGTATTACTGTCTGGCCAGGAGTATATCAAGCAAGCAATTGATTTTGATCTGTTCATGAAGGCTGCTTTTGCTCATAGCTTTATGACTTCTATGTTTACTTCGATTTGAAATAGGGTACACTTTTGGTCAAACATTAAGGGTGGCAGACTTGTAACCCCTCAACCATATCAGCTGGACACTGCATAAATGATTTCAATTGTACCGTGAAAATACTAAATGAAAAATTATTTAGTGTAGACAGTTCTTAATCACAACACATGCTGCATGTTTTTTCCAGGAGTGCTTGCTACAGAATATGATGTCTGTGTTCACATTTATGGGTGCAAACATTATGCGACAGGATGATGCCTACAGCTTCCTTATCATCAGCAAGATCCTGGAGACTGTCATTCCTGCCCTCATAACGGTCAGTTTTAGACCTTACTCTTTTGTTACCAATTGCGTCTCATTCTCCAGATACTAAAAAGATAACTGTGGGATGTCCTTTACCAGCTACATTTAACATATAAAATATGATCTAACAGAAAAGAACAGAAAAGTTTTACAAATTGTTTAAGTCCTAACGATATGCTATCCCTTTTTTTGTTCAATTTTGAATGAAAAAACAACAACTTGTATATGCAGGCTTCAACTTATCGTGTCCTTTACAATGAAACCTTCAAAGTGTTGTATGTATTAGTTATAAATATGAATTCATCTATACAAATGCACTTTTTCAAACTTTTTTCACCAACAATATCATCTAATAAGAGTAAGTGATATGATACATCTAATCGAAAAGCCAGAAGCACGGACATTTTTTTATTACCTCTTTTCAAGAAGTGGAGGCATACTGTTTTGCAGATGTCAGTATGTTGATGTGTTGGTTGATCAGTAGACTACTTCATTATTGACTGTGAAAGCTTGAGGACTCCAATCCTCATACTTAGTACAGACATTAGTCTTGATGAGTAGATGAGCCCAACTGGGTTTGGGGTCAGTGGTGCGAAGGTCAAGTTCTCAATGAACTGTTGGGGTCAGTGGATGAAAACAGGTTATAAGAGGGGCATATATGTTTTTCATTTAATTTCGAGGGAGAATTACCGATCATTCTTTGAGTTCATTCTAAATTTCCCTGTGGTAAACATTACTATAAACAAGATGGGATGAGATGGTGAACGATGATAAAAGATTGTCAAGCCCAGAAGAAAGTAAACTAATATAATATAATATAAAATAATAATGATGATATAATATTATCTTATTGTCCCGTATGTGACTATTAATAGGCCTGCAACCAGCGTACATGTGTCCCTAAGGATGTCACCAGCAGCCAGGAGGATGTCATCACTATGGTGATACAGGTGTTTGTTGACTCATACCCTTACATCCCGGAACACCGCCGCCACCTGTTGTTCAACAAACTGCTCTCTGTCATTGGGGAGGGCCAGTATCTGTGGAGAACAATGTTGCTGATGATGAACCTTGTCGTTACCAAGGGCAACCTGAGGGCAGAACTTGCAGAGACACAGGAGGTAGGAAGTTCACTGTTTAAGTTTTTTGCGGTGTTTATCATCTGTAAAGTATTTTTCAACTGCATTGCAATTTAACATTAAAAATATTTTTAAGTGGCATTACTTATCTGCATCAAATTAGAGCCTTAAAAATGGTATGTCTTTATTATCTTGCAAAATGCATTCAGTTTTTGTTATAATTGATCACTAATTGTCCCAGAGTCAGAATCATGTAACACTGTTTAATGTCAGGTGATTATGGCCCACTGTCGTAGCAAAGGTATCAATGACTTGCTTCAAGTGACCTTCTGAAGGGCTGAATGAATGTAGGATGTTACACCCAACAACAGTACAAAATGCTTTGCCCCAAATAAGGCATCAGACTGAAATTAATATCAAAATACAAAAAAACAACATCTTTATGGTGTGAGGAAATATTTAAAAAATAGGCAATAACTTTTCACACCTAAAAATCTTATGCAATTGTCTATATTGCCAGGCATCTGAAAGCCTAAGTGCCAGTGACACAGAGTTTTGTCTGATGCTGAGTGCTGATTTCTCACCTGCTGTACAACTGTCGTCTGCTCGAGAAATGATCCTCTACTTGAGCCAACTGCCAGATGAGAAACAGGAAGGTAGGTGACACAATGACATGGGTGGATATATACATTAGAAATGGACCTTTACATTAATTTGATATCTATCGGATCAATATGTATGAATAATAAATATAAATGTAAAGAATTTTACTAGAGTTTTTACATCTAAATTTTATGTATTCCTTTCGACAGTGGATAGAGTAAATCAAGTATACCAGCTGTATGCCAGCAGCTGTACAATAGGTTTTCCTAATTATAATTTGTGTTCGGCACCACATAAACAATTACAAGTGTGAAAAAAACACACTTAACAAATGAATGAACATGTTTCTGCTGCAGACGGTCAAGCAGTGAAACGACCAGTTCCCCAGTCATTCAGTAAGCTGAAGAAATCTGATGCCCAGCTGTTCAATGTAGACCAGCACACAGGGAAACAGCTGCGTCACTTCAAATATGCCATCATCCATCTCCTTAACTCGCTATTCTCCAGTACCAGCTTCATAGCACAGGTAACAAACTGCTATAGAGCGACATTGTATGCCATATTTAACAGTTCTTCACTTTGCCTTAGTTACATACCATTTTCTGTGCCATAAGCATTGATATTTTATTTAACCTGAAATTTTACTTTGTCAATTTAGGTCTTTAAAAAACACAAATATTGTAATGTTTTCATAATACATAACACAACAAAACACATTGTAGCTACAGATTTAACAAACACATGTAACTAGGACTGCAATTGATACAATTAGATTTTATAGAAATGATACCTTTGCACAGTTCTACTGGTAAATATGGAAGATGTTATTTTCCTTGAACATGTTTTCTTAGCATCATTATCATCAACATCAGTATCATCATCAAATCTACTTCAATGAAGGTTCGTTGATCCCCTTGTGAATTTATTGTAATCTCGTGTTGCCCATTCATGGCTTAAATATCTTATGCAAAAGGTATATCTAAAGTGGATCTAAGTAAAGTGTACCTATATAAATAATAAATATTGGTAAATTTTTCATTTCTATCCTAAAGTGAGGTGAACATTATTCCACTTATGTATTTATCAGTGAGATCATAGCCAAGAGATGTGCAGGAGTAAGGGTTATCAATGTTCTCTATCATAAATACATTTCTATACAGTTGTTCAGTCATTGCATAACATGTCTCGCAGTGGGTTTTTAGATAAATACTCCCAGTAAAATTAGCATAGGGGGATAAAGACAAATCAATGTATTATGATGTGACTTTGTTTACAGGCTTTAAGCTGGGGGAAAAAAACCCAACACAAAACAATATTTGTCACATCCTTGTTTATAGAAAAAACAAATGGACCAACTCTTTAAACATTAACATGTTATTGAAGTCTTAACAATTGACATTCTATCAGGATGTTCATTTGGGTTTAATTATAACTTTAAAAGTTTGCCTTATAAGCCGATAACTATGATAAATTATCATTTTCTTCTTTTAACTAAGTATGCAATTAGTGGTGTTTTCAAGCAAAGTATTACAGTTGATTCTGCTTATTTTAACACACTAATGCCAAGACAAATTTATGCAAATAACAGGAATATAAAACTTAAAATGAAAATCAATATCAGAGTACCATTAACCATTATTTTGTTTTCTGTTGACATAAATTTGATTAATTATTTACTTTCAGCCAGTATATTTCCTTTAACATCTATCAATCATATATCTATGTTTGTTTTTCATTAAAAAAAAATAAAACAGATCTTTTAATTATTTACTTTCACATCAGTGCATCCAGGTAAAAGAGAATTCATTAACCAGTGCTCTTACATTTAAACACTATATGCCTTAGTAATACCACACTATTTTGCCAAGGGAGAGAAATGATCAATAAAAGTTTCAAGAGTTTTGATCTTAACAAGCCATATGTCAGTCAGTCTTGACAAATGTCAACCAACTTGAAAATCTGTGAAATTTATCTGAAAGATGCCATAGAAAGCCTGCCATTGGCAGTAGACTGACAGAGTAAGTCAGACAGGCTGCTAATAATGCAGTTGACACAGATTAGCGACTGTGTCTGTTAATCCCCTGAAAATGTGTAAAGGTTGCCCCAGAGATAAACTAATTAGCGAGCTTCAGCAGACAAAGTAGCAACAGCAGATAATGCTTATGGCCGAAATTGGGCTGACACCTTAAGCTTATTGCTATCAATTTTTAAAAAAGGTTAAGAAGAGAAGGTTTGGTGTTTAAATATTTTTTTCAATAAAATGGAATATGCATTTAATCATGATGTAGTTAACTGGAATCTACTGTATTGTAAGCCATAGCCAAACATGCATGTTTTGCGTCCTGGTGAAGAATACAGTGGTCACTGCTTTTTACTGAGGACTTCAGCTGGGCACCATCAAGAGTTTAGATCTTTTAAGCCCAGTGCCCTCCCCTCTCATGGATGACAGATCAGTAGTGATGATCGGACACTACCTCTCAGTAAATGGCCTCCAGTTCTTTTGCTCCAGAACCAGCTGGATGCCGTCTCAACTATCCAAGGCTGTAGGCTGAGTATTTCCTGACTTTTCCAACAATTCACAAGGACCTGAACATTCTCCATACAGATTAGACAGAGAATATAAGCAACCTACTTCAACTGGGTAAAGCCATGTCTTCCATCCTTTTTCAATACAGGATTTCTGGAGGTCTGTGTACTTCAATCTCTTGGTCTCATTCCCAATGTTGCATCTTTCCTTCCATGGCACATTGATTTTTACCATCACAAGCTTCTTGGTTCCTGGTAACCACAAAACAATGTCTGGGTGCAGTGTTGTCTTGCAGATGCCCTCAGAGAAAACAATAAGATAACATTTTTTCATCATTATCAGTTTACTTTTGTAAATTCTCTAGTCTTCTGGGTTGTCTTTTTCATTTCTCAGTCATTGGCTTGTGGCAGGATGACTGACACTGTGCTAGTTGAGGTTTTCTGCCCTGGGTGTATAAATGGGACAAAGTTAGACTAATACGAGACCTTGGCCTCTTTTTCCTTCTCTCTCTTTCAAAGATGTCTGCAAATACCCCGTGGACAGACTCATATCACCACCTGTTGCGTCCTTACTTAAGGGCAGTGATACATGATGTGTGCACATGGTCTAAGGTACCTACCCTTTTGCACAGTGGGCACTCAGGTTTGTCAAGGAGACCTGTGTAAGTTGGCTTGTGATGGCAATGTGTCATAAATTGACCTCAGAAGAAACTGCAGTCTGAAAGGTTCATATTTCCAGATCTCCTTCTTGATCACCTTATGTTCTTAAAGTGTTCATCTCATCCATGCACCCTATTGACCAAGCTGTATCACTCTGGCTTTTGTAGTTTCCTCTTCTTCAGACCTGACCTCAGTCTGCACCAAGTGCCTCCTGTTAATGCCTTCCACTGAGTATGTGTTGTCATTCCCAGACCTTGGCATCTAACGCATGTTGTTTCCAGAATGCCTTTGTGGCTCAGCCTTGCCTTTGCATGGTCAACATCTTGGCTTGCTGACCTCTTAGTTTCTACTCTTGCTTCTCTAACCTGGGGATCCCTAGAGTCTTGATGTGTCATCACCAGCAGGGTCTTTTGCAACCTTGAAAGTCGTCTGTCAGTGATGACAGAGGAAGTTGTTACTCTATGGTTTGTCCATAAAGTCCAACAATAAGCCTAACACTAGTGAACCTCTGTGGAACTTCAAGCCTTCTGAGACTTCTGTTAATCATCCTTTCGAAGTCCTCTACCGTGGACCGGCCACAATAGCTCAAGTGGTTGAGTGTCGGCTTGCAGATCGAGAGGTCGCGGGTTCAAACCCCAGCCGGGTCAAACCAAAGACTTTCAAGTTGGTAGTAGTGGCTTCCCTCCTAACGCTCGGGGCTAAAGGGACAGCATTATGCCTGATTCATCGGTGTCAGTATAATGGACTGGCAGGGTTCAGTCCCTGGGCACCTTATGAATGCCCATGTGCTATAATGATAGAAATATCGCTGCACAGTATCGGGAAAATGACGATAAATCCCATCCGATCCCATCCCTCTACTGTGGATCTCTTAAACTGTCAATGGCCCAGTTGAATTATGCAATGCTTACTTACTAATTTAATCAATTGATCATCTAGTAACTTGATTATTACTTAATATTAAAAACATTTCTAACATCACCTCATCAAAATATATTGGGGGAGGGGGTGGGTATTTAAAATACTGTTAAAATGTGTTGGGGCTACATGGCCATCTTGTTGAATTGTGGTTGGAAGTATTGACCAGGATGGATTTTTGTTGTAGATTAATTTCTATTGCAACTGTTGGTTTATCCACTTATCTGGTAAATCTAACTTGCTTGAAATGCATGAAACTTACCAAAAAAGTCACTGTCAAGTATGTAGATGTGTATAAGGACAGGAACATCTCATTTCAAGTTTTAAAATATTTATTAATTTTTCCATGGCAATTGGGCATGTTCATTGTCTAGTGGTGAAGATGTTGTAATCCAGATCAGAGGGTCCTAAGTAGTTACTTTCTGAATACTGGTTCTAATCAGGAAGTGGGCAATGAAGAGGGTTTTATTAGTTTAAGTTTGTAAGAACTTGGTTTCCCAAAGACTATATATGTTGCTTCCTAACATGCTTTCACATATTTGATGTTTATAAACAATTGATACTGGTCGGGGGGAGAACTTCCCTGTGGGGAGGTTTTCCAGCTAACCTGCGGTGTGCTAGTGGTTCTACCAAGGCATAATTCTTCCTTCACTAATAATTAGCTAGATGTTGCCAATATGACCTTAATTGTGTCGATGCAATGTTACAAAAGCAATTGATTAAAGCTAAACTAGCTGATGAATACTGCTGTTGATGAATTTTTATAATCTTGAGACATTTTGCAGCTACCTATTTTTTATTCATGTTGTGTATGCTTTTGTGTGTAATGCAGATCTCTGAGCACGAGGATGAGCAGCTGCTGAAAGAGTTCCAGAACCTTCTAGAATCTGTGCTCCAACTAGTCTCTCATGTTACCATGGTAACCAACAAGTCTGCAGACAAAGCAGCATCAAAGTACTGGAAGGCCCTGCTGCATAAACTACATGATTTGTTAGATAAGGTAAGATGGTTGGAGTATTTGGGGTTTTCAAAATATACTTTAGTTACAGTTTTTAAAAAAGGTTGTATTTTTTAAATATTGTAAATGTGAATGAAAAAATGTAGATGTAGATGTTTCTGATGTATGGCAATGTTGTTGTGTTTTTTTTTGTTTGAGGTTAAGCCTTCTGTTTTTTATACGCGCATCGAAGACAGGACTTATTATAAGATCACCCATGGCGGGCAGTCGGGCAGCATCCTGAAGTTTGTCTAGAGCATAACTCCAATACTATCAAAGCTATTGACTTGAAACTTAAGTGCACTGCACAAGAACCATCACTCTTCACTTCATGATGTTGGAGTTAATCCCCTTTGTTCAATTTTCTTGTCCGGCACATAACTCCAACCCTATCAAAGCTATTGACTTTAAACTTTATAGGTGGATAGATCTCATTGAGATGGATTGCATTGCTCAAGAATCATCACTCTGCACTTCATTATTTTGGAGTTATTCCCCTTTGTTTAATTTTGTTGTCCAGAGGATAACTCCAACACTATCAAACCTATTGACTTGAAACTTCCTAGGTGGATAGATCTCATTGAGATGGAGTGCAATGTGCAAGAACCATCACTTTGCACTTCATGATTTTGGAGTTATTTCCCTTTGTTTAATTTTCTTTCCTACATAATCAAAACTATTGACTGAGTTATTCTCCTAAGTTCAATTTTTGTACATGATGTTTGTATGGACCATATTCCTACATTATCAAAGCTATTGACTTGAAACTTCAAAGATAAATAGATGCACAATAGTGCAAAGCAGTTTGTTTTAAATTGCTCAAATGACAGGCGTAATTTGCTCTGCCTTACGGTGCTCTTGTTTACATTAAGCAATAACTTTCTACAGTCATTTTAATTAATTGCAAATTTCCTACATCACCATATTTTTTACTGTATAAGCTTATTTCAGTGTAAGATGCTGTATTTTTGTTCATTTATTGTCTATCTTTTTGTCAAGCTGGTGTCGCTGCTGCCTGACCACCTATTCTTGGAGGTGATTGGTGGATTAATATCACATGACATACCCACAATCCAACGCAAGGCCATGGAGTTGCTCAGTGCCAAACTTCAACAGCAGAAGGAAGTGTCAGAGGCAGAGGTGAGTGTACAGCTGCATTGGTTAGAACCAATTTGTGGTCAGAATTTGTTTTAAGTGTTTTATCTGGATCTTTTTTCTTTATTTTAGCTGGTACTCTTTTTAAATGTAGCTGCATGGGAATGGCTGATTATGAGCAGCTTTGTTACCTTGATGACAATCAGAAAAGTTTTTATCATAATAAGTGAGGTCTCCTGAACTTGAGCCATAAATAAACTGAACATTTACCTCCTCACATAACATTAGGACTTGACATTGATGAACCTTGGTGACTTAGCCTCCCACTGTGTGGGTTCGAGTCCCGTTTGTGGAATGGCCTTCCATCAGACCTGCAGTTTGCTGCTGGTTCTACCAAGACATTTGTCTGGGGTTCTTCCTCCACCAAAACAGCTAGACATCGCCATAATGATCATAATTTGTCGCTGCGATATATCTCAAAAACAAAACTAAATGAACCCTGGTAAATACGTTAGAAGTTCTTGTTTAGTAATTCTGAGGTGCTAGTAAAGACTAAAGTAAAAGTGATTTTAAGTTGAATGTATGGCCCCCTTTTATCAAGTTTTATTGCCGGTTCATAGAAAAGGAAGAAATTCCTATGGAAACCATCAATTTTTAGGAGTTCTTACTATTCACAAATTCAAAAGGCAGCTGTAAATGATTTTAATTATACAAGAAGAAAACATGCACCAGAGTTTATATATCATACATATCTGGATGACAGGGAGAGAAATTTGAGTTTTCTGCATCGCACAGTCAGTAGAACATTATATCTGATGTGCAAGGATCCCTGGTTCAAACCCAGGACTGGCTGCACAATGCTTTTCTGACTGAACTGGGCCACATATATATCCCCTATCTGAGGTCCTGCTATGTTACCTGTTGATATTTTACTGCTTGCTAACATAAAACATCCTCCTTGATCAGATAAATAAACTAGTACCCTTGGTGAGACAACTTCTGGAGCTGATTCAGAAACAGATGCATGGACGGACGATCAGCGAGGAAAGTTCTGTCAACAGTCAGACAGCCTTTATCTGTCTGAAGCTGCTGTGTCGCAACATTGGATTCAAGCAACCAGCACTCTTCACACAGGTTAGTTGGTTTTACACTTAACACAGGTTAGTTGGTTTGTGGTTTTACATTTGTTACACAGGTTGATTGGTTTGTAGTTGTACACTCTAGTCTCTTCACAACAGATTGGTTGACTTGTGGTTTTACATACTTCACACAGATTGGTTGGTTTGGGGTTTTACATTCTTCTCACAGGTTGGTTGGCTTGTGGTTTTACATTCCTCACAAAGATTGGTTGGTTTGTGGTTTTACATTCTTCACACTGGTTGGTTGGTTTAAGGTTTTACATTCTTCACACAGTTTGGTTGGCTTGTGGTTTTACATTCCTCACAAAGATTGGTTGGTTTGGGGTTTTACATTCTTCTCACAGGTTGGTTGGCTTGTGGTTTTACATTCCTCACAAAGATTGGCTGGTTTGTGGTTTTACATTCTTCACACTGGTTGGTTGGTTTAAGGTTTTACATTCTTCACACAGTTTGGTTGCTTTGTGGTTTTACACCCTGTGCACAGGTTGGTTGGTGGTTTTACATTCTTCACACAGGTTGGTTGGATTGTGGTATTACATTCTTCACACAGGTTGGTTGCTTTGTGATTTTACACCCTGCATACAGGTTGGCTGCTTTTTGGTTTTACATTTTTCACAAAGGTTGGTTGGTTTGTGGTTTATATTCTTCACACAGGTTGGTTGGTTTGTAGTTTTACATTCTTCACACAGGTTGGTTGGGTTGTGGTTTTACATTCGTCACACAGGTTGGCTGGTTTGTAGTTTTACACTCTTCACACACTCTTTACACGGGTTAGTTTGTGTCTGTTGTCACATACACAGGTAAAGAACTTTTGCATTTACATTTTAAGAATATCAGAATAGTTATTCCAAATTTCTAAAGTTAAAATATGAATTAATAATAATCAGTCTTCTGTATTAATTTTCAATAAGTTATTGCCTAACTGACCTAGTACAACAGATAATTGTTCAGTTCAAAAAAGATTTTACAGGCTGATTTTCTTTTATAAATAAATTAATAATTCACAGCTTTTTTTATTTTGTTTATGTTTATTTGAAAAAAGCATGTATAATTAAATTAAAAAGGACAAATGTAAATCAACCACCTTTTCAAAATATTTTATCCAACTTAGGATAATAAAAAAAACCCCATAAAATCAGTAACAGTTGAACATAAGCTGATATTTGTAGGAGTATGGATCTAGGTTGGTTTACATTTTTCACTTCATTGGTTAACACAATACACAGTTCTTTGAAATAAAAACATTATGAAATAAGATTAAGATGTTAAGATATTTCTGATATGTTGTGTCATTTATATCTGGCTTACCTGATATGTTGTGTCATTTATATCTGGCTTACCTGATGTGTTGTGTCATTTATATCTGGCTTACCTGATATGTTGTGTCATTTATATCTGGCTTACCTGGTGTGTGTGTGTGTGTGTTGTGTCATTTATATCTGGCTTACCTGGTGTGTTGTGTCATTTATATCTGGCTTACCTGATGTGTTGTGTCATTTATAACTGGCTTACCTGATGTGTTGTGTTATTTATATCTGGCTTACCTGATGTGTTGTGTCATTAATATAAGGCTTACCTGATGTGTTGTGTCATTTATATCTGGCTTACCTGATGTGTTGTGTCATTAATATAAGGCTTACCTGATGTGTTGTGTCATTTATATCTGGCTTACCTGATGTGTTGTGCCATTTATATCTGGCTTACCTGATGTGTTGTGTCATTTATATCTGGCTTACCTGATGTGTTGTGCCATTTATATCTGGCTTACCTGATGTGTTGTGCCATTTATATCTGGCTTACCTGATGTGTTTTGTCATTTACCTGATGTGTTTTGTCATTTATATCTGCTTACCTGATGTGTTGTGTCATTTATATCTGGCTTACATGATGTGTTGTGCCATTTATATCTGGCTTACCTGATGTGTTGTGCCATTTATATCTGGCTTACCTGATGTGTTGTGCCATTTATATCTGGCTTACCTGGTGTGTTGTGCCATTTATATCTGCCTTACCTGGTGTGTTGTGTCATTAATATAAGGCTTACTTGATATGTTGTGTTATTTACATCTGGCTTACCCGATATGTTTTGTCTTTTATATCTGGCTTCTTTGTTACAAGGTAGTGAAATGCTTTTTTTTAACCTCTGAGTCTCCTATCCACTTAATTATTTCCTAATCTGTTCCTGTAACCAATGTCAGTAGACACTGGCAACTGATTATAACAAGTCACATGATCAGCAACAGGTCACTTGATTGGCAGTAGGTAAAAAGAGATTTCAAGAGGTAAAGTCACATCAAAATATCTAGTCAGTGAACCTTAGTTTAAAAAAAAATGGAGAAATATTTTCACATATTGTTTGAAAAGTCATATTGCCTGAAAAATTAAAAAAACAAAAACAAAAAAAAACATGTCATTTACTTAGTGTGAACACTGACCATTTGTTAATACTTTGCTTTAGTGAAATGGCAGACGATTGATTATTTGTTTAATATCAAACTATGCGCTAGAGAGTATCCCATCTGGGCTAGCAAATGGTGGCCATGTAGATAATCCATTTAAGAGTTCATGTTTGATGTAATCTGCCAGTTCTTGAGATTATTTTTTCTGTGAAGGTTGCAGGATGTAATTTTATATAACTGCTATATTGCTGTCTGTAACTGTGTATAAATGGTTGCAGGATGTAATTTTATATAACTGCTATAGTGCTGTCTGTAACTGTGTATAAATGGTTGCAGGATGTAATTTTATATAACTGCTATATTGTTGTCTGTAACTGTGTATAAATGGTTGCAGGATGCAATTTTATGTAACTGCTATAGTGCTGTCTGTAACTGTGTATAAATGGTTGCAGGATGTAATTTTATATAACTGCTATAGTGCTGTCTGTAACTGTGTATAAATGGTTGCAGGATGTAATTTTATATAACTGCTATAGTGTTGTAACTGTGTATAAATGGTTGCAGGATGTAATTTAATATAACAGCTATATTGTTGTTTGTAACTGTGTTCTTCAGGTACTGAAAACAGCTGTGGATGTGTTTAAGAACCGCCACGTAAGTGTGCAAGTGTCATCTTGTGCCCTGTTATGTCTGGCAGAGGTGTGTAACACACTGAAGGTGCACGTGATTCCTCACCTGGCCTCGTTCATGCCTGCCCTGCTGCATGTGATGAATGGCACACAGACACTGCTACAGTATGTACCACACATCCTAGAATATGTTTGGGTAATGTTTTAATGTGGAGTGAATGGTTTAATAAATATATTTTCTCTGATACAATAAGTACTCATCCGCATATTTTTGAGGCGAAAAGAGCACCTTTTCTGTATTATAAAAAAAATTGATTGTCTGTATTGTATTAAAGAGATGTGGTTTTACATGCATGCATATGGTACATCAAATCACAGAACATTACGATATGTACATTACATTAATAAGGCAAGTTGGTTTCAGAAGACAAGTTGGCTGATTTAGACAAAATATGGCATTGAGAGTTTACCTTTTACTATTTATACATTTACAAATAGGTGTAATTTAAATACTAGATCTACTGCAAAGTATTTTTTCAAGTAGATTTTTATTACTACAACATAGTGCTTAAGTAATATCAACATATGATACAGAATGTCATTTGTTTCTCAGTTTAATAAAAGAAAATATTGCTCCATAATTAGTGGTCTTGGATCTTACAGTACAAAGCGTACCATTTTAAATGAGTTACATGGAATTTATACTGAATATCACAATCTTAAGTAAATTATGTCATTTAGTCAAGATTTGTGTTAATTCGAACCATACCTGCAGCAGTTGTATCATCAGTTGTCAAAGTAAGTTTGGATGTGACAATCTGCTCATAAATTCTCTCATTCCTTAATTAAAACCTCTGCTACCCATGTCATCCTGCATATGCTGAATATATATTGGCTGAGACACTGTTTTTGCTCCATCTACAGTATTTGACAATGATGGATAGCAAGGAAACCATTTTAATTGGGAGAATGTTGTAATGTCACAAAGTGTGATACTGATACAAGTGGGTTGGGAGCGGCTCAGATTAGCACGTTAAGAGTGTGACCGCAGTTAATGATTTGCACCTGCTGACTGGTCGCTAAGAAGACTCAATTTAAGGAAAATTTTCTTTATCAAGTTGATCACAGGCCACAGAGGACACATTACTGCAAGTTAGAGAACAATTCAAGAACAAATAGCTTAGAAAGACCTGAACTGTGCACTTACAGAATAGTGACTGTTCAAATGCAAGTAAACTTAAAAGTTAAGTTTTCCTTAAAAGACATGTTGATAATGTTTTTTATGAACATTGTTTAATTGTAGCCTTGATCTAGGTATTCAGGTTTGAGTACTACTTACTGGTGACTTATCCAGGGACAAGAAGTTTGGTAGCACCTGGTTAATGGTATTGAGTCTTGAATAGGTAAAAGTCAAGTGTGAATAGGTACATAATTGTAGAAAGCTCATCTGTATATCTTGACATTGGCAAGAACCATTTAATGCATTACTTTATAACCAACACAAAATGCTTGTGTATCTACAGGAATGACCTATATGTGATGAGTGTGGTAACCACAGTGAACAAAGTGGTTGAGAACCTGTCCAACTTCCTCAGTCCCTATCTGCACGACATCCTCACATGTGTAAGTATTTCATCTGGTACAAATATTTAGCATAGCAGTGCTGTTTCCATGCACCATTGTGCAAGGGAACATATTCGATAACTGATCGTTTACTTAACTGTTCTTCCTGCATTTTGAACACAAAGCTTGACTTGTTGCTAACAAAAATACATATTTCATTATTTTATTTCGCTGCATTTCTTTACCTTTACGGTAAAACACTTTTAATGAAATGTATAATAACATAGTATCAAGCTTCAAAAACTTAACAAATCTCAAATTTCAGCAGTTATTTTACTCAATATACCTAACCATTAATTGTTACAAAGTTTCTGCTTTCATGTATATTTTGCTCCACTTCTGCCTCTACCTGATCCATGCCTATTAACCTGGTTGCCATGGTGGCTGTTTGTTTCCAGGTGTGCTCTCTAGTCAGTCAGCAGGAGGAAGTGTTGCAAAAACCCCAGGTGCAACTGAGGCTAAAAACCATCAGGTGAGATCTACAATATCGGTGATGGAAGCTTGAATCTTTAGGCTATTCTCAGGCAGCTGATTGAAAGGAAATGTATTCAAAACTGAAATGTGATTAATAAGATCCAATCAAAAGAATACATTAGCATCAATCAGTCTACAAAACATGAAAGTGATCAGATATAAGATTCTAAATCCCTTGAAATAACAATATTTTGAAAGAACAAGTTTAAAGCAATCAAACAATTGTTAGACTGCTATCAGTAATCTTTACTTGATGTTTTGTGTGCATATTTGCAAGAAAGGCTTGTTGAACTTTTTTAATATTTTTTTGACAGAGTGCTGATACTGTTATAAAATTCTACTTTTGTATGTTTGATCAGTTTCTGACGTGTGTTTGTGACACATTTCTCTTGTTTTTCAGGACCACTATTGCCACAAGCCTCCCAACCCGAGTGCTGCTACCAGTTGTCTGCTCCTGCTTTACTCACCTTATCTCAAAGAGCATGGTAAGAAATGACAACAGTTCTTAGAAATTAAATTGTGTTGTACATCTTAGGTCTTGTAGTATAAGCAAAAAATAGGAAGTTCTATATTTTCTAAATCTTCATTCTCAAATAGTATAAACAAGCAAATAATTACTTTAATTATAATTATTTGCTTTCAGAAGGCCTTGAAAAATGACACCTCCCTTTGGGACTTCATAACACAAAAAGACTTTATATATTGATTTTTTTTCCAGGTAATTTTTTGCTTTGTTTGTTTTAAGCATATTGCACTACCTCAAATATAATTATTATGGCAAACTCAAATTGTTCTTTGTGATCCAAGATCCCCCCCAGAGGAGTATATGGGTAGAAATACTGACACCACTGGAAGACATCCATAACTGAACATTTTGAACTCGAAACCATGTGGGGAGATCTTGAGAGCAAGACAGATAACATTGCAAAGGTTTACCATTTATACTATTTGCTGTTTTTGTCAGAAAACCTTTCTGTATTTCTGTTGTAGCATATTCTGACCCTTACTTGTATGTTTGCAGTTGAGTGCTGGTTCAGTGATCAACCTGTTTGGGGAGCACATCAGTCATATAGGCCGAGAGGATCTGACTAGCCACCTTACCCAGCTGCAGACATTCTTCCTGCAGTGTCTAAATGTACGCCTAGACCAGCCTCAGGTAAGATTTTAAAGCACTCAAACATGTTATCAAATTCTATACATTTGGAACTTGTCTAAGGACCTTGTGAGCATGAACTATAGATTGCCTGAACCCATACTTTTTAAATTACATTGACCATATTGAAAAGACTACACATTTTTGGTTTTGGAGTTAGTATATAAAAGGTCAAGGTCACCTTGACCATAATTGGAACCAGGGCAATCTCTTTTTTATATTGAAATAATTAATAATTATTTTTAATGCTGACATTGTGGGATTTAAAATTTGTTGCAGTGCTGACATTATGTAAGAAGTTGTATGTTTATTTGTAGCAAAACTTTCTTTTTTATCTTATTCCATCAAATAAAGCATTGTTGTTGTAGTTTATTTTTGAAAAGAATATGAACAATATTTTTTAATGAAGAACAACAGTTCACAATTAAGTGTGTTATAATCATACTGAACACTTTTTTAGTTTACATACTACTGTCCGTAAATTTTGAAGCACTGTTATCAAATGAAGTGCTGTTTGCAGGCTTCTAAGGAGGCAGTATCTCAACTAGAAGAGGTAACCATAGAAACCATTATCACCATGGTAATGAGGCTGTCAGAGGGATGCTTCAAACCTTTCTTGTACAAGGTAAGCTGCAGAATTGCATGGCTATCAATTAACAAGGATGGTTTGATTTTAAACAGGTTATGTTAGAAAACTACATTACATGGATTTAGAAACTCCGGGCAAAAGGGTATAAAAAATGTAATATCCTGATATTTACAGACAAGTTTAATAAAAGAAAATTCAACATAGTATTTTTGTGAAACGCACTCACAAAAAAGATGAAAAATAAATATTATGTGCCAGCTGTAAAGGGCTTGAAGAAATCAGTAAACTGGTCACATGGTAGTGTATTTAACAGTCATATATAGATATGTTAAGAACTGATAGAAGTCAGATGGTTCCATCATAATGTTTTGTTTTTTTCAAACAGCAGATATGAAATGATTATAAATTGCACACACAGAACAGTTCACTGAATGCCTTACAATCCTAAATAATTACTCTATGATTCAACCAATGTTGTTTTTTTGTTTTGTTTTTATTTAACATTACTTTCTCTTGAATGTTTGGCTTTGTTGCCTTTACCAAAATATTTCCAAACAAGCTTTGTTAACTTTTCATGTTTCTGTTCATTTTTTTTCTGATTGCTATTTTTCTTTTTATGGAAGAATATTTTAGGATACATTTTTCTCCCACTTTGTGCATTCTTATATCACTAGTCATTTCTCTGATCTGTACCATGAGTAACATAAACCATCCATTCTGAATACAAAGTTTCAAACCAACAATTGCTAATGCCACAAAATGTATGGAAGGCAGCATTGAAATTAGATCATTTAGCTGCCATTTAAGGTTTTGTCTTGCATGATCTTGTCCTCTAAAGCTTCTGTGCCACTTAAAACAAAGGTTGTTTTTTGAGTAACCTTTCTGTTGTATCAGTATATAGGTACATATAGCAGCATATGTAAAAATGCATGTACACTAACTTAATTGAATGTTGCATGAATGATCTCAGCAATTCAGTTATAACGATGTAATAGCCTTGACAAATTTTGACACAAATTTGGAAGTGTACCATAAGTATAAAAGTCAGAGCATAAACTTTTTTTATATAATATACCAAGTTTAATAGTTATATATGTAAAAAGTCTACTCTTTTGTTGACAAAAAATTGTTTTGTTAAGAAAAAAGTTCTTTTGAATTGTTTTATATTGCAGTTGAAATTTTTATACCTTAAATTAATGAATGTTTCTGTTACAGATCTATGACTGGGCAACCAGCATGGATGACCTCCAAGACCGAGTACTGGTGTTGTACAGGTTTGCTGACAGGTAACGTCATATTAATATTTTCTTGGCTTTGTCATTAAAATATTTTCTTGGTTTTAATATGCCTATTTAATAGCGATTAGAACAACAAAAATTCATATTTATACACGTTTATACATATTATTCATGTTCAAGTTAGATTGATTATTAATTCTTGGTCTGCCAAGCACCATTTGTTCAGTCTTGAGATGCCTCCTGGAGCTGTCTTATCAGGATCTGCCGAGGCTTTGCAATATGGTGTGTTATCTGTGCAGTTAACTTAGTATTTTTTATGGGTTTTTAATTAATTTGCCATAAGGTTAATTGGCATTTTTTTCTAATTCACTTGTAAGGACTTTGCATCATACATTATTTTGATTAACTATATGAATTGTTTATTTATATAAAATACAGATTGGCCGAACGCCTCAGAAGTCTGTTCACGCTCTTTGCCGGACACATTATCAACCATGCAGCCAAAATGTTGGACTGTAACAACACGGCTAAACAAGGTTTAGATCTTATACCATCCTTTATTTATTATATAAATGTTTTGGAATACCAACAAATATTGTAACATATTTCAGTTAAGCCATTTATGGATTTTTTGTAGCATATGTTTTTTTAACCACATTCTGCCTCAAATACCTACATATAGTATACTGCAGAAAGGAAAAAAACATACACAAAATATTTAGTAAAATTACTTAGAAGTTTGTCTTTGTTTTATATGGCTATCTACTGGTATGTGTAACTGGTTTATTTGGTTCAATTATTCTGCATATGTGGTAGTAATAGATGTAATCAGACTGTTCATCTGAACTATTGTGAGACATGTATTATCTAGAGTCTACTGTCATAAGATGGAAGTTACCATTCAACACCATACTGAGCTATGGATGATTTACTAACATAAATTGGTCGGATTTGCATAACGATAAAAGTAAACCATCTTTTCATTGTTTTTAGAGGACACATATTTCCCAGATGATGATGGTGAGGGTAGCAGGGGTTGTCAGCTGCTGATCTACCTGATGGACTGTGTGTATAAGTGTTGTCTCTATGACACGGAGGGGTTCATCAACAAGGAGAGATTTGATCTCCTTTGTCAGCCTCTCATTGATCAGGTACATTCATATTGCTGCCATCTTCTGCAAATTAGATGTTGGTCATCTGTATTTCATACTACATTGAAACTCACACACAAAAATTCAATCTTTTAAATGACAACTTTTTCTTTTGTGTTTACGATAAAGGTCCTTAAAAAATATAAATGATTTTCATAAATAAGAGTATCAACCCGAGTTTTCTTGACCAAAGCAAAATGAAATAACAGTTTTTTCTTGTTTGGTTTGTATAAGGTGTTTCAAGCAACAAAAATACTCTGACACCTTTAGAAGTTTTACAAATGCTTAAAAGCAAAATATTGGAATTGCTTTTTGAAGAAAAACTAGACTAAAAACCCAGACTCTTTTTTTGTAATTTATTGTGAGTTGAATCACACTTTATACTTTAATTAATAATTAATATTAATTTATAATTCTACTTCAATAACTCAAGCTAAGATGTAGTTGCTACGCTTGCTTATCCTGCCTTTGTAGAACTGTTTCTTTGGCATGTTCTATAGGTTGAAATTGGAATCTTCATCCTGTCTGGATGATACAGAATATAGAAATAGAAATTGTTGCTACTTTTACAGCTGGATAACCAAATGGGTGGGGAGAGTGTGTACATAGAGCGGACCTCTAGCCACCTGGTGCCCTGTATTGTCCAACTGGCCCTAGCAGCACAGGATGACTCGCTATGGAAGGCTCTCAACTACCAGGTGTGTCTGAAGACACGCAGTCAGGAACCACAGGTAAGCAATAATAAAATCATCCTGCTGAACACATACAATTGATTTAGTCAGTGTTACTTCCAGATCTGCACTATTTGCTGATAAGTCTGTATCAGTTAGTTTTTATACCTTTGCATTTACATTATTTTAGTGTGGCTTATTCACCAAAAGTAAGTAAAACCAGAGATGAAGTAATGATTAAATATATACTAGGGGAAAAAAGAAACACAACTACAGATCTATACTCAATTATTTCATGAAGTAAGTAGTGCTGCAAGTGCGGCACATGCATTTCGAAATTCTGTTTCGGGTAGCTCTGCATGCTTTTCTCAGACATTGTTAAGCGTATCATATTCCCGAGCAATTGTGACTCACATTTTAGCAGAGATTTTGCTCAGTTAAAATAAAATTAACTTTATTTGTATCGACTAAAAAGTTGTGTTTCTTTTTTCTCCTAGTATATATTAAGAGTCTTAAAACATGAATTTCAACAGAGTTATAAATTGTTAATGCCAGAAGGAACTGAATCAACATCAGTGTTTATATCTCTCAGCATCAAGCGTATTCTTTGACATCAGATATCAAATATCACTTACTTGCATGAACAAAACAATACTTAGAACTTACCCTGAAGATGGGTTTCCTACATCGCAACCAGATCTTGGTTAAATACCAATTTAAGATAAATGCTTGTTGTTTTCAAAACACTTGACCATAGAGTCAAGATGGTATTGATTCTTTCAATTTGTAAGCAACTGTTAATCGATGCAATTATTTGACCTATCAGGTAAAGATTGGTGCCCTGCAAGTGCTGGACACCCTCCACAAGAAGCTAGGTGATGATTACATGTCCCTGCTGCCCGAGACTGTACCCTTCCTGGCGGAGCTTATGGAAGGTAAGGGCTGCCCTGGTGGCAATAAAAAGTTTCTGATTTTTTTTCTCCAACACACTAAGTATAAGTCTTAGTATGCTAAAAAAAAAACTTCCAATGTCATGGGTCTTCTGGTTGACTTGTAGTCCAACCCAGACAGTCTGGGGGTCTTTTTCAAAATGTTATTTTTATTTTTCTACTTTTATTAAGTTGATACCCCAAAACCTCTTATTTATTGCCTTTATGTTACAAGTTGTATTGTCGGCAGCTGTATGAGATGACATCCTGATGATGACCCATTGCCGGGTCGAACTAGTTGGTTAATAAATCCTGTCGATGTTCTACCTACCCTTATTTTGTACTGGATTCAAAAAATGTATTGCATAATGCTAATGCTCATAATAAACATGTTTGACTTATCTTTTAAATTGAGATGAAATAATAATGAAAGCTTGTTCAACATGTACTTACAACACTGAACATGGAGGTAGTTTTTCTTTCACCGTAGTGGTACGGGCACAATATAAAGAGGATGCCTGCTTGTGTTGGCCCTGTTAGTAAGATAAAGATATATTCACTGTCTAGTGCCCAAGGTAACAAAACTAAACAGACGTGTAATTGTGTTAAGTAGCTGGTCTGCCTTAGTTTCTCGCTCAAATCAGAACAATCAGATTGTATATAAATGTTGACGTAAACTTTACAGCAGTATCAAATTTCTTTTTAGATGAGTCAGATGAAGTTGAGCAGAAATGTCAGGAAGTGATTCGTGAAATGGAGAAAACTCTGGGAGAGCCTCTACAGAAGTATTTCTAGTAGAGCAGGTCTTCATTGTACAGCAGGTCTTCATTGTACAGCCAGTCATTGGATACAACATCCAAGAATATAAATAATTGGACTCATGAGCCCTGGCAGAAAAAAAACACACCTAGGAAAGCTGTTATTATTTTGGGCAGTACCTGCCTCTACATATTCAGCAGACTCGCTATATAGAAATATATGAAAAGTATATAGAAGTGTATACTGTATTTAAAAGAAACGCCATTGTCTGTTATGAAAAGGTACCCTTAAACAATCTGTTAATGAGTATTTTATGTACTGTTACTTCTATGCGTTTCACTGCTATACTTAGATAATAATTGTGCTGTTACAGGTAATAATTGTGCTGTTACCGATATATGCTATCAACTATTAAAGGATCTAGACATATTGTTATCTTATAATTATTTATAACTCTTTGGCAATGGCTACCTCACCACATTCTGCTACCACCATCTCAATAAATTGCTGTGTAGACTGAAAATTTCATTGCATCTTGCTTTGTATAGGCTTATAAAAAGTATTTTATGTAGTTAACCCATTTCCTTTTTAATTGATGAATTATTAAAGCATTGATGTATTGTACATCATTTAACGGCTGTTGTCGGTCACTTTACTGTGCTGAAGTCTTCATACCCTGAGAAAGTAATGCAAGTTCAGAAACAAATGAGATACATCAATTTTGCCCAAGTTATTGCATTGTGTGATGTAGATGTATATGATAGGGCAAAAATGAATTAACATGTTATAAAAAAGTACCCCTGACCAAGTATATATTAACTACGAGGCTAATATTTTCTACATTCTGTGTGGTGCCTGTTTGCGTGCTGCAGTTTCAGTGTACATTTACTAACATTATGTCATGATACTATTAAGTAGACTTAAGATATAAATACTTGCCATATAATGTCCATGGTAGTTCCTTTGCTGTGGTCCAGTCAAAAGTTAATACATGTATATGCCTTTGAATAGGATTGTTCTAATGGCAATGTAGATTTCAGTCATGTTAGAAATCTTTAAGTTACTCATGAGCTATTAAGTATTTTGGCAACCCCTGGAAGCACTTCAGGAGCATTATTTTAAAATGAAATTATGTAGAAAGTCCTGTGGGTTTATCATAATAGTTTCTACTATGGGAGTGTTAATTCTGCCATTTTTGTCCCAATGATGCTAACTTGTATGGAAGGGTGCTTGTGGTAAAGTCATGGAGTTGTAACTCCGTCATATTTAATTAAACTTTCCGCTGAACAAAACCTTTAGAAATGGTTAAAAAAAAAACTATATATATTTGTTGTTTTTAGATCTTTAGCAGAAATAAGTAATAAAAAGGCTAAATTTATGATAGCAATGAAATTTATTTACAAAATGAGCATCAATGTTTCATTTTTGTGTTTGCAAAAATACAACAGTGTTAATTAAGAGCTGATGCTTTAACACAGCTTTTTATTTATGAAGCATCCAAAGGCATAACTTAGGGTTTTATTCATGTCATAATTACTTAAAAGTAACAAGATACAAAATAATATCTACACATGATGAGAAAACTCCAGTTATTGAAGAATATTAAAAAAAAGAAACAATGCAAAAATGTATAGTATCAAAGTTGTACATAGACAAGACATAATGAAGTTTATCAGGATATGTTGACCTATTATGACATTTCAAAGATTTAAGTATCTTGAAAATTTAGATATGCCGTTAGAATCAGAATGTTTAAGTATCTTGAAAACTTAGAGTTAGAATGATATTTTATGCTGCTTCTCTGCAAATTTTATGTTAAAGAGTATGTGCATAAACTCCAAACAAATGTTTTAACTGTTGTGTAAATGCTACCATCTATCACCACTAACAGATGCATTGGGTAAACATCCCAAACGAGCAAGTTATTGTCGTCTGCAATAACTGTTGCACAAAATCTTCAACAAGTAACTGAGACATAATTTTTATAACTTCGTTGTCCCAATAAATATTTCAGCCAGGCTAGAGATGTCTTTTAATGACAAAGTGGACTTGTTCTTTTTAAATGACATTTTTCTCAACCTAATGTCTGAACACCTTTGTTTCACTACTAAGCATTAGAGTCCAAGACAAATCTATTATAACATCTCTATAACCACAAACATACAATTGCTTGATTTCCTTTTTGTTAGTAAATCTGAGTCATGTCCCAACTTCTCACCACTATCATGGAGGTAAGCCTACATTGCAAGTCGGATGGTGCCAGAGACAGGAAGAGATGATGGTACAGCTATAGAGAAATGTTCCATTCAAAATACTGGATACCAGATAGTAAACTTTTGATGACAGGACTCTGCCTCCAGCAGCCTCAAGTAGTTTGTACACTTGTGGATGGGTTCCTCTGCAGGTTGTCCACTTTGTTACTGTCCACCATCCCTGTTTGATTAGTTTCAAATCCATAGGGCCAAATACACATAACAGTTTCCAATCCGTAGGGCCAAGTACTATTCACAATGCAGAAGTTTCAACAGGTGATTGTCATATCAAATGACAATAAAATGTCCATGTGTCACTATAGGCACCAAACAGTCATTATTGGGACAATTGTTACGGCCTCACTGCTTGCTATGAAACAGCACATTATTCCCCCTTTTTCACTCCGAAGTAGGTCCTGATAAGTTCCTTCGCTTAAGTCATCTCTCTTGTATTGTTACTGCTAGGTCTAGAAATCTTTCTTCTTTTTATCTGAAAAAAACATTAGAAAAAGCAAATTTATACAAAAAATCAGTATCACATTCCTGACAAATGCCTATGTAGATGGTTTATACAGTCATGTTATGAGTTTTTAAAATTAACTTTGCAAAAACATTTGGTTAAATGACATTCAATGACTTTCCTTATATCTAAACTTTATTGTGTTTTTTTTAAGAAAATGTTACTGGCCCATTTTAAAGCTGATTTTTTTGCAGCTTAATATCTACTATTCAAGTGGTGCCATAACGGCTACAAACAAGAGTTCATGCACTCGACTGTCAACAACCAGCCTCCAATTTTTTAGCACATTATACACTCACATATATAATATATGCAGATGCATCATCATTGACAGCTGTTAACCAGTCAATAATTTATGTGTTTTCACAAGAAATTTACTGCACTGAAAATAATACAAATGCAATTAAAAACGTAAGTACTGCATACCATCTTTTCTCAGTTCGTCACGAGCCTGCATTCTAGAGATGAAGCCTTGACTTTTGTTCTTGCGGAACTGCTCAAAGGGATCACTGTTGTCGAGACCAATACCTTTAAACTTATCTTGTCGGTCCCTCACCTCCCCTGCCTCTATAGGGTTCACAATACCCTGCTCCTTAGCTCCCAGTCCCTTTCCACCCCAGCCTGGACAGAAGAAAAATATTGAATTGATCATGGGGAAAAGTTATTGATTAAATCAGTCTTACCCAACTTTTCACCCAAAAAGAAATCTCATCTTTCACCAAAAAATACAATGTGATAAAATTAGTCTACGTATAATGCTATGTTTCATTAAAAAATACAATGTAAATAGTTTTGTGGGAATATTAAGATACCTAATGATATACACAAATAAAAATGATAAATAAAGGTACGATATATATATATATATATATAAGCAAGTTAGATATTTATTTTTATACAACTGAGGCCTTATTTTTTAATTTATTTTTGGTACAGTATATATTTTAACACTTTGATAAAGATGATCCACTTGAAATATATAGCACCTAAATATATAAAAATCATAAAATTACATACTGAGTAAATGGAAAAAATGTAGTAAACATCTTAAACAAAATACTTAATGGAAAAGGTCAAAATAATACATTTCTGTAGATAAAAGACACATCAAGGCTAAAATGTTAAACAAATACAAAAGAAAATCAGCTTTTGATAAATACAAAGGGCTTTATTTATGCAAGTTATGCCATTTTGAAAAAAACAACATCAAGCTTTTTGTTGGCTTTTTATCTAACTAGGTGACATCAAAAGATCACAAAATATTGATTCTTAATTTAATGGTATCATTAATTGAATATTTCTGGGTATAACTCTCTGAAAAAATATAATGGCTGCTGTTGTCTTGGTGACCAGTGCTGAGTTAATTGAAAAAAAAAGAAGACAAGATTCATGATGACACACCCATTTTCTTGAGCAGCATGTGTCCTTTGTTCTCCTCACTGAGGCCACGGTCGGGGGCTGCACCTGATGCTGCTGCAGCCGCTGCCAGGAAGGCTTCTGTGGAACTGGAGGGACATAAAGACATTTTATATACAGTAACATTGAAAGTCACACATCATTCATAGTAAAACAGTAATTATAATAAAAAAGAAAAGTTAACCTGAAAAACTTCTCATATCAAAACACCCTATTTATACATATAAAAACAAAAACTGCCAAAAAAAAATGGAACACTACAACGTGGAATCAAGCTGTAGTTATTTTTACATTGACTATCAATACAATTTTTAATTAGTTGCCTATCCCATACTGTAAAAGTAAAAGCCAAACAGTGACTCTATTTGTGATGTTTCTGAGTCATATTCCATTACGAAGGGCATTCTTAGTAAGCATGGTCTCATGTATGTTATACAGACAATGACATTTTACAACTGGAAGTCTCTCAATCTACAAGTGGAAACTTGAACAATTAGTTTCTGAATAAGGATGCTTTGTACTTGGTTCACAATATCTTGAAACTTAAATCTAGACTGTAGTTCCTTGCTCCACCAATAATAGCCTGAAGTGACTATTAGTACTTAGCTCTTTATTGCAATAATAAAAACAACATCAAAAGTTAATTCCGGAACAGGGGCATTATTAGAAAAATTGTCAACAACTAACAATATGTGTATCAACTGAAAAAGTATTGGTTTACCATAATGGAAGTACTTACAAGTTTGGTGGCGTGATACTCCTTGATCTTGAACGTGACCTTGAGGGTGACCTTGACCGCGATCTTGACTGTGACCTTGATGGTGACCTTGGTGATGGAGACCTTGATCTTGGCCTATTTCTAACTGGTGGAGAAAGTGACCTGCTTGATCTCTGGTATGGCAATGGGGACGAAGAAGTCTTGGTGGGTGTCCTTGATCGTGATCTTGACCTGATGGTTGAAAAAAAAAATTTAAAAAAATGAAACACCAATGTATACAGTAACACGTCCTGTAAAAAAAGATAATAGACAAATGAGTGACAATGCATAGTTTAGGGAATATTACAGGTATAAATGTTGGTCTATACACGGTTCCCATGCTACCAGGAAAATGGGGAAACCTCGAGGAATTTTGGAAATTCTATAACAGTCATGACAATGCCATAATTTTTATGATATCTGTTCAAAATTGGGGAAAACTCAGGAAACGTACGAACAGATTTGGGTACAAAATCAGTTATCATAACGTGTAAATAAAACGGGACCATTTTGCAAGTGTTTATTTGATCATATTTCATGCAAAGCCTTTTCAGTCACAAAATTGACTTTTCAGTCCCAAAATTGACATCAGTTTGCTGATTATTAATGTATATATGCCGTCAATAACGAATGTGAGCATTTATTACAGCGATATTAACCAGTTTTCAGTATGCAACTCATTTGCAAAGCCTGACTTTGAAGTCAAAATATTTGGTTTTAAAGTGCAATTTCCATTACAGAAAACTGAATACAGCAATCATGAACACCCTTCGTACATTAATGTAATAAAATCTTTGGCTGGAAAAACCTGGAATTTTACACACAAAAAACTTTAAAAAGTATGGAATTTTACCAGCAAAAATTTGTGGGAAACCTGAATACATGACGTTTTTTTAATGCTTTAAAGAACCATGAAAATAAAATATTGCCAGTATTCACCAACTATTCTTAAGTAAGAATTGCTCAAGTTCTGGATTTCAATCCCAAATATCTTCAAAATTTAGCTACATGTCTGACAATTAGAGCCATCAGCCAGCTACAATTGGAGGAAGACATCAGACAACTGCCTGGAAAGAACCAACTGTGCATTGCTGTGTGATGTCAATGTGGTCTTATTTTACCACATGAAAAAAAAAAAGAAAAAAAAGATGAATATCTCACCTTGAGCGACTCCTACTGTTGTACCTCCTACGCCGTGGAGGTGACTTTCTGGGTGGTGACCTTGATGGTGACTTTGACCTAGACTTTGACCTTGAGGATGACCTAGATCTTGACCTTGATCTTCTCATGTCTTTCCTCCTCTTGGCATTCTGCTTTGCTTTGAAAAACTCATACAGTCCTAGTTTCTCCCATCCCTCACTGTCAATAGAACAACAATTAGCAAAAATGAAAAATGCTGAATAACCTGCTATGAAAGATAAAAATCTCATGGCTAATCAATGATCAACATGAAAAAGTCGGTGTTTGTCTGATTTTGTTTTAATGACACAATTGTGTCCAAATTCTGGTAGTCCACTTTGTTTTGATGGTGGAAGACCCCAGACAAATGGGTAGAACTGCTGGCAGCCAACAGGAAAATAGGTAGAACCACTGGCAAGTCGTCTGAAAAATACCCCTACACTAAAGTTAATGGCTTTATGGGAAATCAAATCCAAGTGGTGAAGGGCCAAGAAGGCACAAGTCAGCAACTACCACTCAGACATGCTATAGTCACCCAAATGAGAGAACATCTACCTTTGGGCCTTTTTACTATTTTCAAGTACCAAATATATTTACAAATTATTTTAATCAAGAAAAAGATAACTAATACATATTTTTTACGATATTTTTTGTCACTATTAAGTGCACAATTTTAACAATCAAAAATTTCAAGATGTGATTTATTGCAAACAAAAATCGAAATAATTAAGATGGTTTTCATTGGTTTTGAATACTTCAACTAAAATGTGTGCAAGTGTGCAGTTTGTGTACCTGTCTCGGGGTCTGTCATGGAATGGAGGACTATAGAAGGCCTCAACTGCTGCCAGTAATCTCTCACTTGGTGGCATAGGTGGGGGCAGACGGATATCCTTTGGGTTCAATGCTTTGTAATCATGGTCTTCAAGCTGTTGGAACAGGAAGATTAATGAAATAATGAGTAAAATAAAATGGTACTAAATACGAATTAATCAAAAAGGAATTAAAAAGATATTGTTAAAAAACAATATTTTTCTCCACTTACAATACAACATGATTTGAAAAGAAATAACAATTTCTTCATACAAGAGTTGAATTGACACCAATATACATGATCCCTTCGGAAAAACAAACAACTTTAACTTGAATCTAAAGTAATCACTATTTTTGCACAATAAAGGTCACATAATATGATTGAAAAGCGGAAAGGCCTTGAGGCAATATGGTAGAAACTGCTGACTTTATGAACTGTACTGCCAACCTAAAGCAATATTTGTGTTTATAGTTTATTCATTGTCTCTTACACATCGTATGTCAAAAGAGAACCATTTCTTTCTGTTACATGAAATGGGCTCAGCTGGCTTATTTGAAAATTGTATGTTTGTACTCATAATGTATAAAATGTAAATAGGACTCAATTTTGCAACAACTTAAATTGAAAGTATAAATAATAAATTGTAACTTTTTAAATCAAATTAATGACCATTAAACTTCATGAAATTACACACGAAAAACATTACCATCCTAACCTATGTGATAGCCATAATAATACAAATGTTTTAATATAAACATTATTACATATTATGTGTATTTATATATTCATTGCCACAAGCATTAAAGGTCATTTTGGTAGAGGAATATCTAGGTAGGTGTCTGAATAGAACAGCTTACTACAAGTCACCAGGCAGACATCCTTATTTAAAACTAATTGTTGGGCAGCACAGAACCATTAAATTGCCAGCTGATGTGATCTGACATAACTGTACCTTAACCAGAGGAGCCATGAGACCTGCTGGGAGCTCGTAGTATGGGACCGATGGTGTCAGGTCCAAATCTGGAGGGGGCAGTGGTGGCATACCAGGTGGAGGGAACCCTGGTGGTGGTTTGCTGAAGTCTGGCAGGGGGAACCCAGGAGGGTTTCCCACAGGGCCAGAGGTGGGCAATGGGCCCTGCCAGGGGGCTGAAAGGCAGAGCAAACATTGTAACATTCTTGTTGAAAATATATCACAGTGGATTGTGTCTTCTTTTATTTAAAAATATTCCTAACTATTTACATAAAAAAGTCAGAAAATTGGACACGATCATTGTATTACAAAAGATTAAGTCATTGTATTACAAAAGACTTAGAGGCAGAAATACATTATGTTGGAGAATACTTTGAAATGGAACGGAAGCCTCTAACTCATTGCAATAATATAATATTAAGATTTCATACAGTCTCTGGCAGTGTTTCAAATGTTGAATGAAAAAAATCATACAATAACCAATATCAATCCAGAAGTTTTTGTTCTATCAAACTTTCACAGAACTTCTAAAATGTCATACACGTCAGCTACTCTGACATGCACCACTGTATAGTGAGTTGGTTCTATTTCTCATTGCCTTTTATAGTCTTGTATTTAACAAGCCTTACCTCTGTAGTCGAAGGGTGGGGGATGTATAGGTGCCTGGCCCTGGCTGGGTCCGGGGACACCTGGCGGGCGCGTGAATGGAGGAGGGGGCCCAAATGGGGGTGGCTGGCCAAACCCAGGCTAGTGAAAAACAAAATACAACCATTACAATTATTACAGATTCTGGTTTAACATAAAGGTCATAATGGAACAAGGTGATATTTGTATTGTTTTGTCTAAAATGCAAATACAAATGGACTTCAAGTTAATAGTAGAGAGAAGAGATCTTTACTTTGCCCCTTATATTTGTAAATAACCTATTCTCACTGTTAGTTATGTTCTAACGGCTACATACAACAGTAACATTTTTCTAGACATATCAGCATGTTGTATAGCTCTTAAGTTATATGTAAAACAAAATACATGTAAATGTATTCAGTATTTACTGCTTGTATATCTTCAATGGTAACAGAATTATATGTAAGCTACACGCATTTGTATTTTCAATGTATGTAAACCTTAGACTGTTTTACAGTAAAAAAATCAATTATAACACATTTCTTGAATGATTTTTTTTTATCACACCTGGAAAGTTGGGTCTGGATCAGACGGCCTGGAATGTGAGACTTCGGTTACTGCGGTGCTTGTTGGAGGGTTACCTGTGATGGACTGGGTGATCACTGCAAGGCAGATATGAAACATACATAGCGAAACATTCTTTAAAGAGAGACCATTCATGAATCTGCAGGATCTACAGAATCTACATCACAATTTATTGTTAACACAATCATTTTCTTCAAGATTCATAACAAATAATATACCAATGTGAAAAAGACTATTAGACAAGTTTGGCTGGAGCAAAAATCTCTACAAACTTCATATAAAAGCATGCTTATGCTGGTCAAGACTGCATCTCAAATAAATCTACACTGCATTTTACAGAAGTGTATATTTTGCCTTATTTATTCAAATGGTTACCATAATAACTTCAACAGAGTATAAAAATGAGCAAATTTTCTTTTGCTATTAAGTTAATCAAACTTGTAGTTAAATATGTTTTTACAAATATGCGATAACAAGAAAGTTCTACAGAGAAGAAAAAATGTAGTCATCATTAATTTAGGCAAGTTTTGATACAGTAGTTTTACCTGCAGCTTGTGCCTGAGCTAACTGTGTCTGCAGCTGACTGAGCTGAGACTGGAGTTGCTGTAGCTGAGACTGGAGGTGGGCTGAGAAATCTTGGTGCTGTTTCTGTAGAGACTGGTACTGTAGCTGGATGGAACTGCTTATCTGACTCACAATCCCACCATTGTCCGTCAACAGGTCAGCCTGAAACATATGTACAGGGCTACAACAAACATTCAGTAGGTACAGCTTCTGTGCTTCTGAGTACATAACCAATATCTTACACATGGAGCTAGGGAGACAAAGCTTATTCATTAGCTTCTTGGTGACAGTATTGCCTTATCAAATGTAGCCAGAGTTTATTTCTTGTTGGCATTAAAAAAATACTTTCAAAGCGTTTGCTGTTGTTCTGTTTTTAAAATACATTTCAGAAAAAAAATGGGCATTAGCAATGTCCGGCTTTCCCTGATAGTGGAAGACCCCAGACATCAACTCTTCAGCATAGAAGTGTGACATGTTAATATGCAAGTGTGGTTAAAGAAACAATAACAGCAGTCTGATTTTGCATTGCCAGTAATATGAAGACGTTCAAGCAGAGAAGGTTCGACGTACAACCTTTCCCGCAAATGTCAGCGCTAATGGGATTTATTACAAGGAGACTGTGCTCTGTCTTCACATTTTTATCTAACTTCATTTAAGTCTTTGTCTATGTCATGGTCAAATTTTTTTACTGAATTAGACCACAAAAAATCCTACTGACTAAACCCTTGTCAGGGACAAACCTCATTAAAAGTTAAGCTTATATCTGTATCATTACTAAGCTGATGTCTCAAACAACAAAAAAAAGTTTTAAATTGAAATCTTCTGAGAAAATAGCTGTAGGAATCATCAAAAATTTGTTTCTAAAATATATCCTGCTGATAATGACTCTGCCTGAATCTGAATGGCAGCGTTTAATTTCTAATAAACTGCTTGTGGTTTTAGGATGCACAAAAGACCAAAAAATAATCTTGTTAAATTGTTTTAAAACATTTTGCTTACAGACAAACCAGTCGTAACTTGGCTTACAGATGAACCAATCATAACTTGGCTTACAGATGAACCAATCATAACTTGGCTTACAGATGAACCAGTCTTTACTTGCAGATAAGAGCTGTAATGATATGCTCCCTCAATGACATGAGACATATTGTCAGTTTATGTCTTGGTTCATTTTTTTACAATTAGATACATTGGAAAATTGGGACAATGACTAGTTACACACACAAAAGTGACTATTCATTGTTCAGTGTGTTGCTTTGCTGACTGATAAAATAAAAAAAGGCATTAAAGTTTATAATTTTGAACTTGCTGGTCATAACTTCATAAATTGGCCAAAAATGTCATAAATTTTGAGTAGTTTATCAAAGACATTGGTTTCCTATGATGAAATATTGACAGACAATTTGTTGCAGCTGGAATTTTTTAATTTTAATGTCATCAATATTAAGTGACTGTAATTCTTATAGGTCACCAATCTTTGTTGTGGTTCCTTCCTTGAAGCTGACATCTGCATAATAAATTTTCCTGCTGTTTGTTGTATATCTGAACTTTCCTATGGAAATCCAAAATACTACCAAACAAGCAATTTTTATTTACAGAAGGCATTATTCAACTTTTCAGTTTCTCCTCCTTTGGCCATGATGTAAACAATGACTGTGGTGAAAAGTTAAAGTCACTGTGATTGGATAAAATTAATGCAATAAGAAAATCACACAGAAACTGGAGTCAATTGGTCTGAATTGAATTTGGCCAGCGATTTGTTATATTGTAGTCATGTATCACAAATTTCGGTGATTTGCGGAAACTGTTACAGTTCTATTTAACATAAACAAACATAGCTTGCAGATAAATATGGCTCTCATATAAACCAAACATGGCTTGTACATAAACCAAATACGGCTTGTTGATGAACCAAATATGATTTGCAGATTTACAATACATGGCTTATAGATAAACCAAACATGACTTGCAGGTAAACCATACATGTTTAGGTCTCACTTATAGATACATTTTACTTGGTATTGGGAAAGTGACTGATCAACTAACATGGAATTTGGAACATGGCATTGTACATGGCATTTGTAAAGAAAAAAAAATTACATGGTATTGGAAGAGTTATCAACTTACATGGCATTGGAAGAGTGATCAAATTACATGGTATTGGAAGAGTGATCAAATTACATGGTATTGGAAGAGTGATCAACTTACATGGCATTGGAAGAGTGATCACTAACATGGTATTAGAAGAGTGATCAACTTCCATGCTGTTGGAAGAGTGATCACTAACATGGTATTGGAAGAGTGATCAACTTACAGGCTGTTGGAAGAGTGATCAACTTACATGGCATTGGAAGAGTGATCAACTTACATGGCATTGGAAGAATGATCAACTTACATGGCATTGGAAGAATGATCAACTTACATGGTATTGGAAGAGTGATCAACTTACAAGTGAAAAAAGTAATCAACTTACATGGTATTGGAAGAGTGATCAACTTACAAGTGAAAAAAGTAATCAACTTACATGGCATTGGAAGAGTGATCAACTTACATGGTATTGGAAGAGTGATCAACTTACATGGTATTGGAAGAGTGATCAACTTACATGGCATTGGAAGAGTGATCAACTTACATGGTATTGGAAGAGTGATCAACTTACATGGCATTGGAAGAGTGATCAACTTACATGGCATTGGAAGAGTGATCAACTTACTAGTGGAAGAGTGATCAACTTACATGGCATTGGAAGAATGATCAAGTTACATGACATTGGAAGAGTGATCACTAACATGGTATTGGAAGAGTTATCAACTTACATGGCATTGAAAAAGTGATCAACTTACATGGCATTGGAAGAGTGATCAACTAACATGGCGTTGGAAGAGTGATCAACTTACATGGCATTGGAAGAGTGATCAACTTACATGGCATTGGAAGAGTGATCAACTTACATGGTATTGGAAGAGTGATACACTTACATGGCATTGGAAGAGTGATACACTTACATGGCTTTGGAAGAGTGATCACTAACATGGTATTGGAAGAGTGATCAACTTACATGGCATTGAAAGAGTGATCAACTTACATGGTATTGGAAGAGTGATACACTTACATGGCATGGAAGAGTGATACACTTACATGGCATTGGAAGAGTGATCAAATTACATGGTATTGGAAGAGTGATCACTAACATGATATTGGAAGAGTGATCAACTTACATGCTGTTGGAAGAGTGATCAACTTACATGGTATTGGAAGAGTGATCACTAACATGGTATTGGGAGAGTAATCAACTAACATGTGGAAGAGTGATTAACTTACATGGCATTGGGAGAGTGATCAACTTACATGTGGAAGAGTGATTAACTTACATGGCATTGGAAGAGTGATCACTAACATGGTATTAGAAGAGTGATCAACTTACATGGCATTGGAAGAGTGATCAACTAACATGGTATTGAAAGAGTGATCACTAACATGGTATTGGAAGAGTGATCACTAACATGGTATTGGAAGAGTGATCACTAACATGGTATTAGAAGAGTGATCACTAACATGGTATTGGAAGAGTGATCAACTTACAAGTGGAAGAGTGATCAACTTACATGGCATTGGAAGAGTGATCAACTTATATGGCATTGGAAGAGTGATCAACTTACATGATATTGGGAGAGTGACTGATCAGGTTCCTTCATTTTCTGGAAAAAAAAATAATGGAAATGAAACATAATGAAATGGAACAGTAATAATGATGACCGTGTTAACATATAATCCTTTCTTTGTATAACTGATTATATAAAAAAATCTCACTGAAATATGTGTCTGCTATAAAATAATGCTAAATCAGCTTTATAGTTTATTAATACTTTCATACATTTTTTGTGTGTTTTGTTTTTAACATTCTATTTTAAACAACTTCACTATCACTTTTATAATGTATATATATTTTTACATTTTACAGATTTTGTGAATGTTTTAATAGCATTCAAGTGAATATTTTTATATGTTTTTTAATATTTTAATGATGGAAAATGGAAGCTTTTTTCTCGAAAATACATTTATCAAATGTCATGCACTTACTGGAATATATCTGAAATACTGATTATTATATAAATGAGTAATGATATGTTTATATATAAGTAGATAAAAACATGCAACAAGGTCAACATTCTATAAAATAACAACCTGGAAAATTGGTCACAAACATCCTATTAGCAACTGCTGATTAAGTAGTCTGCAGAAAAAAACTTCAGTCATTACCCCAGCCTACGCACTGTGAGTGCCAGATTGTCATGGCAACAAAGTATAATGGCTTTCATTTATAGTCACAACTCTTATTTAAACCACATTTACTTCAGCTTGCTGTAATTTGAACAAGTTTTCAAATACATGTATTTATTTTTAGTCATCTTTCTAGAACTTCATGCAGAAGTGTGTCAACATATTACTAGGGAGCAGCTATTGGGGCAGGTCCTGATCAGACATCTCTGTATGCACTAGACCTGCCACATCAGTTTGTGTTTGGCAGGGTAACTGTTAAGGCATATAATTTATCAGTAGGAACTTATGCCTGATTACCCATATATGCTACTGCCAAGATTGTCCAATTGTGTTATTTTGTGAGAATATTCATTTTATGCAATAATATTAAAGGCAAAAAAAAATTGACAGTAATTATCAAGAAACTGATAAAAATGTTTTGGAAAAGCATTAACTGGAAGTTTACCATCCCTGTAGTTTGAGTGGCTTCTTAAATCTCAAATAGACAGGAACCTTCTTTTCCATTCATAGTTCTAACTTACATCAGCTATGTTCTGACATTAAATCTCATCACTTAATAGATGACCATTTGTGAATTCAAATCAAGAAAGTAATCTTGAACACAAATCATTGTGCATAGTGATATACATATACACTGTAATGACAGTTTATTTCAACATTTAAAACATACAATGCTCCTAGTATAACAAAGAAATCAGAATGGGAGATAAAAGTACAACAAATAATTATGTTGAGAAATGTCATGAGAGCTATATTTTTAATAATGTTTTGGTGATTGAGAATTGAAACAAAACGAAAGTGTTATGGAAAATCTGGATGAAAAACCCATTTTAGTTTTTACATGTGTACTTAAGTAGATGGCCCATCTATCCACCAATGTTACACCACAACTTTTCCCCCATGTTGGGAGCTTTTTGTTTCCAATCTACAAATTCTGACAAATACACACAGTGTGTAAAAGTGTTAAAGAAAAGTAAAACAAACTTTGGGAATAATACCTTTTACATTTAGTTAATTATAAATAAACTAGGCTAATTGCAAAGTACCAGCAAAAAATTATCAACATTTACACTTAAGTAATTGGCTCATTTTTCAATTATATTTAAAAGAATGTCACTTAAACAGCAATTTTATACACAACTTCAAGCTGTAAGTTTTGTATTTCTTTTCAGTGAATATTCATTTGGCCTGCTGATATTGTTACTTGTTTCCTATTCTGAGACCTACTAAATACACTGTAGTGTTGATGTGCATCAACAGAAGATTCCAATTATGTAAAAAGTAAGCAGAATAGCAGTTTAAGTGACATTGTTGAAGAAAATTATGTTTTTCCTTATGACGAAGATGCCAAGTAGCAGTGAATAGCATAAAGGTAGTGATGGTAGAAGAGAATAGCATGAAGGTAGTGATGGTAGCCAAGAATAGCATGAAGGTAGTGATGGTAGAAGAGAATAGCATGAAGGTAGTGATGGTAGCCAAGAATAGCACGAAGGTAGTGAGTATAGCCGAAAATAGCATGAAGGTAGTGATGGTAGCCGGAAATAGCATGATTTATTTATTTATATATTTATTTATTTGGGTTTTACGGCACACCGACACTTAACAGGTCATACAGCGCCGAAAACAAAGTTAAATGTGAATAGAGCTTAATCAGGTTAAAACCAAACTACGCATGTAAAATATAGAAAAATATAAAAACTTTCAGGTAAAAAAATAAATTATAATTGAAAACAGGTCAACACATTAGAAGGTGGTGATGATAGCCATGAATAGCATAAAGGTGGTGATGATAGCCGAGAATAGCATGAAGTATTGGTGGTAGCTGAGAATAGCATGAAGGTATTGATGGTAGCTGAGAATAGCATGAAGGTATTGATGGTAGAAGAGAATAGCATGAAGGTGGTGATGGTAGCCGAGAAAAGCATGAGGGCTTTGATGGTAGCCGAGAAAAAGCATGAGGGCTTTGATGGTAGCCGGAAATAGCTCGAGGTATTGATGATAGCTGAGAATAGCATGAGGTATTGATGGTAGCTGAGATTAGCATGAAGGTATTGATGGTAGCTGAGAATAGCATGAAGGTATTGATGGTAGCTGAGAATAGCATGAGGTATTGATGGTCGCTGAGAAAATAGCATGAAGGTAATTATGGTAGCTTAGAATAGCATGAAGGTAATGATAGTAGCTGAGAATAGCATGAGGTATTGATGGTAGCTGAGAATAGCATGTAGTATAGATGATAGCTGAGAATAGCATGAGGTATTGATGGTAGCTGAGAGTAGCATGAAGTATTGATGATAGCTGAGAATAGCATGAAGGTATTGATGGTAGCTGAGAATAGCATGAAGGTAGTGATGGTAGAAGAGAATAGCATGAAGGTGGTGATGGTAGCAAAGAAAAGCATGAGGGCCTTGATGGTAGCAGGAAATAGCTCGAGGTATTGATGATAGCTGAGAATAGCATGAGGTATAGATGGTAGCTGAGATTAGCATGAAGGTATTGATGGTAGCTAAGAATAGCATGAAGGTATTGATGAATGCTGAGAATAGCATGAAGGTATTGATAGTAGCTGAGAATAGCATGAGGTATTAATGGTAGCTGAGAATAGCAGTATTGATGGTAGCTGAGAATAGCATGTAGTATTGAGGATAGCTTAGAATAGCATGAGATATTGATGGTAGCTGAGAATAGCATGAAGTATTGATGATAGCTGAGAATAGCATGAAGGTATTGATGGTAGCCAAGACTAGCATGAAGGTATTGATGGCAGCTGAGAATAGCATGAGGTATTGATGGTAGCTGAGAATAGCATGAAGGTGGTGATGGAAGCCAAGAATAGCATGAAGATGGTGATGGTAGCTGAGAATAGCATGAAGGTATTGATGGTAGCTGAGAATAGCAGAAGGTACTGATGGTAGCTGAGAATAGCATGAAGGTATTGATGGTAGCTGAGAATAGCATGAAGGTATTGATGATAGCTGAGAATAGCATGAGGTATTGATGGTAGCTGAGAATAGCAGGAAGGTATTTATTGTAGCTGAGAATAGCATGAAGGTATTGATGGTAGCTGAGAATAGCATGAAGGTATTGATGGTAGCTGAGAATAGCAGAAGGTACTGATGGTAGCTGAGAATAGCATGAAGGTATTGATGGTAGCTGAGAATAGCATGAAGGTATTGATGATAGCTGAGAATAGCATGAAGGTATTGATGGTAGCTGAGAATAGCATGATGGTGGTGATGGTAGCTGAGAATAACATGAAGGTATTGATGGTAGCTGAGAATAGCATGAGGTATTGATGGTAGCTGAGAATAGCAGGAAGGTATTAATGGTAGCTGAGAATAGCATGAAGGTATTGATGGTAGCTGAGATTAGCATGAAGGTATTGATGGAAGCTGAGAATAGCATGATGGTGGTGATAGTAGCTGAGAATAGCATGAAGGTATTGATGGTAGCTGAGAATAGCATAAAGGTATTGATGGTAGCTGAGAATAGCATGAAGGTATTGATGGTAGCTGAGAATAGCATGAGGTATTGATGGTAGCTGAGAATAGCAGGAAGGTATTTATTGTAGCTGAGAATAGCATGAAGGTATTGATGGTAGCTGAGAATAGCATGAAGGTATTGATGGTAGCTGAGAATTGCATGAGGTATTGATGATAGCTGAGAATAGCATGAAGGTATTGATGGTAGCTGAGAATAGCATGAGGTATTGATGGTAGCTGAGAATAGCATGAAGGTATTGATGGTAGCTGAGAATAGCAGGAAGGTACTGATGGTAGCTGAGAATAGCATGAAGGTATTGATGGTAGCTGAGAATAGCATGAAGGTATTGATGATAGCTGAGAATAGCATGAAGGTATTGATGGTAGCTGAGAATAGCATGATGGTGGTGATGATAGCTGAGAATAACATGAAGGTATTGATGGTAGCTGAGAATAGCATGAGGTATTGATGGTAGCTGAGAATAGCAGGAAGGTATTAATGGTAGCTGAGAATAGCATGAAGGTATTGATGGTAGCTGAGATTAGCATGAAGGTATTGATGGAAGCTGAGAATAGCATGATGGTGGTGATAGTAGCTGAGAATAGCATGAAGGTATTGATGGTAGCTGAGAATAGCATAAAGGTATTGATGGTAGCTGAGAATAGCATGAAGGTATTGATGGTAGCTGAGAATAGCATGAGGTATTGATGGTAGCTGAGAATAGCAGGAAGGTATTTATTGTAGCTGAGAATAGCATGAAGGTATTGATGGTAGCTGAGAATAGCATGAAGGTATTGATGGTAGCTGAGAATTGCATGAGGTATTGATGATAGCTGAGAATAGCATGAAGGTATTGATGGTAGCTGAGAATAGCATGAGGTATTGATGGTAGCTGAGAATAGCAGGAAGGTATTTATTGTAGCTGAGAATAGCATGAAGGTATTGATGGTAGCTGAGAATAGCATGAAGGTATTGATGGTAGCTGAGAATTGCATGAGGTATTGATGATAGCTGAGAATAGCATGAAGGTATTGATGGTAGCTGAGAATAGCATGAGGTATTGATGGTAGCTGAGAATAGCATGAAGGTATTGATGGTAGCTGAGAATAGCATGAGGTATTGATGATAGCCAAGAATAGCATGAGGTATTGATGATAGCTGAGAACAGCATGAAGGTAGTGATGATAGCTGAGAACAGCATGAAGGTAGCAAAGATATCCAAGAATAGCATGAAGGTATTGATAATCAAGATTTTGAATATAGTTTCTGCTCAATATAAATAGACAAATTGATAAATTTGACAAATATTTCTTACCTCTATGGTAACAGGGTCAAAATACTTGTTCTGATCCCAAAGTGACAGCAACTGAAAATAGCCAATGCAGATAAATCTTTAAAGATGCACTTTGTTGTTGCTGTTGTTGATATGTTGTTGTTTTTAAAATGACAATTCTATACAGTTAAGGGCAAAAGTTTCAGTTGTGCAATTGTCCAGCAAAGCAGAACTATTGATATATTGTAAACGTGTCTGATTTAAGAATCTATGCAAAAAAGTAAAATTCTTTGATGAATACAGTACTGAAAAAGAAAACCCCATCATTCTTTCTTTCTTTTTTAAATCTAAGCTAAAATCCATCAACCTAGTGCACTATATGTACTGGTACAACTAGATAAAGGAATGGCCTCAGCAGAAAATGCCAATATCTATCCAATCCTTAATAAAGTGCTCTGTAGACATGACTTCAGCTACTATTTTCTCCATAGAAATAAATTGTCACTCTTATTAGTGAGACAATTTCTTGTTAAAACCGCTGCACCTGGTTAACTGATGTAAGATGGAAAGAATTTCCTGATCCATACAGTACACTGAAGACTTTCTTGGAAAGCGACTCTTGTAGCTTTGAAAAACTAATGATTTAGGACAAGAAAGGCATTAATTACTATGTAAAAGAAAATAGATTTAGAGACACAATGGATTATCCTATGTGAAGTTTTTTTTTTATATTCTATTGACATCTTTTTTTAGAAAAAAGAGACAATCAAAATTGTGATCTTGAAGATTGAAGATCATAATATTTATAAAGTATATATTTTTAATTGACATAGGGAAAATAATCGCAGCTCAAAGTTTCACATTTAATCATGCATTTTTGTTTTCTCTACGTGTCTTTGTCTTCCAGATGACCTGCGGTGTGCTGTTGTTTTTTCTACCCACATTCGCTTCGAGTCTTCTATTTTTGTTGTTGTTTTTCTTTTTGTTACATTGCACTGACACAATGGTCGTATTTGCGATGTCCAGCTAATTAATGGTAGAAGGAGAACCCATATTTAAGTCTCGCTAGAACCACTGGTGCACTACAGGCTAGACAGAAAACCTCTCCACATGAAAGCCCTGACCAGGACTCAAACCCACATGGTAAAGGGATGAGGAGTTAAAAGTAAGACGTTGGTGACTCTTCTCTGCTTGGCCACGGGCGCCCCTCTTCCAGTTGACCCGAGATGTGTTGTTTTCACTACCCTTTATCTTTTGGGGTTTTCAGCCGACTTGGAGTGTGTTGTTATCTCTACCCAAATCTAGTTGGAGTCTTTTGGTTATTGTCATTATTGACAATAAAGCCAACCATAGTGCACATAAATAAAAGGAAGTCTCTATGTCATTTAAAAAACTTGTACCAAGGCAACTTATTAATAGTAATGCAAAAAAGTTGTTGTACCTTGTTCAGTTTAACCTTCTGATCCTCACCAGCCCCCACTAGTGCTGTACAGAAGACTGGGACTACAATCTTACCAAGGCTTAGCTTCAGATTCTCTGCATTCTTACGCTGACTGAAAGAACAGTGTCAGTGATAAAAAGATATACGTTGGTCGACTACTCAATACTCTCATTTCTTATATACTAATGTACTAATAGGCTTAATATTAAAATATCCTAAAAGTATGTGGTTTCATACACTACTTAAAATACATTAATGTATTGCGTAGGTATCAATCAATATGTTCTATCTACACTATATCTCCATTTCTAATTTACTTACGTTTAAAAGGCAAGGTTTTAATAAACATTATGGCTATCTAATTTTCGTCTTCGAAAAGTGGAGTTAAAAAATGAAGTATGGTTTAAATGGCAGTCATTTGTGTATGGGAAAGAATTTAATGAGGAAAAAAATGAGGCTACCAAGAGGGCCAGTTGTTAGCATTCAGCACTTTCATAGAATTCTACTCAAAACCAAGTAAGTACACTGAAGACCATAAATGCCATTTCATTGATGGGTGCATTAAAAGGGCTAAATTGAATCTGGTAGAGTACCCTGTAGAATGGGGCTCCACCGACATTCTGACTTAAAAATGGTAGTGGTTTATCTCCCTTGCTAATACTCAAGCAAGTATCACGGTCGTTCCACATCTAGTTGAGTCAGGATAATATTGATTGGATGTGGTATCATGCCAGGTGTTTATTTCTTTAAGTGGACACTGCCTCTAGACAACTGAAAAAACTGTTGGTGGGACAACAAACCCAGCAAACAAAGTGAATATAATAAAGGAAATAAACTTTTGTTCATTCAGACTACTTAACAGACTAATTTAATTAACAGTACATACCAATGATGGAGCAGATCATTAATTAGATATATCAGGTGAAGCCTCAACTCAAAGCTTGCTTCCTTTGACAGGATCCTGAAAATATGCAGTATATTGTATCATGCTGCATGTATAAGTTAACAATAACAAGAGGGTCTTGAAGGCCCGTAATCACTCACTTGAGGCTTGTAGTAGGCTCATACTAGTATTCTAGCCTAGATATTGCATGTACAAGTATCCAAGTAGTTTAACATCTATAAGAACAATGAGGAAAGGTGTATTTTTTTCAAATGTTGAATAATTTTGTTTAAAACCCATGCAAAATTCTTAGGTTTTTTTACATTAAACTGTTACATGTCAGGGTTGATATACATTAAGAATGAGCAGCAAATAGTGTAAAACCTGATCAGACAGCTCCAGATAGCTATTTGCCTTAGCCTAGAAGTATGCTTGTTGTCGGTTAAGGATTAAAGGTCGAGTATCGAATTTGAGTTTCTTATTATTATATGAAAATAGTAGTGGATGCATGTATTCATTGCTACTTATGTTACTCCTGACTATAAAGCACAAGTTTACAATGCTCACTGGTTAAAACCATGTATTTTCGATTGTTTACAAAAAAGGGAATTAGAGCGGTTATTTTTAGCGCAGCTCAATGACGAATCAAAATGTCACGTTACTTTCACTTTACAGATAAACAACAAACCAAACAAGCTTTGCAAAAAAGTGCAGAATCTAAAAATCTTATTAAAAGACTCCATAGCTTTACAATGAAAACACCCAGTGTAAAAAAGTAATTTTAATAAAACACCTTATTTACTGTTGTCACATGCTAACAATAAGTAACTTTAATTGTAATAAATGTTGTAGCTGCGGGTTTTTTTAAATATGAGGGAACATCTGGATTCAGCTTTTAAATTTCTCAACTAAAATATATATTTATTTTTTCAATTGATCATAAAGAGTTTTGCTTAAAAAGCATTTCAAATAATTTATTTTAAAAAATTACATTTTGTGAATATTCTATTAAAAAATCATCAAAAGATGTTTAATCGGGGTCTATTCTATTTTAGCTAGTTGAACATTTTCCAAAATTTGGATCTTTTTTTATTTATTTTTTTAAATTTCCTTCAGTATTCAATACTGCATTTGCTTAAATTGTATCCAAAAACTGATAAATCAAGACACAATTATGGTCATATTGGCAGCATCCAGCTAATGTTTGGTGAAGGAGGACCTTAGACAAATGTCTTCATGGAGCACTGCAGGTCAGCCGGAAGCTCTTCCCACATGTAAGTTCCTGTCTGACCGGACTTAATACAGATGAAGTGAGGGGCTTGGGGGCTTACAAGTTGGTTACCCCAACCCCTCAGACAGGGACGCCCCATACAATGTTGTGTAAATCTGAATAATTAATAACTGAACTTTAAGTTTTGTTGATGGTGGTGGCAATAAGGGTGGTGATGAAAGTAGTAAGTAGTAATGGGGGTGGAGTTGGTAGTAGAGTTAATGGTTATGGTGGAAGTGAAATTGGTGATAATGGTAGTAGTGAGTGTCGATGTGAAAGTAGAAATAAGGGAGAGGTGGTATAAGTGGTTCAGAATTTGTTATGGTGGTGTTTCTCACCTGTGGGCTAGGTACCGGGCGACCAGCTCTGACTGACTGTCACTGCTACAATGCTGGAAGATCCAACTCTTGCCACTCTAAAATGAAAAACAAATATATATATACTTTTAAATGTTTATATTTTTTCAAGCTGGAACAAAAAGGAAAATCTTCAGTCATATTTAGGTTCTCTTTGGACACCCCTCTGAATTATCTGCAAACAAAAATCTTCATTAAAACCCATACTAGACTAGAAGCATTGTCTCTCAAAAAAACATTTGCCTCTAGGACTGTAGCCAGGTGATAGGGAGAGAATGTGTAAGCGGTCCGGTTAGCTCAGTTGGAAGAGCATTCGCCCTGTTAGCTAAGTGTCCCGGTTTCGAGTCCCGGACTGGCTGCACATTTTTCTCCCTATGTTACAATGGCGCCCAACGTAAATGACCCGCGGTCATTACGTACAAGTGCTTGAGAAGTGCTTGTGAGTTGTATGTAGAGTATATAGTCTTGTGGAAATTCCAGGATTAATTTCATGTTACCCTGGGTGTATGTAGCCGGGTGATAGGGAGAGAATGTGTAAGCGGTCCAGTTAGCTCAGTCGGAAGAGCATTCGCCCTGTTAGCAAAGTGTCCCGGGTTCAAGTCCCGGACTTGCTGCACATTTTTCTCTTTATGTTACAATGGTGCCAAATGTAAATGACCCACGGTCGTTACGTACAAGTGCTTGAGAAGTACTTGTGAGTTGTATGTAGAGTATATAGTCTTGTGGAAATTCGAGGACGAATTTCATGTTGCCCTCGGCATATGTAGCCGGGTGATAGGGAAAGAATCTGTAAGCGGTCCGGTTAGCTCAGTCGGAAGAGAATTCGCCCTGTTAGCAAAGTGTCCCGGGTTCAAGTCCCGGACTTGCTGCACATTTTTCTCTTTATGTTACAATAGCGCCAAATGTAAATGACCCACGGTCGTTACGTACAAGTGCTTGAGAAGTACTGGTGAGTTGTATGTAGAGTATATAGTCTGTGGAAATTCGAGGATAAATTTCATGTTGCCCAGTGTGTATGTAGCCGGGTGATAGGGAGAGAATGTGTAAGCGGTCCGGTTAGCTCAGTCGGAAGAGCATTCGCCCGGTTAGCAAAGTGTCCTTGGTTCGAGTCCCGGACTGGCTGCACATTTTTCCCCCTACGTTACAGGATGAATGTCACAGTTTTATTATTCCCTCATTGGGTATGTTAATATTTAAAGATTTTAAACAGAATATTTACAAAATGCACACAAACAACAATGACTAAAGCAACAAACTGAAACTGAAATTGCTACATTTTAAAGATGACATATAATCTTGGATATAGTGTAGGAACACAAAGACTACACATGCATGTGAAACCACTAATTGTGCCAAATAATGGTACTAATTGAAGCAAGGTAGAGGGGCCAGAGTTGTTAGCAGATTCTAGTTTCATGCAGATTTTGCAGCTGGAACAATCAAGATTTTGCTGGTTAAATATCAATATCTAGTACATGTATATTAGTTAATACATGTGTCACTTCTCTTTGATTAAACTCTTAGTCTTGTAACCAAGACTTAAAAAGACTTAAAGATGTAGCATGTTACAAGAGAATGTATGAACTACAATTTAAACATTTTCATGTTTAAAGTTTAAAACAATTGGGCAAACTCTCATATTTTGACATCAGGGTTGTCATACCAAAGATAATTATCACTACACAACAACTGTGCTGGGTTGTCTATACCTGACATGTTCTTCCTACCATCCATCAATCTCCAGTTATTGATGGTTTCTTGAAACAAACAACATATGTCTGTATCATCAACAGCCTCACAAAAAGCGGACAAAATTATCTATTTGTAGTACGCAGAGAAAAATCTAAAATCCATATCATGCTATATTTGTCATACCCTGTATGAAAAAATCTTACTTACTACTTGCCTCATGCAAGGCTAAACAGTAAGTAATACAGATCCTAATCAAACATTACTTGGCTCCAGAATGATTGATATCGAGCTTTATTATTAGCCTAAGTTTTGTCAGTTCAAGCTATGCAGGCTAAAAATAAACAAATGAATAAACCTTTGTCATTCATTGTTGTTTTTATTAATTATTTAAGCATGAATAAGATTAATCAAGATCAACATTTATAATACTACTTAAGAATTTGTTAACTGAAAGTTGCATTGATGAAAAATAAGACAATTGAATGCAAAAAGAAAACAGACAGAAAATCCTAGTTCGTGCTTGTGGCCACCATTAAATGTGAACAAAAACATTTCTACGACATACATTCTATATCAGGCTGTTTAATGACATACATTTTACATCAGCCTGTTTAATTATCCTTCTCTGATTTGATTTGTTAAAACAACAATAACTAAACTAGATGAATTGCTTGTTTTTACATGCAATGATTTTACAACACACTGCGGGGAAAAAAGTGCAGCACATGATCAGACAGTTGATCTGACACGACTATTTGAATGAGCTTTGTCAATATGTGTTTGGCTTGTTAACTCCAATCCTACTAAGCACCAACTGATCTGGACTCAAGCAAACAATATATGTCCAGATCAACAAGCCCTTACTGAAAGCTGTCTGATCTGGATCTGCACTGTCTTGCTGATAAGTGTCGAGCCCTATGCCAACGTACAAATGCAATTGAATGTAAGGAGCCTGTATCAGAAATATAGCATGATAGGGTTTAATAGTTTATGTTCAAAGAGAGCAGCTGTGAGACTTCCTACATAATAGAAGTCAATGCCATCTTAACACGATTTGTTAATATAAAACAATAATTTGTATTAAAAATAATCTTTTGTTAACTATGAGGAGATCTGACATTACAGCTTTTGTCTACTTCAATAGAGCAATGTTTTTTATTTTCAATTATTCTTAGGAAAGTATTAACATGTTTGGTTAAGGCACTTCTTAAAAAATCTGTTAACAAATCAAGGAACAAAAGAAAAAAACTTATGTCATTTTCAAGATAATAAAAACAGCTGTTCATAATGTCAGATCAGCAGGGTTTGTAGCTTACAAATGATCCAATGTGATTCTGGACTAAGCTTACTCAACCTACTAAGCTCAACTTACTGAGCTCAACTTACTGAGCTCTCAATGAACCAAGCTCTCAACTAACTGAGCTCAACTTACTGGGCTCAACTAACTGAGCTCAACTTACTGGGCTCAACTAACTGAGCTCTCAACTTACTGAGCTCAACTAACTGAGCTCAACTTACTGGGTTCAACTAACTGAGCTCAACTTACTGGGCTCAACTAACTGAGCTCAACTTACTGAGCTCTCAACTAACTGAGCTCAACTTATTGAGCTCAACTTACTGAGCTCTATTGAGTTCTCAACTTACTGAGCTCTATTGAGTTCTCAACTTACTAAGCTCTCCTGAGCTCTCAACTTACTGAGCTCTCAACTTACTGAGCTCTCAACTTACTGAGCTCTCAACTTACTGAGCTCTATTGAGTTCTCAACTTACTAAGCTCTCCTGAGCTCTCAACTTACTGAGCTCTATTGAGTTCTCAACTTACTAAGCTCTATAGAGTTCTCAACTTACTAAGCTCTATTGAGTTCTCAACTTACTGAGCTCTATTGAGCTCTCAACTTACTGAGCTCTATTGAGCTCTCAACTTACTGAGCTCTATTGAGTTCTCACCTTACTAAGCTCTATTGAGCTCTCAACTTACTGAGCTCTATTGAGTTCTCAACTTACTAAGCTCTATTGAGTTCTCAACTTACTGAGCTCTCCTGAGCTCTATTGAGTTCTCAACTTACTAAGCTCTCCTGAGCTCTCAACTTACTGAGCTCAACTTATTGTGCTCTGAGCTCAACGTATTGAGCTAAACTTACTCAGCCTATCTTACTGTGCTAAACTTACTAAAGTAATATGATCTGTCTGATCTGGATCTTCACTACTTGCTGACCAGTCTTACAATCTCCTAGTTACATCAAAATGCAGTTATAAGCACATATTAATGAAAAAATAAATGTAGTAAAACTTTGAAGCAGGATGCAACATTAATCTGCTTAGCCTTGGATGTTTCAACTCTTTTAACATTTATCAAAAATATGTGTTTTATCTGATTATTTGAGATGTTTACCCTATAATAACAGTGTAAGACTCATTATTTATGACACAAATAAGAAGACTAAAGGCCACTGGTGATAAATCAAAACAACAAACAAAGAAACTCCAATCCTCACCCAGGCAAGTATTCAGGCAAAAGACAATGAACTACTAAACTCCAATCCTCACCCAGGCAAGTATTCAGGTAAAAGACAACAAACTATCAAACATCAATCCTCACCCAGGCAAGTATTTAGGCAAAAGACAACAAACTATCAAACATCAATCCTCACCCAGGCAAGTATTCAGGCAAAAGACAACAAACTATCAAACATCAATCCTAAACCAGGCAAGTTTTCAGGCAAAAGACAATGAACTACTAAACTCCAATCCTCACCCAGGCAAGTATTCAGGCAAAAGGCAACAAACAAAAACTACAATCCTAAACCAGGCAAGTATTCGGGCAAAAGACAACAAACTACTAAACTCCAATCCTCACCCAGGCAAGTATTCAGGAAAAAAGACAACAAACTACCAAACTACAATCCTCACCCAGGCAAGTATTCAGGCAAAAGACAACAAACTATCAAACATCAATCCTAAACCAGGCAAGTATTCAGGCAAAAGACAATGAACTACTAAACTCCAATCCGCACCCAGGCAAGTATTCAGGCAAAAGACAACAAAGAAATAACAACCCTTGCCTAGGCAAGTATTCAGGCAAAAGACAACAAACTACCAAACTACAATCCTCACCCAGGCAAATATTCAGGAAAAAAGACAACAAACTACCAAACTATAATCCTCACCCAGGCAAGTATTCAGGCAAAAGACAACAAACTACCAAACTACAATCCTCACCCAGGCAAATATTCAGGAAAAAAGACAACAAACTACCAAACATCAATCCTAACCCAGGCAAATATTCAGGCAAAAGACAACAAACTACCAAACAACAATCCTTACCCAGGCAAATATTCAGGAAAAAAGACAACAAACTACCAAACTACAATCCTCACCCTGGCAAGTATTCAGGCAAAAGACAACAAACTACCAAACTACAATCCTCACCCAGGCAAGTATTCCAGCAAAAGACAACAAACTTCCAAACTACAATCCTCACTCAGGCAAATATTCAGGCAAAAGACAACAAACTACCAAACTACAATCCTCACCCAGGCAAATATTCAGGAAAAAAGACAACAAACTACCAAACTATAATCATCATCCAGGCAAGTATTCCAGGCAAAAGACAACAAACTACCAAACTACAATCCTCACCCAGGCAAATATTCAGGCAAAAGACAACAAACTACCAAACATCAATCCTCACCCAGGCAAATATTCAGGCAAAAGACAACAAAATACCAAACAACAATCCTCACCCAGGCAAATATTCAGGCAAAAGACAACAAACTACCAAACATCAATCCTCACCCAAGCAAATATTCAGGCAAAAGACAACAAACTACCAAACATCCATCCTCACCCAGGCAAATATTCAGGCAAAAGACAACAAAATACCAAACAACAATCCTCACCCAGGCAAATATTCAGGCAAAAGACAACAAAATACCAAACAACAATCCTCACCCAGGCAAGTATTCCAGCAAAAGACAACAAACTACCAAACTACAATCCTCACCCAAGCAAATATTGGGGCAAAAAACAATAAACTAAAAACTGCAGTCATCAAACCGACGGCCCTTAATTTCTAAAATTTAAACATGAGGTCAAACATGAAGCCTTAGTGGCTTCAGGTCCAGTTTTAACTAATTGTCAAAACTTCTATATAAAGAAGTCAGTAAAGTACATGTCTTTCACTTTTCTAGTAGAGAAGGCGCATCTTCCCCCACCCTTGAATTTTTTTTTTTTCTTCCATAACATTGCATGTAAATGCTAGCTAGAAAACTCAGAGAACATTAGTTTGAGGGGGTGGGGGGGGTGTGAGGGGGCCTTGGTACTTCTGCCCCGCTATTTATCTTGGGTTATATGTCAATCAGTAGTAGTTCCATCATGAAATGCAAACAGTAAAGTTTGGTTTAGTGAATGAAACAAAACAAGATTATATCATTTTTACATAAATACACTATATCCCGCTTCATGATTACTATGTATTTAGCCCTTGCTCTGCCCTTGTAAACATGTACCTACATACTGTAGTAACAACTATTTAAATAAATATTTTAAGAACAATTTATATACAGGTTTTCAGTCACTTTATTTCTCTTGCATTGTCCGTATTTTATAAAAGGTATTCATGTCTACAATAAAATATTTATATGACATGCATGGTTTCATGAACAATATATATACAACAATATGTACATTATGGATAGGGAAGCCCTTACCCCTCCAGGACAGAAGATGGGAAAATAAACTTTTATCAACCTAAAAGAAATAAAAACAACCACCACCTACACAGACTGCACCACACACATGCCACCATGACCAGTATTACTCCTCCCACTAATGTTTTATCCTTGCCCATTTTCTGGCCACTCCTACCCAGAAGGCAGTACCAGGACATATGGGGCAGAGGGTAATGCTGTCAACTGGCCTTCAACTTGTCATCTTGTTTACCTCCCAATGATCACCAATTAAGTCATACATCAAATACACATAGTAAAAAAACAACAGCATAGATTAACTGAGTTTTTTTTTCATTCTACATATTTAGTTCTATTATGTATTACATTTCATAATTGTGATGGTATCCTTTATCTTAAGTCTCAATCAATTAACATCATTTTACATCCGTTACAGAGAATGCTTTTTATAATAAACAATATCAAATTTATTTCAATGAGGACTATTAAAGAAATAGTTTCTAAATTTTATGCATTAATTATATGAAATTACTGACGTTCACAAATTATGTATACATATGAACATAGTTAGACCGAATTTAAATGGCTTAAATTCAATAAGGTAACAATGTTACTACGTAAGAACAAACTGCCATGATTAAATGCTTTGTTTTGTTTTTGATTTTTAGATCACAGCAGCACAATGGTCATTATAGGTGGGTTATATAAGGTTGAAGAAGACCCTGGAGGAATGTAAGCAAGTCAGCAGTCAGATCTCCACACTTTATGACCAAGTACCTGACAGGGTTAAGGTCCTTCATCTAGACTACAAAGTACTTAAAATTTCATGTTTAAAGGAGTTTACTCTTTGTACTTGTTTGAGAGAAAGAGATCAATAAAATGTATCAACTGGACATTTCTGAGAAAACTGAGTAATTGTAAAAGTAAGTAAAAAATCTTATTTTTTTTGTCTAATACAAGTGCTTTGTAAGAGTTAAAGCAGATCCATGCCTTAACCTCAAGCTGAGAGGCTTCTGATTCTTGAAGACAGTGTAGAGATTGAGCATATATATAATACATATATATATAGGTACAAATATTGTAGATCCCGATCAGGGAGCACCTGCTAGATTCCACCTGACATAATCTACACTACTTGCTCTTAATAAATGAAACCTGTTACCTTTGCAGGAAAAAGTGTACAAATAACTAATGATGTCATGTTGTTTGTTATCAAATGTAGCATAATAAGGGTTAGAAGGTTTTAAGTGCTCGGCAGTTGAAGCATGACCTGACAAGGGAGGCAAATGTGACTAGGTATAACACAATATATTGCATAATCCTAGGCCAGCCACTTTGTGTTAAGATCTGTTACTGGTCCTCATGTTACGCAGTGGCTCTACTAACATATTTGTCTGGGGTCTCCTCTCCTTAGTGCTGGAAGTCATCATGATGACTATAAAGCTGTTCAAGAAAACAAAAAACAAAAAAGACAAAAAAAACAATGAAAACATGTCCAACTCACCAGAATGGCATCTTTGGTACAGGATTCTATGATTGGCTGAACTGTTTTGTTTAGATCATCAAGGGAGATCTGATTCTGGTCGCTTATCTGCTGAAGTACCTCTGTCTGTAACCCGAAGATTCGCTCCTCTATCTGCACCTAAAAATAGTCAAGTAACACATGTAAGGTGAAGATCTTTTTTTTTCTATCCTCAACCTGAAGAATGTAGACAGATATTTTTAATTCTTATATTTACTCATTTATTTAGATATAACTTATTTAACATCCTGCCAGCATTCTTTTACAGACAAATAAAGCTCATAAGCAATGACACAAAAGTAGGAGCAGAGTATGTGTACAGTGTACTATACAATAACCAGTCTCATCATTCTTCCCATACAGTCTTAAGTAAAAATGTTATTATTCATTTTTCTTTCTTAGCATCACTATAGATAAGAAAACAATGACAATGCCTTGAAGCAACAACATACTTACACAGTCTCACAAATATGGATGTGTTTCACACTTCTGTGACTAACGACAGCTTTTCTCTTGCATCTTTTGCATTGATTAATACTTCATCAAAAAATGAAAAAAGCTACAAAAGTGTACTGATCCCTTCTTAGTGTCATATTGAAAAAATTAAGTAAAGACATAAATAACACATCTGCACTGAGGTCCCGGTGCAGCAATTGACATGCGTATTGAACTCAACTATCTGACAAGCTTGCATGGAGGTCACAGTGCAGTCTTTGAAGTGCCTAAACTCAACTATCAGGCAAGCTAGTATGGAAGTACCAGTGTAGCACTTGAGTTGCATGAACCCCACTAGCAGACAAGCTGGCATGGAGATCTCAGGTTTATAATGATGTATCCTTAAAATTAACATGATAGTGAATAATGAGCCTCCCTGATACCCTACCATCTTGAATTAAAAATTGCCATCAACTTTCTTTGCATACAATAAGTTTAATTATTAAAATAATGTATATAAAAACTATGATGTATCCAACCAGTCATTTAATTGTGAGTAGAATGATTAATGTGCTTCTCAAACCTTGTAACACAAAATTTAAACTTTATTTTTTTATTTAAATGATATATTATTTATAACTCAAATGTTATTACTTTGCACAAAAATGCTGAGATGTATCAGAATGATCAGCCAACTTTATGTGAGCAGAGAAGATTAAGACCTCCCAATGTATAAACTTAAATTTAACTTGTTACACTTTTATAGCATCACATCAAAAAATTGTACATGAATTTGGCTAAGCAGTTAAGATTTACCAACTTGCAACTACTCAGCTTGTCACCCTGTATTTTTGAGTCCCTAATTAAAGTGTAAAACATTACCTGCACATTACTCTGACTAAAGAAAGCTTTTTACTGTTTAATTAGTTATTGTATTGATAGAAACCCATGACAAATTCATGTTTCCATGGTAACAGATACCTGTTGTTGCTGCATCATGCTCTGGTACTGGGCAGCCAGATTCTGCTCGGACTGTTTGATCTGCTGTTCGTTCATTTGCGTCTGCTGCTGAATCTGCGTCTGTTGCACGCTGATCTGCTGCTGGAGCTGGGCAACCTGCTGTTGTTGGGGTAACACCATGGGGGCTGGCTGCTGCGTGGTCAGAAAGCAGAAACAACATAAGGGGAATATGTTTGTTTGTTTATTGGGTTTATCGTCCCACCAACAGTATTTCAGTTATCTGGAGACGGTGTCCACTTGAAGCAGATACAGTGCTGCCTTCACTGTGTATAGCATGCCGTGAACACCTGGCATGATACCACACCCAGTCACATTATCCTGACACCGGGCCAACCAGTCGTGGAACTACCCTTATATTTGCTTGAGCGTTAGCAAGGGAGCTATACCACTTCCATTTTTAACGACTTTGGTATGTCGCGGCCCGGGATCGAACCCGGGGCCTCCCGTACCTGGAGCCGACGCTCTACCGATTGCGCTACCAGGTCCGGTTTAAGGGGAATAAGTCTTAATGTATTTGGCAATGTATCTCAAATTAGTAACTTATTTCAATCAACAATGTGTTTTAAAATTCTTGATCTAGCTAGTGACCAAATGTAGCTGCTGATATAACCATGATAGAAGACATTAAGAACATACGCTGATTTCCTATTACACAGAATTTAATATACAATATGATTGTCTTTGTTGAGTGTAGAACAGCAGTTTTCAAATTTACCTAGTAACTGCCAGTGCAGGCAATCAAATAACACAATTAAAATTTAAAGGCATGCATTTCAATGTTACATCTTCAGTGACAAGTGTCATTAAAACAAGATTTTGATTATCAAAATCTGTTATATAAATGCCCCCCTTGCAATGTGCACAATCTTAGTTTGTTACTATTTACTTTTCTATCATAAATAATTAGTACCCTTTATGGATGATGTACTTTTAGCTTAAATATTAAAACCGAGCATTGTTGACAGCTTGTTGCCATTGCACTTTGATACATTTATCATCAGTCCCTCATACCACAAGATAAAGAAAGTTTAAAATCTACATTTTCAAATCATTATAAAGATCAGAAAAAAGTTAAGAGATTACCATAGGAGCTTGAATAGGCATGGATGGGGCTGATGACAATGGTGGGGGAACCGAGGTCTGCCATGGGGCCGGGATGACGGATGTAGCCATGCTTGAAGGAGGGGGTGCAGACAGTGCCAGATGCTGGCTCGCCGCCAACTGCTGCTGATACTGTTGCTGCTGCTCCTGAAGTTTCTTGTTCTGTACATTTATAACTGAAACAAATAAGCAACAACTATTATCATTATTGTCTGTAGAGAATACAGTGATCTATAAGTGTGATTCTGTAAGTGTGCATTCACCAGGATGAACTATTTAACATTTTTCTGTCTTTTAAGTATGCTTTCAAGCTTCACAAAAGATTATTTATACTTTCTGACATATAGTTTCTATATGACTTTGTAAGATAAAGCAACAAGACAATACAGACAGCTGGTGATAGAAGCAGACAGCCTGAGAGGACTAATTGTCACTAACATGTTAATTTTGAAAAATCAGCTTGTTTTCCTGCACTATGTAATGTTTGAATACAATTTCCATTAAAATTCCAGGTCTCCCACTTAGTGCAAGCCCCCATACTGTGTTATCATAACTGGTGATTTATTGGCCAGAATTTGGGTGACACACATTTCTGCTTAAGGGAGATACTTATTTTAAAATCCTCTGTTAAATCACTAGACATCACAAGACATTGCTGCTTGTAAAGACGATTTGGTATTGACAGAGAGAAAATGTCTTCAAGAATGCCCAACTGGAAATTTTTTAACCCAGGCAGGTTGAACTTATTTTAACAAAGAGGAGTTTGTTCTTTATTTTTTAATTAAGATTGTCCAGTTGATCTGAAACTGTCAATGGTATGGAGATTTATTGTATAGTTCATATGTATTTGTCCTGATAAAGAAAGGTTTCTGAACTTTCAACATTTGGTGCATATAAACTGTGGTACATATAAATTGTGGCTCATTTAAATTCTGAAATTTATTTATTTTACAATACACCAAAGTCTGCAATTTTTAGATCTAATGCATAACTATGTTCCAGACCCAAGGCCTAAAAATGTTTTATACCTAATGCATAACTATGTTTCAGATCTAATGCATAACTGTTCATATCTAAGGCATAACAATGTTCTAGTCTAATGCATTACTATGTTCCAGGTCTAATGCATAATATGTTTCAGACCTTATGCATAACTGTATTTCAGACCTAATGCATAACAAAGTTTCAGACCTAATGCAAAATTATTTTTCAGGCCTAATGCATAACTATGTTTCAGACAGACATAATGTATAACTATGTTTCAGACCTGATGCATGGATATGTTTCAGACCTAATACATAACTATATTTAAGGCCTAATGCATAACTCTGTTTTAGCCCTAATGCATAACTATGTTTCAGCCCTAATGCACAACTATGTTTCAGGCCTTATGCATAACTATGTTTCAGACCTAATGCATAACTATGTTTCAGGCCAAATGCATAATTGTTTCAGACCTAAGGCATAACAATGTTAAAGGCCTAATGCATAATTGTTTCAGACCTAAGGCATAACAATGTTAAAGGCCTAATGCATAATTGTTTCAGACCTAAGGCATAACTGTGTTTCAGACAGACCTAATGCATAACTATGTTTCAGATTTAATGCATTACTATGTTAAATACCTAAGGCATAACTATGTTTCAGACCTAAGGCATAACTATGTTTCAGACCTAAGGCATAACTATGGTCAGACCTACTATGATGTTATTTGGAAACCCTCCTTTTTTACAAGGAGATGTTTGTTGGACTCTCTTTAGTTTCTACAGATGGTCACTGAACAAAGATTTTAAAAGTTCTGCTTCATATACATTGAAGCCACTTATACAATAGGCTAGTCACTTTGGGGGAAACAGGTGGGAATGGCATCATTTTCTGTTGTTATATAAGTTAAGTCAAATGTGCTCATTTTACCTTTAAAATATACATTAGCAATGAATTGAATTAGGACAACCAATATGATAATGATGATTGGCATTAATACAATGCAGCATATAAAATCATATTATATTGTAAACAATATTACTGTGATTAATATTTTAACAAATTTTGTCATTTGTTTCACATTAATAAAATAATTACCAGAACTCTCTGACCTAATGCACAAAACTTACTCATGTTTGAAGGTCATTTAACATTAAAACTCATGTCAGACAGTACATTCTTCTATTTAACATGCTGCATTTGCTGTTTTACTGTGTCCATTTACAATATAAATTATCTACATGCAATGCACTTTATAATTTCATAATATTTCATGCAGATAACTGTGAGTAAAAATTTTGTACAGAAAAGCAGAAATTATGGAGAAAATATCAAGATAACAATGTTATACATGCCTACAATATGCAAAGTCAGCAAGCTTGTCTTCTGACAACTGACATCTTTACACCATCTCCATAAGGCAAGCCACCGACATTATGATACAGAGTGCTCCATAACATGGCAAAAACAAAGATGTGCCAACACTACCTTGGACAACCATTAAATAACCCTACACTTGCTATATTTTTAATAACCCTTACTAAATATCAGGCATCTCTAGCAATTTACACTAGAACTCCATAATAAATCTGTCGTGATTGACAAAATAATTCAAAGTATTACAAAAAATTCAAATGATTTCAGGACTTAAGCTTCAAGCTTTCAGAAGCTCCAACTGTGATGCACCTTGTCCTGACTGCAACAATGACCTTGACCTCAGGACCTACAATGTCAGTATTATCAACAGCAGCTAAACCTCCCTGCAGAAAGGTTAATATTCTGCAGTGCCGGAATCTAATAAAATCAATTAATAATGGATGAGCAGAATACAAAACACAAATAAGGGAGGGTAATGACTATGCTGACAGTTTTATACTCTGACAAATGCATCTCTAATGAGCAGGTCCACGTGTCTGACTTGTTCACCCTTATTATGCTGAATTTGTGTTAATTACTTACAAACATTAATAATCTTGTTTGCCAAAACCTTACTAAAAATTAACTTGACATACTACTAGACACTCTGCTACAAGTGATGTAGATCCTGATCATACAACTTTTAGCAGAGTGTAGATTAACACTATAAGCCTAATTCTGAACATGTTGTTCTTAGCAAGCAACCCATCCCAGTTGCATGCATGCAATCAGTGCTGAAGGCAGCATGGTAATGCAACACTCATCATTAATTATAAAACCAATTTATATATATAGCTTCTTTTAGTTATTTATAATGCTCTACATCAATTCGTATTAGTCCTACTGATACAATTAGGACCTTGATGGTGAGTTTTAGCAATTTTCTGGACATGAATGAGAATAGAGCCATCCCAGAAAGATATGTGACTTTGTTATATATTACCAGGATATAAACTAAGCTGCAGGAAAATGTATATTTTGTAAAACAAAGTAGAACTATTAAAACCCTCATTCCCAAGAAATCATAACCATATTTTTTTCCTCACATTTTCTTCTGCCAACGTGTCACTGTCAGACCCATTGCCATTAATGGCCATAAAACAAAGTGCAATACAAGGCGGCCATCAAGGCATCCACATGATGATTATTACTGCAATTAATGTCAGTCCACGTGGCAGAATACCTGAACAACAATGATGTGACAACGTCATTTGCAAGAAAGGTCACCTACTACAGGGTCATGGTCTCAAGGACATCCTCCCCTTCTCTTGTAAAGAATCATCGGCCACATCATAACAACTCTTTCAGTCCAGTGTCTGTACCAACAGTAACACAGACACTGGACATAAAACCTGCAACAACTAGGGCTGGTGACCAAAGGGTGTGCGTACTTATTGCAACATGGTCATGTGATTGACACTCCATGGCTACAGGGTCACATGACTAGAGCTTGATTGTTTTTTGTGTGCCCAGGCCTTGTTAACATGATGTCGCAGGGGACGATTGCTAGACCTCCCCCACAAACATATGTCAACAAGACTGTCAAATGATCAAACAAACAACAAACACCCCCACTGACCAAAACATATTAGCAAAATTGCTAATTGCTCCCCACCCACCCACCACCCCGCAAAATATACATCATATCTGAGATTGCTGATTTTTTAAAGAGAAATACTCACCAGACTAAAAAGAAAAAACATTTGTTTCCATGATGTAAAATTATTTGCTTAGTTTAGAGTTTTAACTGATAAATCAACTAACAAAGCATCTCAAGGCACAAAGGAAGAGGAGTAAATGACAAACATGTGACATTGTTGTAAGTAGCGGAAATTTTGTTAATTAGTACACAAACTTTGACATGCAAATTTCCATCACAACGTTGGCATGAGCTGAAATGTTAACATCCTTGCTAATGAAGCTTAACAAAATAAACACAAATCTTCAGAGAGATTTAATTAAAGGTCCAAATCTCTTGCAACAAAACAGAGCGAAATAAATGCATGAACAAAGAAATGTTACAACATTCTCAGAAGCAACAAAACAACTTGCCGACAATTTGACCCACTTTATGTGAAAACAATTGTAATATAACATTGCATGCTATGTGGTAACAAAAAATGCATTTTGTCATCTGAAGGTAAAAGCATGCATTACTTAGACAGTGCATAGAGAAAGCTTCGGCAGTTAAACAAAAAATTTCAGGTATGTGGACCCTTTTCATGCTGTTTAAAAAACAACACAGAATGTTAGTTTTGAGCTAAAACAACATGCATAGCTAACTTGTCCAACAGCTAGAGACTTTTCAAGCCACTAGTGAACCTGATCTAACAGCTCGATGTAGGCACTGGCTGATCTGGTTCCATGCTACTTGCTGAAGCCTGATCATTTCATGTTTAGCAGGCTAAAGAGACTATGAAATGCTTACAATGTCTGTCTACAGGGTACAATGATGTAACACAGCGTGTGATGCATGTCAACTGACGCCAGGCTGGCGTAATCACAGGTGAACCATCTCCTGTACAGCCACCACATGCATGCTCTGGCACAATGCACAAGCCTGCCCCCAATACCATACATAACAAGATTGTCTCCAGAATATTGGGTCAACATTTTGGTGGTCTTAGAATGGATATTTGCTCCAAATGAATGAGTTAACATTAAGCAGGGTACTTTTTAAGTACCAAATTAAACTGCAGTCAGTTGTTAAATGACTGATGACAATAACAACAGCTTTGTTCTTGAATAAGCTCACTATCTTACTATACAATACATGCCAGGCTGCAGAATAGAAAATGTCATGCAACATAGTTTTAAGCTGCAGGATGACATATTGTACAGATAAAGGAAATATAAAGACATTGTATTGGGCGCCATAAAAAATTGTACAAAAGAAAATACAGATGACATAAAAACATTAAAAGGACCTTGTATGTTCATGTTTATTGTGTTTATCATCCCACCAACAAAAAGCGCCTTTTATGTTTATGTTTAATAAGTTTATCATCCCACCAACAAAAAGGACAAGAGAGAGAGAGACAGAGAGACAGACACACAGAGAGAGAGAGAGAGAGAGAGAGAGAGAAAGAGAGACAGAGAAAGAGACCAGGAATGGATCTTTGAATGTAATGTCCGGCCAAAACTTCATTTAGTCATCACAATGCTGTATATTAAAAAATATATTGTTTTATTAAATATTGTTTCTTTTTATACTGAAATAGAAGGGAGATAATGAGAACAGAAAATAAATTCATTCATGTCAAAAGAATTCACTACTGTGAAGTTCAACTGTATTTATATTTCTTTTACTCACAGGCCTGGTAGTCTTTTAGACTAGGGGCTATCAAAACACAAACTTAAGTTTAAAAGAAATACTTTACCAATTTGCACTTAAAAAAAAAGTAAACATGAAGTGTATGAAAAATGGATACTGAAGACATATACTGACAAACATCTGTCACTAGCATACTGGATCAGTAGAATTACATGATGGTCCACAGAACTGCCAACCCCTGAATGTTGCTTCTTGTCTAATATATATGATGATCGCAGGTTCAACTGTGATTCAAACAGTCAAACAAGTTGAAGATCCCTACAGCCTATTTACCTGTATTCTCATTCCTCAGTGTTCAAAAAAAGCTATCACTGCTCATTTTTTATCTTTACTTTAGCCACAGTTATCTCCCCTTAATAATACCTGTGCAAGGTCATTACAACTTTTTACAAGAAACAGCAAGGATGTGATAGCCACAGTCAGCATGCACTTTGAACAAGAAGATGACCATTCTGGGAACTAAACACACTTCAACTCATCACATAAAATATTGGACAGTAATGAACTGTTATTCTGATGGGAACCAGACTATCTGCTATTTTACTTTCTACCTTGTTGTCTGTTATATCTATAATTACAAGCTGCATTGTTAACTTGTTTCTTCCGCAGCCTATAACTTAGAACTTGATATTAAGTACCAAATTTTGTAATGGTTATTAGAGATGTAGCTTGGAAAGGCAAAAAAGATAAACACAAGTTCTGTCAAGTTTGTGCAATATGAAACCCTTCACAGAAGACACAAGCTCTGCCTAGTTTGTGCAATGTGAAACCCTTCACAGAAAACACAAGTTCTGCCTAATCTGTACACTGTGAAAACTTTCACAAAATAAACCAGTTCTGCCTAGTTTGTGCAATGTGAAACACTTCACAGAAAACACAAGCTCTGCCTAGTATTTGCAATGTGAAACCCTTCACAGAAAACACAAGTTCTGCCTAGTCTGTACACTGTGAAAACTTTCACAGAATACACCAGTTCTGCCTAGTTTGTGCAATGTGAAACCCTTCACAGAAGACACAAGCTCTGCCTAGTTTGTGCAATGTGAAACCCTTCACAGAAAACACAAGTTCTGCCTAGTCTGTGCACTGTAAAAACTTTCACAGAATACACCAGTTCTGCCTAGTTTGTGCAATGTGAAACCCTTCACAAAATAAACCAGTTCTGCCTAGTTTGTGCAATGTGAAACACTTTACAGAAAACACCAGTTCTGCCTAGTTTGTGCAATGTGAAACCCTTCACATAAAACACCAGCTCTGACTAGTCTGGGAAATATTTTAGCTGACCTACTGTTAACTTGATGCTTTATTAATACTATTGAAATACTCTAATGCTCTATTATTGCAGCAAAGGCAGGAAATAATTACCTAATACAAAATTTCATTTCTTATGACAGAAAGGTTATTATAAACTAATTACTGGGAAAAACACGTAGAGTGCAATTACTGCATTCATTTAGAAGTATGAAATTATTGTAATCACCTGAAAATAATGTGCATTATAACTTATGTTTCTCAATTACAAGCCATAGGTGACTGTTTGTTAAAGGTGTTCTTTTTCCTATTAAAATGTTAAAGGCTGGATCCAGATGATCACCATATTTTAAAAATGGTTATTATGGGTATGGTATAAGTATGGTAGGGTATGGTATGGGTATATGACAGTATATTATTTAGATATGTTTTTTTTCATGTTTTGTTGTGTTTTTTGCATGATACATTGCAGAATATCATACACCCTATAAAATCTATATAATTTTTTACATTGCTGGTCATGTGCATAACAATTTTACATGGGTGTTTTCACTTAAAGGGGCTACATGGCTTTTTAATACCATTATTAGATTCTGCGTGGTTTTTGCAAACCATATTGGGAACGTCATGTGACGAAGTTAAGAGTTAGTTATGAAAATGTAGAAATTGTGAGTACAAACCTTGCTCGTACTGTCACTAGTGTCAGCCGTTGTTGTTTATCTGAGAAGTTAAAGTCACATGAGCTTTTGACACATTAATGATGTGCGGTAAAAATAGGTGCTTTATATACAATCGAAAAAAAAAACATGGTTTTAACTAAGTAGTCAGGAGTTACATTAGTAACAACAAACACATTGTCCACAACTAATATTTTCACATATTAGTGAATTATCCACAGCACTCAAATTCGATACTCTGCCTTTAATTTCTGCCAGCATACTTTATACCACCCAAGCTTATATGTTCACTATATTATAAATTACTGATTAATCAAAAGGTAATTGACATCCACGATTCCATTTCTGAGAAAGAGTAAAGACTGTATCCTTTGAAGTGTTCATTACAGACTGGGCTGATGATGTTTTATAGTTACAGTTATATCAAGGCTTGCAAATAACAGTTCAAAAATAACTAGTAATACTTTCGCTTAACTTCTTTAATTATTGTGCAAAGGTTTCAACAAGATTCATGACAACAAGCATAAAGACAATGTTTACTGACAGTATATTATTAAGATATGTTTTTTTCATGTTTTGTTGTGTTTTTTGCATGATACATTGCAGAATATCATACACCCTATAAAATCTATACAATTTTTTACATTGCTGGTCATGTGCATATCAATATCAAGAAATACTGTGTTCTCTGTTACCATTACCATACTATACCCATACCATACCTATACCATACCATACCATACCATACAATACCCTACCATACCATACCTATACCATACCATACCATACCATACAATACCCTACCATACCCATACCCTACCATACTCATACCATACCTATACCATACCATACCATACAATACCCTACCATACCCATACCCTACCATACCCATACCATACCTATACCATACCATACCATACAAAACCATACCATACCCATACCCTACCATACTCATACCCTACCCATACCCTACCATACCCATACCCTACCATACTCATACCATACCCATACCCTACCATATCCATACCCTACCATACTCATACCATACCCATACCCTACCATATCCATACCCTACCATACTCATACCATACCCATACCATACCCATACCCTACCGTACCCATACCCTACTGTACTCATACCATACCCATACCCTACCATACCCTACCGTACTCATACTATACCCATACCATACCCATACCCTACCATACCCATACCCTATCATAACCATACCATACCCATACCATACCATACCTATACCATACCTATACCATACCATACCCTACAATACCCTACCATACCCATACCCTACCATACCCATACCATACCTATACCATACCATACAATACCCTCCCATAACCATACCTATACCATACTCATACCATACCCTACCCATACCCTACCCATACCCTACCGTACTCATACCATACCCATACCCTACCATATTCATACCCTATCATAACCATACCATACCCATACCCTACCATACCCATACCCTACCATACTCATACCCTACCATACCCATACCATACCAAACCATACCAATACCCATACCCTACCATACTATACCATACCTATTCCCATACCATAGCCTACCCTACCATACCCATACGCTACCATACTCATACCATACCTATACCCTATCATAACCATACCATATCCATACCCTACCATACCCATACCATACCCAAACCCTACCCTACCCTACCCTACCCATACCCTACCCTACCCATACCCTACCCTACCCTACTCTACCCTACCCTACCCTACCCTACCATACCCTACCCTAGCCTACCATACCATCCCCTACCCTACCTTACCCTACCCTACCATAGCCTACCCTACCCTACCATACCCAAACCCTACCCTACCCTACCATACCATACCCTACCCTACCATACCATACCCTACCCTACCATACCATACCATACCAAAACCATACTCATACCATACCATACCATACCATACCATACCAAAACCATACCCATACCATTCCAATACTATACCCATACCCTTACCCATACTCTACCATACCATACCATACCCTACCCTACCCATACCATAACATTTCCATTACTAAACCATACTATACCCAGACCCATACCATACCCATACCATACTCACACCATATCCATACCATACTCATACCATATCCATACCACATACCATATCAATACCATACCTATACAATACCATTACCAAACCATAACATACCCATTCCATACCATTACCATACCCATAACATACCATTACCATACCCATACCCTACCATACCCAAATCATTACCATACCATACAATAACATTAACATACCATACCATACTCATAATCATACCATACCTATACCATTACTATATCATACCATACCATACATACTCCATACCCATACCATTACTATACCATACCTATACCAGACCTATACCATATCATATCCATACCATACCTGTAACATTACTATACCATACCTATACTATACCCATACCATTACCATACCACACCATTACTATACCATACCCATAAAATACCATACCCATACCATACCATTACCATGCTCATACCATATCCATACCACACCATAACCATACCTATACCATGACCATACCATACCCATACCATACCATACCATACCATTATAATACCATAGACAGACGGAAAGATGGATCGATAGATGGATTAACAGGGACAGGCAAAAAAGACAACCTAATTCCAGTTAACCCTTCAACCAACCTTCATTGTAGGGGTATAACAACACCAGTAACTATTGAATCTATTGTAGAATGGTTAAAGTTTCAATGCATATAAAAATTAACAGTGGGCTTTCTGATCAGGATCTGCACTATTTGCTGAAGTCTCTAGCATAAAGAGTCTACCATGTTATGTTACATTGCATGCAGTTGTTAGTTAAAATGTAAGCATACAGTACGAGTTATGTTATAAGTGCATTTAGCAGTTTAATGGTACACAGTGGAAATGGGGAAACCAATATTGACCAGGGAATAAATATAAACCAGTGTACTTTCTATCGCTCATCACTGCACCATTCTAGTCACACTTTCTCCCATGTGATTGAAGCCATTATGAAACACAAGCCTTCTTCTGTGCTCAACTTGTTCACATTTCTTGGCAAGTTTGTAAGCACTTACGTTGCTCAGCTTTGCACATACAATTACTGTACTTAGTTTGGTCACTAATTTGACTATAAATAGTATGAATGCTTTCACAATCGGAAAATTGGATCATTAAAAATTTGTGTCTAAAAGTAATATTTTTCTAATAAGGTTTATACAATTCTGTTAAGAGTGCTTGTTAAGAATAGAAGATTCACAATTCACCTACACTCTTGTTGATCAAGGGTTATTATATCGCTGAAGCACTCAATGATCTAAAAATACCATTTACTGATCTATGGCTACACCCCAAGAAATCTTCTCTGCAATTGACCAATCAGAAAGTGTGATTCAATGGCACATATTCACTAAGATATATTTGACAGGTCGGACAAAATGACAAACTGTAAAAAGCATGGTCAAGTGATGTAATGGCATTTGTGCTTGAGAATTGTTTAAAAAACAGTGTATGAATCCTTTGACAAATAGCACTGTATGTAAATCCTGAATCTAGTTGTTGTGTTGACCAAAATAATTTTATTAACAGTCCAACAAGGTAAAGCAACAAACAGTTCCAAGTTCATTTCATTATATCTAAGCCTACTACAGGTTATTGGCTTACTAGGGCCAATTAGCAAAAACACTTAAAAAAACAATATGTTTCTAAGTGATCAGTTTACATGTGCTATTTTCTGATTCGAAATGACAGTAATTAGTGTTTTTTAGAAGAAAAAAAGACTGCTATTTTTACAGAACAATGTTTATTTTGTCCTATTCTGTTGTTGCATGGTAAAGAAAGTAACATTTTGGATGGTGAAGAAGGTAATACTTGGAGCTCAACAAAATAAACACGCAGAAATACAATCCTGATCATTACTGTTGTTACTACCTCAATGGCTTATTAAATGATAGCAGGCAGCCAAGAGATTGTGATAAAAGACATTATGGTGTTATGGAGGCAATCTTAGCCTTTAGCCTATACAGTGATTTTGTTTATAACTCTTTACTGCTCACAGCTTCATGAATAGATAACAATATTTTATTGATCGAGACTTCACAGCAAACAGTGTAAACCCAGGATCCTGATCAAAGAGTTCAGAGCAGGTGCCAGTTGATTTATCTGAAACTAAACTATCTGCCGACGCCTGATCAATTTGTGTCTAGCAGTCTAAGAGGAATTTAAACCAACGGTGTATTTACTTACTAGAGAATGTTGCATGTACCTACAGAAGTACTCAACATATTATGAAATGTGACCTTGAGATTAATTAAAATACATTTGCATCAACAGACAATTAATATGGCATAATTGTATGAGAAGTGCAGTACATAAAGGAGAGTGATGGCTAATAATACACTGTCATATTGTCTATGAGGAGTTGACTACACATGTCACAAAACTTCAAACAGAAGCCTAATTCTTGGTTAATGAGGAAGTATTCATAGAACAAAAATAATGTAATGGCAAATAACAATTAAAAAAAAGACTTTATGAATTTAATTTTTTATCTAAATTAAAAGGGTCAACTTGAAAGTTCCTGAACATAAGAAAACATCGGCTTCCCTTGTGGAGACCATGGTAACAAAATCCACCCCACTGGGGGAGCCCATGGAACCCAAAACTACTCACTTTTGGGAGCTCAATGAGCCAAAACCCAACACCCTGAGCAAGCTCATAGATAAAAGTTGAACCCCACCCCCCAACTATGTTCAAAGCTTATACCTCTCGGCTGCTAGGCATGAACTGATCAAGTGTAAGCAATTAATCAAGACCTAGATCAGCCTGTCCAAACTTACAAGTAGTTAGTATGTGTTCAGTGGTCAAAAGTTCCACTTGCCCACTCATACTTTCAAGTGAAGATTTAACAGGACGAGTAATTTTCCCAATCAGGTGTATTGCAGAACGAGTAAATTTTTAAGGAAAATTGAGCATCACTTTACACCTCATAGCAGTCTGTCCGTTGCAGAATATTTCAAAATTTGTTCAACCTATCTCTGAGATGGAATTTCAGCATTCAATATATTGGAATATGCCAGTTGGTATCAATAAAAAAAATGGGTTTGTTCAATGATTCTTCCACTGAATCTTTCAATTGATAATTGATTTTTTTTAACATAAAATCCTCTAAAAAGTCATATTTTTATTATGAAATAAAAATGGTGACTGAATTCTATATTAAACCTTATTAAAACTACATACATGTACAATTACTGTCATGGTGTCTAAATCTAGAGACTTTTAAGGGTTTTAGGCTAATTGCATTGTTTTGAGATTTATCTCATTTTAAATTAGTTTGTTTTGATTTTATTTTTTTAAACCTAATTGAAGGACGAGTAATATCATTGCAGTCCTACATGACTAGTACTGTTTCAGTATTTTGTTGACAACAATATTTTGTCATACAGGGAGATAAAAAAATGTGAACAGGTCCCTCAAGCAGATCAACATTCATATGACCTTCACCTTTGGTGATTATTTTATACAGTATACTGATAAAGGTGTCCGCTTAATATCAATCAAATATATTCCAGCCATGTGATAGAAAGTCCTTTACCAACAAGAATTGTTTTAATGTCCTCCAGTAAAGCAAAATATTACTTTTCACTCCAAAAGACTCTGCACACAGAGCACAGGGTTTAATTTTTTTACTCAAACAATTCTAAATTCTATCAATCAACATACAATGGAGAGTAATAAAGATAAAATATGCAAGCTTTATTTATGATAGAATGCAACAACCAGGTACTCTGTTGTTATTTTCTGTCCGTTCTTTGACTTCCTGACTTGTTTTGTTTTTTTGTTTTTTAAATATAGCAAGATAATTGAACCATGAGGTCCACTACCAAAAAACACACTGTTTACTGGTATGTTCTTAGTCTGCCACAACCAAACTGATCAGGCTAAGTCAAAATTATAAGATTCAGGTCAGCCTGCTCTTAGGTCATTCTGTTTGATGCAAAGTATCTTGCTAAGAAAGTTGCTAAAAAAGATTAAATGTTTATTAAAGTGCATTAAACATGTCACGGCATAGGTGTCAGTACAAGACATTCAGCATGTCAAATAGTAGTTCAATGGATTTATTTCCATACTGTAGTTCATTTTAACTTCTGACCTGTTTAGTACAGATAAGTGTTAGGTCCAGATCAAGAGCAACACTACTGGCTGCAGTGTGTCCAGCAATATGTTAAGGAACCCTTACAGGTTAATGTGAGAACAAGTGAGAATTAGTATAGGTTATAGAACATGCATGATCAGGTTGAATGGGGATGACTGTAAAGTGAAGAGGACATTTGCTACATGCAGTAGATAGGTAACAGAGACATTCGTCCTTTTACCATGGCTGAGACACAGCAAATGTCCCCAGGCAGAGAGTACGTCACACGGGGATCATAAGTCGCAAGCTGTCCGTGAACTGACGCAAACAGACGCCTAGATTTGAAGTGTTTTATGACTTTACAAGCTTCAAACAGGTTTTAAATGAAACCCATGGTGTTGTTGTGAGGGTGAAGTATGAGTGATGACATCAATACGACACTATCTTTAACAGTTCACTAGCCTTGGTTCACTGATTGAACAAAACAACAGGCAAGGTAAACATGCCATGCGTATAAACATCTCACACCACCAAGATGAAGGTCATTTAGGACGTCATTTACCATGAAAAATACTATCATAATAACACAAGTACTAGGAACGAATCTGATGCAAAATAACTTTTTTATTGCAATGCATCACGATTTGTACCAATCCATCAAACAGGTTATAATTTTAATGTAAATTTCATGTCATTGTTACACAATTTTAAACAATCAATTGTCAATTTCATACTTATTAGAAAAGACAACAGCCCAAAAGCATGCTGCAATTAATAACACCTTTTTTAATTAGCTGCAATATTTAAATGTTCTAAATGCTAGTTGTTGTGTACTTTTAATAAATATCACTGGACAAGTGAATGTTGATTGGTTTTAAAATGAAGATGCCATTTCAAAGAAAGGGAGATTTTTTATCACAACACTAACTCTTCAACCAATTTTTAAACAGTTTTAATAATAAAAACACCTATTTTGTCCTAATGATACTGCATAAAGTGACAGCTGTAAAAATCTTGATCAAATAAATGAACACTTTTTAACTAGCTGCAATATTCACAACTTGTTGTTGTGTATTTTCATTGTACACATTTTAATGCATTCTAAGACTACAGAATTATAAACAACAGCTGAAATGAATAATTGCCTATCTTGTACAAGCTGTGCATAATAGATTTTTATATACAAAACAAACACCAGAACAACTCTCCTGCCCATGTCCTGTTTATTTCAAACTGGCCTAAGTTCCTAAAAGAGATAAATTAATTTTATACAAGTTGATTTAAGACTATCATAAATATAATACTGTACATGAACTTTTCATTCTTTTTTTTCCAAATGGATTTGAAGTGTACATGTAAGTTTTAGGCAAATATGGCATGGGGCAAGTTCAGCTTCAGGGTAAAAATGAACCAAAATGCATTTTTTTTTTTTTTAAACCAGGCTTAACAGGGCGAATCAAAGGGGGTTCATAATAATCAGTAAAATACTAGTACATTAAAAAATTCATAAAATATAAACTAAAGTTATCATTCTCAATCCCAAATATCTTCTACAATGTAAAACCTGAACTGCTCCAATAAAATCTCAATGCATCTTGCCCATTATACATTTAACTTACCATGAACAATCTACAATGTTATCTTTGAATGTAGATATGTGACAGCTGCCTGCAACGTATGACTCAATGATGTGGCACCACAACAATCACCTGAGAGACCGAGATCATTTCATGGCAACAGCTTCAAGCAAATGTATGACTCAAGACTTTTGTTGGAGCGTCAATGTTGCCAGCTAGTGCCACATGTGTCAACGTGGAGACTTCCAGCATCCCTACTAGGTTGTTTGATAGGTATTTAACTAGGCAGGTAGCAGGTGTCATTTTGAACACTAGGTCAGCCAACAGAAACCAAAAGAGGAAATGTTAATAAGTCTTGTCACCTTAGTGCACAAGCTTGTTTTGTTTTGTGTTTGTATTCACTGCATTATTGTCTTTCAGGAAAAGGCAGCCAAAGAAAACAGAGTAAGCGACAAGAAATAGTTCTGCACAGTATTATTACAAGGTGTAAAAAAAAAAAATGACAAAGGTAAAATACTGAAGCTATGAAACTGTGATACATAATCCTCAAATGTTCAAAAATTATGTCCATAAACTAGATGCACATGTGACTGTAAAATGCAACACAAAATGAACTTATTTATACATAAACCCGCAACTAGAAATACAGTCTCCTGTGAAACATGGTATGTGTTATGTAACCAGCACAGGGTAAAAGAGATCACCTCCCCTGGTCTAGGTCCTAGAGCCTCAACATTTTGTTTTTTTCTATTATTTTTTTTTCTGCATCGCACTGACACAATTAGACATATGGGCAACACCCAACTAATCATTGGTGGAGGAAGATCCCAGACAGATATCTGAGAAAAACCACAACCGAAGCACTGCTGGTCAGCTGGAAGCTTCCCACATCAAAGATCTCGCCCAGTTTGGTACTCCAACCCATGAGCAGGCAAAAGCTTGAGAAATACTAAAACACACACACCAATAAAACCCACACAAATTGGAATCAATGTGTGCTTAGAGCTGATAATGTAGAAAAAGAGATAACAAAATTTGCAAACACAATTAAATATAAAAAGAACCCACAAAAAACTGAATCGATATTTAAATAAACAAAACTAAACCTAATAATGTCAACAAAATAAACTGAACACACAATGTAATTCAGTTTCTTATGTTTTATTTAAATATACTTTACAAATATATGGATTTTGTTTGTTTGTTGGGTTTATTATCCCACCAAAAGTATGTCAGTTATCTGCAGATGGTGATCACTTGAAGCAGATGAAGTGCTGCCTTCACAGATATAGTGCTGCCTTCCTTGTGTATAGCATAACGTGAACTCCTGGCATGATACCACACCCAGTCAAATTATCCTGACACCTGGTCAATCAGTCACGCAACTACCCTTATAATTGCTTGAGCATTAGCAAGAGAGCTATACCACTACCATTTTTAAGGACTGGTATGTCACAGCCCAGGATTGAACTCTGCCGTCTGTACCTGTATATAGATTTCAGACACATACTGATCTAGGGTGTCCTAACAACTGGGTCACCACAGCAACAGCTGGGGACTAATGATCTCATTGACAACCAGGCAGTCGCATATGACACACAGCAAGTCATGTGACCTGACCGAGACATATAAACAATCATAACAAAGCAGCTAGATGCACCAATCAATAGCATATATTTAGCATGACTTTTTAACGTATAGATGTGTTATCAATCCATAAATATTCATGTAATGTTGGCATTTAGTGTTTTACGATGTTACACGTTCGATCATTTACGTCAACAAAAGGCCTTCAGAGAATAAAATCAACTGATTTTAGTTTTCTATTTTTATCCAATGAAATTGCGTCAATTTCTTCACTCCAAAATGACGACAAGGAATAGCAGTCAACAAGGAAGATTCGTCAAAAAAAGCAAAATTAAAGCAAAGAAAGAAAGAAGTGTGTTTTCACATGTTTTTAGAGTATTTTTATTTAGAAAAGTATACTCTAATAAAAATGTAAAAAACAAATGACATCACTGTGTTCTCTTTATTTTTTATTCGTCCAATGTTGAAATATATTTGATTATTTAAAGGTCACATTTGAGGACGTCAACCTTGTACATAAAAATTCGCAAAACCCAAGTTAACTGAGGTGAAAATTTGTTAAAATTTGGAAAATAATCCAGAATACAATGCTGAATAATTTGATATATCTTTTGTCAGAATTCAATTTATTCACTATTACACATCTAATACCTTAAATATAATACTATGTACTTGTTTTTTCATTAAGTTCTAAATTTAGGCTAAGCTTACATTTTGTCAATGTATTATTTTTCAATGTTCATTATACTTTTATACAATGGATCATTGACCAATGAATGGCGAAGTCAAAATGATATGTTGGGCAAGAAAGAAATTGAATGCATGGTCATTTTTTAACCATTAACATATACAATCTTTTAGAGCAGCCTTTTAATGGAAAAAGTAAGTCACAATTTTAGTTCATTCTTTGAACTTTTTTTTCTTGAATTAAGATTTGTATGTTTTATTGCTTTGACTTTTATGTTCATCCTCATTTTTGTAAAACCTTTGGTTGATTCCATTTTCAACCTAATTATAACCAAACAGACAGAATGAATTTTTCACTCATATAAGTTTTTAGGCATGTTTATAAGGAAAGCTATTAACATCCTCAGTGTTTAAATCCCTAGAGAAGATCAATCGTATAATTCATCCTTTAAAATGATTTACGTCGGGTTCATGCAGTGCATGTAAATAATTTTGTTAGAATGATACTGGTAATTCACAAATTGTAGATATTGTACTTAAATTCGGACAAACATTATTACAACTGATTCAATTTTTATTGTTTTCTACCAGCTTGCAGTCAGATAAATTTCTGGTAAAACAGAGTTTCAGTTTTATTATATACAATGTTGAAGTGTACTTCCACTGTAATTAAATATTCTCTCAAGTTATATCAATCAGTCTTCTCATTTAAGTGCAACAAATCAGTTTATAGTCAAATGTGTTTAATCTTGAATCTTCAATATCAACCATGTTCATTAGTTTCTTCGTAAATATTCAGTTGTTGAATTCAAACTTAAGAGTTCATAATTAGGATTCTTGAGCAGTTGCTATTACACAAGTTTATTATCTGAACATCATCAAACTTCTAAAACAATGACAATGTGAGACAGTATCATTTAAATTTTGATTAATAGTTTTTAAATACTTAATAAGCGGACAATTAAAATTAATTGAAGAATTGTCAATTAAAATAAATCAATCATACCATCATTATTTTGGGAAAACAAGTTTACTGCTGTGAAATATTGTGTTATATAGGGCAAAATGTTCCTTACATATCACAATTTAATTGTAATATGAACTTTCCCATGGTTTATCCCTGGTTGCCATGTGACAATATTGAGATGCCATGGGATAGGGTTGAATAATATCATAGGATCATGCCATGTTATGAGGTCATTTTATTATGAACAATAAAGGTCATGTGATGCCATGTTATTTGGTGATGTGATCAATTTATGTGGTGTCATATTAAGCAGTCACGTGATATGGTCATGTGTCTAGGTCACACGCTGTAACCTTGTGTTTGAGGGGGGGGCCCAGGTGACACTCTCCTTTCACCAATAATGTTATACTACGCTACAGAAACACCTGTTGTCTCAGCGGTGTCATTGTACAATAGTCTTAAATGTTATGGGGAAATGAGTTGAATATTCCAACCACTTAACAACCAAAACAAAACCATTACATGAACATTAATAACAAAAAACAATCACGTAAAAATCCTGTTACACTGAGATTCAGCCCTTTCTTCTTAGTGATTGCAAATATAACAGTGCCCTCACAGAGGTAACAGTGCCACTACCGGCAGACAACCACTATGTGAAGATCGCCCAGGTGAATGTTCTGTGAATGCAAGACGTCACAATGACCTGCCCCTTATCTTTCTAAAGACCAACTTGTTCCTTGCCAGAATTTAACTATTATGAAATACTGTTTATGACACTATCACATTTCTGATGCAAGACATACTTTCCTAGTGACTGTTCACAAGATCCAACATCTGTGCTTGGTGTGACAATGACAGAGCCAATAACAAATAAAATGAACACGTCCTGACATAGGTATTCCATGAATCAACTTTACAAAGTACATTCAAAGTTATGTTCTTATAACATTATATATAATATCAAAATAATTGTAGGAGTTCAATCTTAGACAAAAATAAATGACTCACACAACAGAATTTTCTACTGATTTGTAAAAGCTTCATTTGTATTTCAATAAATATTGCTTTATTATTAAGTGGTATTATGACTAGCACATCAAAACACTTATGAATATATTACCAACAAATTAAATACCCTTATATAATGAAATTATGTTTAAGTATGTTTAGCTTAAGTTTGTTACCATTTAATTGCATCTGACTGGTCAGATTAAGTTTGTGACAAGTCTCCAGTATCTGACTGATCAGATTTAGTTTGTGACAAGTCTCCAGTATCTGACTGATCAGATTTAGTTTGTGACAAGTCTCCAGTATCTGACTGATCAGATTTAGTTTGTGACAAGTCTCCAGTATCTGACTGATCAGATTTAGTTTGTGACAAGTCTCCAGTATCTGACTGGTCAGATTTAGTTTGTGACAAGTCTCCAGTATCTGACTGATCAGATTTAGTTTGTGACCAGTCTCCAGTACCGGTCTGGTCAGATTTTTTTGTGACCAGTCTCCAGTATCTGACTGATCAGATTTAGTTTGTGACCAGTCTCCAGTATCGGTCTGGTCTGATTAAGTTTGTGACCAGTCTCCAGTATTTGACTGGTCAGATTTAGTTTGTGACCAGTCTGCAGTATCTGACTGGTCAGATTTAGTTTGTGACCAGTCTCCAGTATCTGACTGGTCAGATTTAGTTTGTGACCAGTCTCCAGTATCGATCTGGTCAGATTTAGTTTGTGACCAGTCTCTAGTATCGGACTGGTCAGATTTAGTTTGTGACCAGTCTCCAGTATCGGACTGGTCAGATTTAGTTTGTGACCAGTCTCTAGTATCGGACTGGTCAGATTTAGTTTGTGACCAGTCTCTAGTATCGGACTGGTCAGATTTAGTTTGTGACCAGTCTCCAGTATTGGTTTAGTCTGATTAAGTTTGTGACCAGTCTCCAGTATTTGACTGGTCAGATTTAGATTGTGACCAGTCTGCAGTATCTGACTGGTCAGATTTAGTTTGTGATCAGTCTCCAGTATCAATTGGTCAGATTTAGTCTTTTAATGTTTTCTAGCATGTGATTGGTCAGATTTAGTTTGTGACCATTTTTGAGTATCTATTTGGTCAGATCTATCATGTCAGCATTTTTCAGCACCTGCTATACAGACTTATTTTGTTACCATTTTCCAGCATTTCATCAAAAGATTCAGGTAGCGATCATTGTCAACCATATGATTGGTCAAATAAAGTTTGGGACCATTCTCAACTTTTAGCATAAGTTCAAATACAAATATAAATTTTTAACATGCTAAAAGTTTTATAAGAATTGTTTAGTACAAGGACTTAATTTAGAAAATAGAGTGATATTTTGATGGAGGAATATGATGTACATAGCTTTACACACCCATATTTTATTTTCCTCATCACAATTGCTCTTTCCAAAATTCAGATCTAAAAAAATCCTACGTAACTAGCATAACAACCTGTGTCTGTGCAGAAGTCAATAATCAGTTAAGGTTAAGGACAGGTGACTGTCAACTAGGACAGTTTCTTTCAAAACAATATACAGTATTCCGATTCATCATGCTTTAACATCATGCATTAAAAACAAGACTTAGTGTTCTGTTTCTGTGTACTTCAACACATTACAAAATAATGTCCTGTTTCCTTTGTCTGAGTTCTTACTGACATCAGTAAGTAGGGTCAGCGGTCTATATCTATGACAAAAATGAACAAAGTGACTATGGCAGATACTGGCAGCTGGAGTACAAGTCATATGACACAGCCAGTCAAGAGAATGTAGGTCCCCCAAGGTCAGTAACTTATTAGGACACCTGCCCACCCTGACTAGGATTTGAACCTAAATGGTGAGGTGCTTAGAAGCCGTAAGGCGGTGACTCCAACCAGGGTTTTCCCTTGAAATGTTTTTTAGGGGGTCACAGTGTCCCCCTAGGTTTATGATTTGGGGGTCATTGGTAAATTTTGGGGGTCACATTATATAATCACTTTACTAATAGTCTTGCACCTTAAAAACGGAACTAAATTGTTCATTTATGTTTTATACTATTAAAACAAAACAAAATCACATATTGTACATTTCAGATTTTAAAATGTGAAAGCATTTTCTCTATCTGACTCACTCTCAGAAATATATCTCTATTAGAATATATAGCAATATAATCATTGTTGACAATGAACACCAGAACATTTAACTAGATTTGTTTAACTTCAAATAAGTTCAAAGTTCAATTCTTCAACATGTTCACTTACATGTACCAATTTCAATATTCAGTAAAATTTCCATACATGAAATTATACAAATGAGTTGGTCCTTAGACCTAAAGGCTTAACAAATTAAACATGTAACTGTTTATAACTGTTCATATTATGTCTGCCTATATGAAAGCAGTCACATATAGAATCACTTCTTCCTAGATTTGAGTGAACCAAAAGCTCTGGCTTCTGTCGGAAAGTCCATGTTTTTAGAATTGTTTATGGTTCACTTTTGGATTTTTGTTGCAAAAACAAAAACCAGTCAAAACTTAGGTATTCAAACTCATATTGGTTCAACCTACATGTCTTTCCTACATAACGTTAAATTTGACCTTGTAGTGTTTTTAATATAATTAGACCGTTTGGTTTCTAAAGCCAAACATATATTTGCTTAAAATTAATATGCAATGTATGACTTAACTATGTTCTAAAAGATTAATGCAGATAAAACTCATCCAAACCTTTGACATGTAGCGTATTCACGGGCCGGTTTTAGCCGCGTTCTAAACTTAACGATCATTACTATTGCGACGCTTAACGGCTTTAAAGAAATGGTGAACCACTCGGAACTCCTCGTGTAATTCCGTCCTCTACGTAATCACCTCGGGAATAATGCTGTCGCCGCCATATTGACGAACTACTTCCAAAATGACAATCGTACCTACTCGGCGATCTCCGGCAAGCTTCGAATATAGACATCACCGAAGCGTGATCCGAGTGCATGCAGGGTCATAACTGGTATATTACACTTTTACAAAATCCTGTTGGTAATATACATACAGTATCAACTGAGTTAAAAATATTCTTCAACGAAGCAATCTGCTCTTTTTTCAAGGAGTATTGAATCTCCATTATATCTAAAGCGTACTACATGCACTTTGAAAAGTCAGCCATCTTTGTTTACGTATAATGCAATGAGAAGTTATTCGCCAGGGCAAATCACCAACTGGTGTATTCATACAATTACATACGAGGCATTATCTCCGAAGCTTGCCGGAGATCGCCGAGTAGGTACGATTGATGGTGAACGTGAAACATTCTATACATAGCGTATGACGTCACTACTTTAAAGTCATCTCTATACTACGACTCGTAACTCACCCAAAATTTGAGACTTGTGCCTACATGAAAAATAGTTCCGCGTAGGAAATACGTTCGATTATAATATTCATTGAATTAAGGTAAATGAATAAACAACCATATTCTAAGGCCTTATTTTATGTCCAGAAACGTCTAAAGTCTTGATATTTATAGATAAATGGGAAAAAATACGATGAGTAAGTTTTGCTACTTTCGCTTTCGTTAAACAGTAATATGTCCATTCTATACATAGCGTGTGACGTCACTACGTTAAAGTCGGGACCGTTTACAAAATTTAGTTCAAAATGTTTGCATGAAACATATTTTAACTATTAGAATGTATAAAATATGCCAAAATAATCTGTTGTATACCTCTTCGTACTTGTTTTGTTCATTTTAGCAATAACTTCCGTATTCATAACAGCCATGTTGAAGAACTACTTTACCCACAATACACCGAGTGCACTCACACAGGTCATTTTGACCGTGTGTTGACGCAACGGAACGTGAAACAGCGTCTAACTACACAGCATTGCTGGTTCCCAGTCATCTAAACGCAGTACATGTATCGTTTAGGTGGACCGGATAGCAGTATTAAGACAACAAATAACATTCTATACATAGCGTGTGACGTCACTACGTTAAAGTCATTTTGACCGTGTGTTGACGCAACGAACAAATAATGGACGCTTATTTACAAAATACTTTGTCTAACTGAAGCAAATTGATACTTAAATGCTTTTTGCAACAATTTGACGAGCTGACAAAGATCAATGTCATTGGAGACAATAAATTATGGCTGTGGATTAATTCATTTTGTGCGTCCAGTGTGTCGCAATGTAAGTTCATTTTGCGGGTCATCTGTCAAAAATATGCGCCAAAACGCACAAATTTGTGCGTCAAGGAAAACCCTGTCCAACCTCTTAGCCATGGGTGCTTTGGGCTAATTGTCTTAAACCCAGTATGCGATACAAAACAAACAGTTCAAATATGTTAATTTAACACAGTTATCTATGTCCTTTTTTTAATTTTATTATGAATAGAACAAGTTGATGTGAAAAAAGATGTGAAAAAAAAACAAGAAGAAGAAGAAAGTTGTCTATGGAACAAAAGTGATTTGGTTATGAATAATTAATGATGGATTTCATACAATTATCAAAATCGTTTGTTTAAACTAAATTTGTAATTACTGTTTTTGTCTGTTATCGTAAATAAATTCATTACAAGTTTGTCAAATAATAGCTTGAATGACCGAATAAAAATAAACACAAATACAAGCCTTGAAATTATTAATGATTCAAAAATTAACATAAAAAAAATGACCACTTGAACCCTAGGCTTTTTGATTACCAACTTTCTTACATTATGAATTAAAGTAAATTGCAATTTAAAAATGGGCACTTCTAGATGATAGTACAAGTTGGTAGATATTGAAAGTATCAATATTGAAATATTGATGCACCAATATTTATAGCACTATCTTAGTCTTTTAAGTACTTCATTTTATCCATGTAAGCAATATTTTCCAATTAAATAAACAACACATATGTATAAGTATGAGAGTTGACCAAGAAAGTTTCTGTGAATTTAACCAATATTATCAATACATATTTTTTATTATACCTTCATGTCAAATGATTATGTTTTTTATCCTTTCCTAATGTCTATATGACATCAAACATAACCACTATGGAATACATATTTCTTTTGATTTTCCTAAATTTGAATGCTATTTACTTATTAGAATTTCTATCATTTAAAACTGAAGGTTATTGGCTAGATTTTTAACATGGCTAGAGATTTCATATGGCTTAAACTTTTATAAGGCTAGAACTTTTACACAATGTGTGCAGGTATGGAGTAACCATGGTTTTTACATGAGATATATCACATGTAAGTTGTTCTGCTTTGAAGATAAAAATATAAATATTTTCTTACAAGTTGGCCACTCTATCTTTACGCCACGGGCGCCCTAATAATTTCTAACTTTTCTCACAACTGAACGACACTACAGGTATAAGTCTTCCTCACCAGAAAACCTCATAAGAAGTATAGATACACTGACAGACATCTGTATATATGATACTCATTCAGTGAATCTTGAGTCCTTCACATATAAAATATGCTGCAGACACAGTTTTGAAAGATAGACATCCTCATAGATGCATCTTTGCAAAGGCTTTCTGCCTAGCAATGTGATAAAATAGCGATCATCGATGCTCTAGCACATTTGTGTGTAATAATCACCTCGAATAATTTATACCCTGCACCATTTACGTAAGCGTGTATTGCGCTATATGACTGGTTATATTCTGATAGAACCAATAGCAATACCAATCGAAAATGCTGATAAGTTAACATACCATGACAAGTTTAGTCCATTTGTATGTAGGGTAATGATGTAGGATTGCGATTTATTATTTAAAATGCCATCTAAAACACAGTTAAAATGTGATCCAAAGCAAACAGTATTGTCTTTTTCTAAAACATCTGACAATAATAAAAACATGTTAGATTATGTGCTAGATATTTTGCCAGCTCAAACCGAACCTTGTGAAAATATAGCCAAAAGTTGTTATGTTCCAAAACTAGGTTCTAGATTAAGTGGTTTGATCTTTATTCATAACATAGATATGACATTGATTGTCAATATATGGTACTGTGTACCATAAAGCCAAGAATTCTATGGCAAAGAATATAAGAATTGCTAAATTTCATCATGTCATGCTAACCAGGCATGTTGACTTGCCAGACCACAAGAACAAGATAAGGCTGTATTGTGATATTGTGTAAGAACATAAGTGGATCATTTTGTGCAAATATCGTAGGAGTATGTTTATGTTTTTGGGGTTTATTGTCCCACCAATGACATTTCAGTTATCTAGAGTAAGTGTCCACTTGCAGCAGATACAGTGCTGCCTTCACTATGAATAGCATGCGGTGAACACCTGGCATGATGGCCACACCCAGTCACATCATTCTGACACCGGGCCAACCAGTCGTGGAACTACCCTTATATTTGCTTGAGTGCTAGCAAGGGAGTTATACCATTACCATTTTTTACGACTTTGGTATGTTGAAACCCAGGTTCGAACCTCGGGCCTCCCATATCTGGAGCTGACGCTCTAGCGATTGCGCTACCAGGTCCGGACAAAGAAGTATATTTCCTTACAAGATCATCTTAGCTGCACTGGCACTAACATCTGCTGTTAATACAGCAGGGTGCTAAATGGGATTTTTTGTTTAAAACTGTATTCTCACAAAATCTAGATACTGGTTTTGTCTTGGTACTCAACACCAGTTGATTAATGTTAACTGAACAATGAGATCAATTTTATTGTAACTGAAAAAAGTGAGACCCATACAGTCTGACAACAGACCTATTGTTTTTAAAGGTGTATACATCCTCAGGATCCATGTTTTCAATTTCTAGATTATTCTCTGCTCATTATAACCTACCACTAAGAAGTGCTATAACTGTGACAGACATCCATGTATATTATCTCCCAAGCCCCCAGAAAGCTGAGATTATTTCCTGAACTTGCAAACACAGAAGTTGGACCATCCTTAGCAGGCAAGATTTCCTTCTCATATGACCTGTGTATTTATTTTTGCATGTATTCTACACCATTATGGTCCAGTTTTAATGACTCAAGTAGAGCCTGTACACAAATACAGAAGATTTAATGTCTGGCACAATTTAGTATTCAAGACAAAATGGATGGCATTATAAGAACCAATCAGTAATGCCCTGATCTTGAGCTTAACATCAAGATGCTCCAGACAAAAGTTCCAGTGTACATGAAAGACCCAAAATCTGGAACTTATTTCGTTTCAAGATACAGAATTTATTTTTTCACTTTGTCTTGAATGGCTTATGAATATTTCGTTACTTAATACACAATTATAAAATTTGAAGCAACTCAACAAATGCTAAATATTTCAGAAAATATTTTGTCTACATATAAAACAACTAATTTTAAAGATGGCCAAACATGCTTTGGACATGCTAGTCACAACAACAGACAACCCCCAACAAACAAGACACTTCAAGTGGTTCAGGTATGTCTACAGCAGGTCTGCTTTCTATGTACAGAAGCCTATTTGAGACATATTTTACATCAAATATTGACTTTTATAGTATGAGGTGAATGTGAATATTATAGTTTTATCCCTAACAAACTCTCATAGATTATAACAGGTCAACAAAAGCAAGAAGGTGGTGAGGTATTGCTAAATCAGACCTGGTTGAAATGTCAAGAGATTAATTATGCAAGCGGTGACCCCCATATGTGGGGTCATCAAATTATTTCATCAAATACCATGGTTATTAACTTATTTTTGCAAATCCTATATATTTTTCAGTAACAAATGCTTTCAGTTAAGCCATAATTGTATAAATTGAAAATAAAATTGGGACTAAGTCTTTTATATGAGCTTTACAAAACAGCATCTTTCGGCTTTAGAATAGTATACTTTAAGACAAATATGACTCTGTTGTACTAAACATACTTGTGATACAGTTATCAACTTAAGTAGATAGCCTTGATCCTTTTGGGTTTTTTACACAAATCAGTAAGTCAACCAAGGACACAGATTCCAGACATCCAATAAGTTGTGTTCTGCTCCTGATCACCAATCTGATAGCTTATCTCACACATTCACTCTGGACCTGATACAGGACTCAGGGTAATCGGACTACAGCATAAATTTGCTATGCTAAAATTTGATACTAACCAATGCATTATGCATAATGGGTCATCTTCTGACCTTTTATTCAGCCAATCAGAGCCTTGTTTACTAGATTCTGAAAGTCATCGCTAAACATTGGGAACTCACTTGCAATTGTCACATGTAGCAAATATCATATGCCACAATTTGTCAAAATGGCGGATACACCTGTAAAAACACACTTGTATTTTGAGTACTGTTTTATTTGTGGATATGATTTCAAGAGCACAGAAATTACACCACTTCAGTGGAATGTAACTGCATTTCTGATAGCCAGTCTATAGTATCGCAGCAGGTAATCTATAAATAGCAACAGGGAAATTAAAAAAAAAAAAACAGAGAGGAGTTTATAATGGGTCGGTTTCAGATCTACCCGAAGGGGAGGTCAGGTGCTTTAGTCTGATTGGAAGAGAGCGTAGCCGTAAACCATGCAATCTACCATGTTGTTTATAATCAATAATACTTCTTAAGACATCTTACATCAACATGCATGGCCCACAGACATTGTTTTGTTATTAAAATCTACCACAGGGACATTTTAGCAAATTTCAGCTATTTAAGTAGAGGAAGAACCCAGGCATAGGTCTTGGTACTACCCTGCCTGTCTTATCACATTTACTCAATCAGCCTGATCCAGACAGAACCCATATACTGCAAGGCTGAGCAATCAGAAGAGTTACAGGTCAGCTACTCTACCACTTGGTCATCTGTTTTATCTAAACAGCAAATAGTGCGGACCCTGATCTGACAATTCCAGGTGGGAGATGGCTGCTCATGATCAATAACATGTCTTCCCCTAAGCAATTGAACCCGATTTCTTTGTTCTTAGAAAGAAATGAGTGTCTCCTTAATGTTATAATTGGGATAAAATTCATTGTTTTATTATTTATAAGTTGTTAGTAGGGAATTTGGGAGGTTTAATTCCCCTTCTTGCAATATTTTGTAAGTCTAGAAATGGCACATTACAACTTTGACTGCAATCTGATGGCTAACAAATACCTCTTCCCTTATCTCTGTTCATAAATCTCTCTAGTAATCAACAACTAAAATACTATTGTTAAAAGGGGCAATAACTCCTGCAAACTTCATCTGAGTGTAGCAAAAAAAAACAAATGCACAGGTTCTATGTTACTAAAAATAATTGTGAAGTCCCATCAAAGATGATGCAAGGCTGTAGGAGAACAAGTCTGGACAAAATTTTGTCCATGGATAGACAGACAGACAGACAAATGGATAGACAGATGGACAACCTGATTCCAGTATGCCTTGCACTCCAAAATTTGTTTTGTGAGGAAGACCTCAAACAAATATCTTGGTAGAACCACATGTGCACCGGAGACAGCTGGAAGACCTACCTACATTGAGTCCAGGACTCGAACCCATGTGGTGGGAGGCACAGTTTGTAGGATCGGCAACTATAATTAAGTATTTTGGGAACAAGCATCAATAATAAATGTATCATCAATTTAGAGACATGTAGTGCTATCATAAGCAGGATAGCATGCCATGAACACCTAACAAGATAGCGCAACTTTCCTTTTCTTATGTTTATCTCTATTTTGAACTAAGCCAATAACAATATCTTCCAACATTTGGTGATTTATACATGACATTGAGTGGAAAAAAAAATATTTTCATAAACCATTATTCTGCTGTTGTTTTATACATCAAAGTGACACATTTATAGTCATAAAAGAAACACCAGACATATGTCTGGATAGAAGAATGGCTCATCACAGATCAGCTGAAACAACTCTCAACATGTCCATGCCCTTACTGGGACTCAAACACACATGATAAGGAGCTGAGGACTTAAATGTTGGCCTTTCTAGCTGCTAGGCCAAGTGCCCCAAAAGGAATGACACACACATACATTACATAATTTAAAGCAATTGTGTGTGTTTCTCAGCTAATTGTTGGCATGTTACTAACATTTTTATTTCACTAGGATATAAGACCAGTCTGTTGACATCAAACATCTTCCCCCTCCAAAATGTATCATTATGTCCTGCACTTTATGTTGTTGGCCAATTTAACATTTCAACAGCTTACCACCTGGAGATAGCAGCCAAACTGCAGCTAGTAAGTCAACAACACCTTAGGTCTACAAAAGTGCATCAAAGATAGATAAGGTAGTTAACAATTTCCTCTAGCTGTAACGAATGTGCACTTTTCTTCACAAAATAAAAACGTCCTTGCTCTTGACTGCAAGCTATCTCCAAAACTAGATAAAAGACAACAACAAACTGCAACTGTCAACACAGCTACCGCTGACCCAGGTCCAGACAAACAGCCAAAGGCTTGACTCTTTAGCCTGCTATACTTGTCAGCAACCTGATTGTAATTCTTAGCTGTTTTATAACACCTATACTTCATGCATATGTGGAAAAAATGTATTGGTAGAGACATGCTTAGCAACAGTTTCAGTCTCCTGGAAAGGTTATTAGTAGGCATGTTTCTTTCTTAAGTTGTTTATTAGTATAAATGATTCTTTCTTAGGTTTTAGTTTGTTTGTTTATTGTGTTCATTGTCCCACCAACAGTATTTCAGTTATACGGAGATAGTGTCCACTTGAAGCAAATATAGTGCTGCCTTCACTGTGTATAGCATGCTGTGAAAACATGACATGATACCATACCCAGTCACATTATCCTGTGCTACCAGGTCCAGTCTCTTAGGTTTTACAACAGCTCACAGTTATTACTTCTAATAATTTATGTAACATGGACTTTGAGAATGTCTAGGTAGAACCACTGTTGCATCGCAACCTAAGCTATTGTGTACAGTATGAAGCATATATAGGTTAAGTTTATATAAGGTGCCATTGATTATATATGTTTATAATAATTAATTAAATTTAAGATTTACAATTATTTAAGATAACACAGGTTTTCATATCAATCAGCATAATCTTCACAACAATAAGTAAAATGTTTACCTGCTATCAAACTGGTAAGTTTATAAACATACATAAATGCTTATTAAACAGCTGTTAGTTTACTTAGCAAAGACTGATTAGACTAACGCAAATAGTACAGCAACATTATGGGCACTACATTCTCCTGAGTCTCCAGCCATGTCAAGTGACCTTTGTTAACAAACAACCTACAACTTAGTCTCCCGCCATATGTCAAGTGACATTTGTTGACAAATAACCCTCAACTTCAGTGTCTGACCATATGTCAAGTGACATTTGTTGACAAATAACCTACAACTTTTGTCTCCAGCCATATGCTAAGTGACCTTTGTTGACAAATTACCTTCAACTTTAGTCTCCGGCCATGTGTTAAGTGACCTTTGGTGACAAATAACCTACAACTTTAGTCTCCGGCCATATGTCGTGACATTTATTAACAAATAACCTACCACGTTTGTCTCCAGCCATGTGCCAAGTGACCTTTGTTGACAAATAACCTACAACTTTAGTCTCTGGCCATATATCAAGTGACATATATCGACATATAACCTACACCTTTGGTGTCCGCCCATATGTCAAGTGACCTTTGGTGACAATTAACCTACAACTTTAGTCTCCGGCCATATGTCGTGACATTTATTGACAAATAACCTACCACTTTGGTGTCCAGCCATATGTCATTTGACCTTTGGTGACAAATAACCTGCAACTTTAGTCTCCAGCCATGTCAAGTGACATTTATTGACAAATAACCTACCACTTTAGTCTCCTGCCATATGTCAAGTGAGTTGTTGACAAATAAGACACCTTTGCTGTCCGGCCATATGTCAAGTGACCTTTGGTGACAAATAACCTATAACTTTTGTCTCTAGCCATATGCCAAGTGACCTTTGTTAACAAATAACTTACAACATAAGTCTCCAATCATATGTCAAGTGACCATTGCTGACAAAAAACATACAACTTTAGTCTCCAGCCATATGCCAAGTGACCTTTGTTGACAGATAACCTACAACTGTAGTCTCTGGCCATTTGCCAGGTGACCTTTGCTGACTAATAACCTACAACTCCAGTGTCTGGCCATATGCCAAGTGACTTTTGTTGACAAATAACCTATAACTTAAGTCTATAGCCATAATAATGTCATGTGACCTTTGTTAACACATAACCTAAGACCTTTTGTGTATTAAACCAATGTACCATAATAAGGCTATGAACAAACATGGATAAAATGATATGAAGACAAACACTTGAGGATTATCTTGGTCAACAGTAGATAAACAGTGAGGACTTATATCTTGGTCAACAGTAGATAAACAGTGAGGACTTATATCTTGGTAAACAGCTGACAAATATAATCTTGTGTTACACTTATGACGTAACTGGATTGATGAATAGACAATAGTGTTTTGCTACTATCATTACGAGTCAATAATTATATCAGTTGATTATATTGAGGTTATCAGGCAGTGTGATAACCTAGAAACATTCTCATAAATATTGTAACATACATTGTAACATTATGACTGTTTTAAATTATAAACATTGTTACCTTAAAGACATTGTTAACATAGTAAACAGTGTAAAATTATAAACATTGTTATATTATAAACATTGTGATGTTGTTTTGTGCTTTATAATTTGTTGCTAAAAGATTATATACATGTGCAAAAATTGAATTCAATACAAACATGTGGTGTTTTAATTGGTACATTTAAAAAAAGACCAAACTGTCACAGTTATAAGTGTTCTACAGTTATAAAATGCCCATTTCTATTTTCTTACTTATTTGGTAGCAACTATAAGCATAGATAACAATACATGTTCCTAGAGACTTAGTAACACCTAGTGTAGATCCTTATCACACAGCTACATCAAAAGCTAGCTGACCAAGATCGGCAATATGTGTCTATCTACACTATTTGTCTCATCTACACTACCTGTATTTATCTATCTACACTATTTGTCTATCTACACTACCAGTGTTTGTCTATCTATACTATTTGTCTATCTATACTATTTATCTATTTACATTATATGTCTATACTATTTATCTATCTATAGTATGTGTCTATCCACACAATTGTCAAGCTACTCTATTTGTCTATCTACACTTTTGGTCTACACTATTTATCTGTCTACACTACCAGTATTTGTCAAGCTATACTATATGTCTAGCTATACTATTTGTCAATCTATACTATTTGTCTATCTATACAAGTTGCCTATCTACACTATTTGTCTATCTACACGACCTGTATTTATCTATCTATACTATTTATCTATCTACACGACCTGTATTTATCTATCAATACTATTTATCTATCTACACTACCAATATTTGTCTATCTGTACTATTTGTCTATCTACACTACCTGTATTTATCTATCTATACTATTTATCTATATACACTACCAGTATTTGTCTATCTATACTATTTGTCTATCTACACTATTTGTCTACACTATTTATCTATCTACAGTATGTGTCTATCTACACAATTGTCAAGCTACACTATTTGTCTATCTACACTATTTGTCTACACTATATCTATCTTCAATATGTGTCTATCTAGACTATTTATCAATAATACACATGTATCTAAACTATTTATCTACAATAATTTTCTATCTATCTATCTACAATATGTGTCCATCTTAACTATTTATCACCAATACGTGTCTATCTAAACTATCTGTAAATCTACACAATTTAGCAATAATATTTGTCCATTTACACTATTTATCTTATCTATCTACAGTATGTGTCTATCTACACTATTTGTGTATCTACACTATTTGTGTATCTACACTATTTGTCTATCTGCACTATTTGTCTATTCCTGATCAATTGGTCTTAAGCAAGTTAATAGTTCAAGCTAATATATGTTCTCCATAAACGACTTCATGCTGATACTTGCTTGTCACTATTTTTTAATTGTTTTCAATTAATTTGTTAGTAATAAACAACAGTATTGATTAAAAGTTAAAATGTAATCACATATATAATTTTGACTTTGTGTGACACTTAAAACCCACTTACAAAAGCAAGGTATAGAGGACTGACAAGAATATTTCAAAATATATATTGAAATATTTCAACACCAGAATGCAACAAATAGCCCTGACCCCTTTCAATTATGTGTTAATAAGATGGAAGTTCCTCCATAGGTTGTTTACCTTCACCTTCTATACTTTAATACCTGATAACAATCTGACCTATTTTTTTAATTCCTTTCTCTCCATAAATAAACCTCCTTAAAGTTCAGCAGTAATAATACCTGTACTCCAGGTATAGCTGAGATAAACACCCAGACTTCTCTCCACCTGACAATGTGCCTGGGTCTGTTTGCTTGTAGCCTGCTTGTTTATAAACCATACTATCTTTAACTACATGAAAAAAATACAAAACATATTGATAAAGGCTTAGCAGCAAGTAATGCAGATTGTGATTAGACAGCCTCCAGCAGGAGCTGGTTCATCTAAAACATAACTTTTTGTCTAGTCTTGTATACAGAATCTCAGCAGGTGAAGTGTTTAAACAAGGAACAGGACCCCCCACCCCCCTCCCCACTTCCCCAATTTCAAGGCTAATAGACATAAACTTCTTGAATCAGTGTACCCAGTGTAATCAGTTACCGACAAGTTTGTTTAACTTAAAAGATTGCAAATCATCAATATTACTGCATTTACTTCAAAAGATTGTGATTTTATTTTTAGGATGTTATTTATACTGTGCTAGATTGTGACAAACTTTGTAAAAAGGCATTTATTAAAATTATTCATTTATTAAAATTATTGAAAATCTTCATTTAAGAAAAGCATTTACATGAAGAGATAAACACTAAAATGTAGTGGTAGTGCATTTGCCAATACTTTAAAAATTTGTAAGGTTTGCTAATGACACTACCCAATTACATAAAAAAACATGCACAACAAAACAACATTTCGTTAGTTCCAGTCAAACTTTTTATAAATAACCCCATATTTCTAATTACAATAATTATTTACTTAGACAATTATAAAACACTATTGTCATCAAACTTGCTGTCTTTCACATATTGCAGTGACTACAGTTAGCACTATATCAAATGTGCTTTAACATGTGAGTTTTAAAGTAGACATAATTAGACCAACAATTTATGTGCTGTGAGCTTTTATGCAAGAAAACTAGCCCATGCTTAAATATTGGAGAAAGCTGGAATTATATATTAAGGCAATCTCTCTCCATGCAGCATTTAAATCCATTTACCGGTATTAAATTGTGAACATGTGAAAAATGTCATGTACAGCATGAGTGATATGGAGGAAGTCAGGTAGACAAAAAACACTGGGAGATTTTCGGAGTGAAACACATTGCCAAATGTTCAATAGTGCTGAAAGGGCTACACCATAGCCTATTATCAAGACAGTGTTGACAGGTCGTTAAAAAAAATCAGAATTTAAAGGGAGCAAGAAGAAGAAAAATAATAATAATAGAAATAAAAAATACCTACTAGCCATAGCATGTGCAACTTATTTAGGTGTAATTGATAAATTAAATTATACATTTTACTTAATTATTATTAAAGAAAGCACAGCAATCCCTGTTTCTGAATCATTAAAATTATGAGATGTTTAATCAAAATGCAAACACAAATGTTTGTAGGAAACTTGCAAATAAGGAATGCCCATTACTGTCTTCATCACAAATTAAGGGTAACATATCATACCAGGGATACAACATCAGAAAATATTATCAACATTATGTATTCTTGTTCTGTCATATTCTCCTTTAGTCATCCTTAACTTGACCTATAATGGCCGGTGACAGTCACCCAATCGTTTATTGGAATGGGATGGGATAAGCTGGCATTTTTGCTGATACTGTGCAGCGACATTTCTATCATTATAGCACAGGGGCACTTATGAGGTGCCCAGGGACTGAACCCGGCCGGTCCATTATACTGACACCGACGAGTCAGGCGTAATGCTGTCCCCTTAGCCCCGAGCATTAGGAGAGAAGCCACTACTACCAACTTTAAAGTCTTTGGTTTGACCCAGCCAGGGTTTGAACTCACAACCTCCTGATTCGCAAGCCGATGCTCTACCACCTGAGCTATTGCGACCGGTCAAATCTTTATTTTCCAGATTTTAGTCTAAAAAAAAAGATACAAACACTGTTGACATATCAATAACATTTTATTAATTTTAGTTCTACCTTATTAGGAAACAGACATACATATGTCATGAACCAATTTAAATGTTCAGCAATGTATTTTATTTGAACAATCTTCTTTAAACTACATATATATAGATATACAAGGACATCTTTATTTGCTCTGGATTTTACTTGTTTGCCTTTGACAGCAGAGTGATGAGGGCTGCTTTAATTGTGCAATTGGCACAAAATGCCAGGAAAACAAAGACACATAACCTTTGCACAATGCTCTGTGTGCTCAGCTGCCAGATACATTAATTGCTGCCATTAAAGTAACTGTCATAAGACATGCTTTAATTGCATGTCTGCAACACTGATTGCAATTAAAGCTTGGCATGTTGCTGGAGAAGGTCAGGCAATACCTCCAACTACTAGCAAATACTGATAAACAACAGAAAAGTTCAAAATAAGTGTCTCACTGACACAGAGGAAATCTGCTTCACCCAGACACTTGCCTATAAATCGCCCATGAAAAGCTAGTGAGGAGGACAAGTTTGAGCAAGAGACCTGGGAAAATTAGGAAATTGTAGGCAATCATTATATACATGTAGTACAATAGAAAACAGATTGTTCGTAATTAGTGGGATGGACACTAAACTGATTAAATTTTTCGTTTAAAGTTAACCTTGAGTATGATGCCAAAATAAATGTAAAACAATACTTAGGTGGCAGTAAATTAATGTCAAAAAGCAACACAGTTTAAGGGATATGCACCACACTTATGCTTAAATATCACTGTACTAAGAGCCAACCAAAACAATGTAAAATAATAAAAAAATAATGTAATAATTGTTACATTGTACAGATATAAGGCTTAATGCATTTTTTTTATGAAAAAGACATGAATACCCTTATATTAACTATTTTCATTATCATAAGTGCAACTGACCTAGGAATAGATATAAGTCAATATGTGCAGTATATCTGGTCATTCTCAAGCTGTCTGTCACACATGTAAATACACATATGTATACAATGTGAAATGTTATTATTAATAAATGTCACACAGTAACAATATATTTTTTTACAAAACATTAACTCTAAAACTACAAGTCATTTTTACTGCTTAACTTTGAGAAGGAGTGACATCAAATTGGCAGGAAATTGTACAAATTTGTTAATCTCAAGGTAAATCCACTCAAAAAGCTCTTGTGGCTGTACAACATTGTGTAGATTGCACAAAACCTTTTTTGTGGAGCAGGTGTACGATAGAAACATGGACAGGTAAACACGTGGACAAGATGTCACATGGCCCTTGAAATGGCTGCTGTGGCAAGGTCATCACAAGTCTCTGACTGACCAACCAGGCAAATGATACAGAGAATGGAGGAAGGGTGCACACAGGCCATGCATGGACATAGTTCTTAATCTGCCAAGCACCAATGGACCAGGCTTACTAGAATGGCATAAGCTTTCCAATTCTCAGGAACTGCACCATTTGATGTTATGTCCTAGCCAAATGTATTGTTCACTTTTACTTGTTGTTAACAACAAAAAAAGAGTTTGTACACCTTGTAAATAAATTTTGCATGACAAGGTGACTGACTGGCCATAAATGCAACTAATGCACAAGGAAACAGAACAATAAACATCAATGCTGCCATCATAAACACTAACATCTTATTTAAGTGGTGTTATGAGACATGGAACATCATAGAGGCATCTAAAACAACACTTTATTTTATAGACAAAGGAATCATTACAATGTTGATGACCAGAAAACAATGTTAGGTATAAGTTTTTTGTAACTCTTTTCTGTAGTTCTTATGGGTCTAAAACTTTAAAAAAATTAAACCTATTCTGTAGGTATAAATAGACTAGGTCACAAATGCTATAATTACTCTCCTTTCAATGTTCATAAAAACAAGATGGCATAGACTTGCTGTCACCAATGGATTTTTGAAATGTGATCTTCAAGGTGACTCTGACTCTGACCAGGGTAAATTTCAATGTCATGGTCATGGGATGCTAACTCTCCAGACATTTGTGTGTTTGTGTGTGTGTGTGTGTATATATATAAATATTTATACATACAAACACACACACAAAGTGATATAATGATGTATATATATATAGTATGTCCTCATTTTCAGTAACCCCACAAATCTCGTTGATGGCGTTGATGGTTGTAAAGTGATATTAGCCATATCTGGGAAATAGACTACAAAAATTATTGGGAACAAGAAATTACAATTGTAAATGCCTCATTATCACAATTATCATCATTTGTTCTTATCTAGGAAGAGGATTGCAAAGTTGAAAGTTATTAGGTAATATTGTTCTCAACATATTTTGTACTTCTCCCCATCAAATGTTTACATAAGTAGTTCGGCTTATTTTAACTTACAGCATGGGATTATTTGGTAAAATAAGTTGGATAAATAAACCGCCGTCCAGGGTGCAGAGAAGTACTGCATTCAATAAGCCATGATATGTGTGATTTAACCAGTATAGGGTGATAGTGACCATCTCTCTCACATTATAGTGGGCCAAGCAGTCTAGATTTTTTTACCCATAACCATAATTTTAAGCCCTCCAAATTTAAAACTGATTAGCATAGTTTGAGAAAGGATTATCAATCTAACAGAAAATATCCAGGTTTTTACTGTCTCAAAAAAGGACAACATTTATGAAGCAGTTAATACCATGTGCTTGCAGCACTTTCATTATATATTTTCTAGGCGGTGACACATTTTAGTTGAAAAGCTTTTTTAAGTCAAACATATTGTTCGGATTATTGGGTCATCACCAAAAAAGAATCACTATGCTTACGACATTGTTAGAGCGATGTTGTTTGACTTTTTATTTCACATTTTACTGTTTTTGAAAGATCACAATGCAATCACCCACATCATCCACATTGTTTTGTTTTAATAAAAAAATGTTCATCTTTAAAATAATACTGTGAGAATTCAAATTGAAAACAAGTCTAAAAGCAGCAGTGTAGGGATTGAGAAACAAGAGATATAAAGTTGTATATGATATAACTCATGCTCAGCATATGCTGTCAAAGCAACTAATTCTTAAAAAAAAGAAAGTGTGGTCTGATTATGTTAATCCATAATGTTCGATTGAGTGAGCATTCCAGATAATTATGTTCATATTGTGTAACTTTAAATTATTTTTGTTAATCTTTAATACTGCAAAAAATGCCTTACATAATTATATATACCATCATCCAAAGATGCAATTTCAATAGAAATATATACATCTCCAAGAATAACCTAACATACTGATCTAATCCTACTGCGCTCGTTTAAATAAAAATTGCATAGATTCCAGCATGATATGGTTTCAGCAGCAAAAATAAAAAAGCATGCAATCATAATGTTTATGTCACATTTTTATAGTTGTTATAAGTTTTTACAATACCTGTGATTGGCTCACACTAAAACTCACACATAACAAACATAAAAAGTACAGAAAAATTGGGCAAATTTGGTTGAATGCAACTTTCCCTACGGCTTTGCTTGCCTGGGTAGCAGTACAATTTTTAAGAAATGCAAAAATCAGTTCCCCATGTGAGTGTAGGTTACTAGAGATATATATGTATACTAGTAACCTCACACCATACTTCATTGTGGTGACTGGACTGCTCTGTTGTTGCTTAAAATGTTTATTCATAAATTCTTTCTTGATATAATTCTGCATCACAACCACTTTCATAGCTATTTATAACACAACAAACATATTAAACTAAACATTTCCAGTATGTCTATCACAACTGGTGACATTGGTTTCTGCCAAAAACCTCATTTTTATGTGTACATCTGCACTTCCCCCAATGCAAGTTTGTGCACCAGCCTGAAGGTTAATCTATGTCAATATGGGTAGATGTTCAGCTTTTTATCACTGAATGTTGGACAATTATCAAAATCAGTTAACACAAGTCCAAAATAATGAGAAGCTCAACAGACAGATTTAAGGTATGTTTTTTCCAGCAGATTTCTTAAATTTAATTGTTGTATCTTAAAATTGTAGTTATATTTTGACGTAACAAAGCTGTTCTTATGTTTAATTGTTGCTTCAATATGTTATGCATATGTATAATTGACACTTTATAGTGGTTGTGCACATTTTGTCTACTTTCATTTCAACTGAAATATCATGTGGGCTAAGATCATTAATACATGTCATCAGCCATATGAAAATATGTTATGAAAAGACTTAATACAATAGCCTTGGAAAATCCCAACTAGTGTGAAACAATGGTGATGGAAATGACAAAAATAGAAAAGTCAGGGCCACTTCACTGGGAACTTGAATAACAGCGCTCACAAATGAAAAGGAAGTTAAATAACAGGAAATGCACTGATTACTTTGTGATAGCCTGTTTTACCATTTAAAAAATAGCATTGGAAAATCCCATCTAAAGTGAGTCAATGGTGATGAAGAGCTAAAAAAAGAAACAAGTCAGGCCATTTGACAAAAACCTGAGGTTACTTTAAATAGCACAAAAAATAAGACAAAAGAAAAAGCACAGAAAATTCACTGATTAATTTGTGATAAAAATATGTTGCCATTAGATTACATTAGATAAGTGACCTTGATGAAACAAGATATTTTATCTCTCTCAATTAGTCTTTTTTTTTTTACAAAAATATTATAGTAAGTGGCTTTTGTGTTTACATACCAGTATCTTATAAACCAGTCATCTATCACAAGTAAGGTCTTCTGTTTTGCATATGGTTATTATCTATATCTAAAAAAATACAATGAATCAATATATTGTTTAATGGGTTTATCATCCCTCAGTATGTCAGCTATCTGGAGACAGGACACTTGAAGCAAATATAGAACTGCCTTCACTGTATATAGCATGCCATGAACACCTTGCATGATTCCACACCCAGTCACATTATCCTGGGCCAACCAGTTGTGGAACTACCCTTACATATGCATGAGCCTTAGTAAGTGAGCTATACCACTGCCATTTTTAATAACTTAATGACTGGTATGTTGTGACCCAGGATCTAACCAGGCCTCTTGTACCTGGAGCCGATGCTCTGCTTACTGCGCTACCAGGTCCAGTGGAGAATCAGTATATTAACTGCATTTATATACAACTAGATTACAAGTTAGACCATAAAACATTATTGTGGCTAAGAGTATGATACTTCTACTTTTTTAATCTAAATGTTATCATCTTGCTTTAACTTTTAATTCAAGCTCAAACAAACTTAAATCACTTATTGACTATTGCATTTGGACACAACTGTTTATCTTCTTTCAAAAATAAAAATATCTTTAAATATGTATTGAAAATACATTTGTGAAAAACACTGATGACACATCAATATTGTTTTATTGACAGTTCTATTAACAAGTTAGGTTTCCACCAAAAGACATAATAATTAATTGTACTCTACACTCAATTTGACCCAAATAGTTTTGCCAGCACACTGAATGGAGGAGTGCCATTACTTGCTTAAACTGTGTTTGGGAAATAACTAGTGTCCAAAAGAAACAATACCAAACTAACATGCTTTTGAGACATGTGATATGACATTTTACCCCATCTACTCTGTTTACTGTTTTAATAAAATGTTCGTTTGGGACTCCACCTATCTTAAGGTCCTTGTCCTAATGACTGTACAGTATTGATAGAATTATTTTTTTGTACACAAGCTGTTGAAAGGTCTCTCAAATGAAATATACCAATCTGAGGGTTCTATATTGTTGTGGTTCCATTGTATGTCCTCGTAAACATATGATATCAATTCTTTTGGACACAAGTATATTTATAAATGTTGGCACTAACATTTTAAATTCCTATATGTGTATATTTAGATTAATCTCTTGCCATAAACTTTCTTGACCTTGATATTCACCTAAAAACAAGGCATGGTTTACTGGACATCAGCCAAGCCAGGTCTGTGATATAATATCAACATACACTGTTACAGCTGAGATCAGGGTATGGGATTTTATCATTGTGACTCAGGGAACATTTTCAAGGTCCATTGGCCAGAACTTTAATTTATATCTAGCCAATCAGATGCTTGCATTAAAGTCTCAAGCTCAAAGTTTGATAACCTTGGATTGTGGAATGACTGTGAAAAAAATAAAAGAAAGCATTCACTGCATCAGAAAAATAGTCACATTTTGAGACAATTATAACCAGTGTAGAAGAACTGCTAACACAGTGAATACAAAAACAAACCCTCTTTTGATAAATGGCAATAAGGTTAAAATCTAAGTCCTAATGGCCACATGAGATTCTCACAACAGAGCTACTTAGATAACTGTTTGAAGGTTAACATGATGATCCAATCACTGGTGAAGGGTTCCTAAGTGATAACAAAGAAACGGTTATGCTCCCATGTATGTTACATTGCACCAACACAATTATTGTCATAATGGCAACATCCAGCTAATTATTGGTGAAGGAAGACCCCAGACGTTTGTCTGAATAGAACAACAGGCAGGCTGCGACTCAAAGCCATGCAGTGAGGGGTTGCGGATTTAAAAGTCAGCAACTCTAACTGCTTTGCCAAGGGTGACCTTAAAAAATTGAATTTACGGTTCTTGAACTTTTCTACTCACCACAAATACCTATATACTGATTGTAAAGCGAATCCATCAAAACCTTTTCATGTAATTTCTGGGATGAAAAATATAAACTAAGGGACGTAGCTAAAAAAAGTAAATGGTGAGTTATGGTTCTTGTGCACTGCACTTCTAGGCATCAGGGATTATCCTACCAGTGCACTGCTTTTTGAGATTTGCTCTTGGCACAGTTATGAAGGATAAAGAGAAAGACAGACTGACAGATGGACAGATGAATGGACTACATGCTAAACCCTATTCAGGGAACATAAAAAATACCAGAACTGTACCTTAAAACAGCAAACAATTGCAAATAGTAAAGCTGGAATAGTTAAACAAATCTTAAAATATGTGTAGCCTTAATGAGGAACAACTTCTAAACCATTGAACTCTTTCTAAAAAAAATTTTTTTTATTTCATTTTCATGTCAAATAAACAACTGTGAATGAACTGTTAAGTTATTGACGTCACAAACATAAAGCTGCTTAGGTTTATAATGACATACAATCTGACCGGATAGACCATTGGGGGGTAAACATGGTGATCACACTACCAACAATGTGATTTTGTTACATATAAAATATGGGGCACATAACGAAACAGTCAGTTGCTGATTTGTAACATGAAACATATTTACTCTGATTACCAGACATTATGTGAACATGATGATATCCTTCGAAAGGTTGTCTTGTCCTTAGATTCGGAGAATACAAAACTTAGCAAATATACCAATTCAATTTTGCTGTTTTAAGCATACCAACCTATTTCATCTCTGTGGGTTGAACAGATTATAACTTTATAGAAAAAAATCAGGAGTGTATATCAGTCATAATCAGTTCCAAGACTCTGACTGGCTCAATAGATACACAATAAGTATTCAATTAATATGATGTGCAAACTTACATGGTTCTGTATGTGACAATTTCAATGAGTAATAATGACAGAGGGATTTAGAATTTTTAGAAATTTAAGAAACTAATGCAAAGTGTTATCTTTCTGAGCAAACAACTATTTGAATAAGAAAATGGTCTGATTAGTCCCACAACTAATTCTATGAGCTTGTATAAATTATATTATCAAGTTATGTAATAATTTGGTATCAAAAAGCAGAAAATCAAATAATATGATCATAAAAATATCACATTTAAGCCAAAAACCATGTTGAGAGATGGAATTCAGGGTAAATAAAATATGGCAAATGTATTCAACATGGAATGTATATGATTATACTGTGTATAGGAAATGAAAATCTTTCAAATGGAACAGTTACTGTTTTAATTTCAAACAAAGCCATTTCCTGATGAATAAAGAACCAACACACCAATAGTGATTCATTGCCTTTGTTTAAAATTGACAGTTTGAACTTAAACCCTAAAATATTTTTGAAGCTCAAAACACTACTACTACTGCTAAATACCATATAAATCAATATGGGTTTAACAGTTGTGACCAAATGTCTATTCCAAGGTTCCCTATTTCATTCTAGGCCTATAAACAGCCAATGCCTGATTCATAAGTAATCATCTATTTAATGTGACTTAGAAATCAGCCCTTCAACATCACCAGATTGTGTACTGAACTGTTTTAAAAGCTATTTGTACCAGTGAGGTCATGACCACAAGGTACAATTACCTTTAAATAGATCAATGTGGAACCAGTGCCAGATTTAGATCTTGGCAGTTAGTATAGAACCACAACAATCTGGACTCAAGCAGGGGAACTCTTTAGTTCTCTTGTTTACCTATGTGATAGAGCTCTAGCAGGTGAAATATTTGTTGGTTCTCTTGTTTACAAATTTGGTCAAAGCTAATTTAATGCATAAAGTTAATGCTGTAATAGTATGGGGATTGTATTCTAGTGAAAAGTCCAAGAAGATTTAATTAATTCACATTACAGCCTGGTCTGTTTTCCGAGAATTTCCCAACTGAGTATAAAAAAAGTCTCTACAAGGGGTTTTAAAAAACAAATTAGTATCGGTTATTAGCAACTGCACTAAGTTACAGGGTTAGAGAGGAAGTGTGCTGTTGAGAGTGCATAACTTGCTGTGGTTAGAAAATGTAATTTTTATTCTGTTTGACAGTGCACTGTTTGATTTAAGTTTCTTAGATTGTTCCAAGTTTCAGTTTCATTATGAATCGTCCCGATAACCAAATTTGACAGTATAGGCCATAATAACTGTGGGCCTACCCACTCAGGTTGAAGTTAAATATGATGCAATATTCCCCTGTCAGTTTTAACTATTTTCATATATTGCCAAGTGGCTCCTGATTGGCTGACAACTGCCAGCTCTACACTCCTATACACCAACTTGTGAATAATGACATGTAACCTACATTGAGCTACAACTAACAAAGACCCACAGCCTATAGTCAGTTTCAACAAACCAAGCCTTGGCAACAGGCCACGTATAATAGAAAAGTCTAGAAGTAATGTGCACGTTCAGACCTGAGGACATAGTCACCATTCATCATACTAAATACAGTACTATCTTTTGCAAATAGTCAATTAAAAGATTGACTTTGCTTTACAAGGCCTTCAAATATAATCTAGATTTAATGTATCGCCTCTTTTTCAACCTTATTCTCTTTCTATCCAATATTGATATTATATTTGTTTCTACTTTTTTTATCGATATATCCCATTTTGTCTTTATTCCCTTTGCTCTATTTTATAATACATATCAATTACTTTGTTTGGTCACATTCTTTTTTATTGATCAATTCCTTTTTTCCTCTTCTGTGAAGCTTCTTCTTTATGTCTCTTTCTAAGGAAATATTCCATCAATAATATCAGAGAAACAAGAAATTGCAATGTGAATTTATGATTCAAAAAAAGGTTTAATAAGGCTAGCCAATTTAAGTGTTATCATTTTTTCTTTCAACATACAAAAATCACAACAACAAAAAATGCAAAAGAATGATTTACAATGTTTCAAAAAATAAAAATCTAGTGTTCTATTGTAAATAAACTACATGTATAGTGATGCAAATAACCTGATTGTTACATGGCCCTATTTTTGATAAGAATATTTTTGTACATGACATGCTGACTATCTATTCAAATTTACACTGTCAACGTGTAATAGAACACTCGAGAAATGAGCAGATATTAATGTATGCACAGCTATAAATAGTCCAATAAAATTGCCCACTGTTCTATTTATATCTATGGGTTGTTCTGTTGTGTGGACTGCATGGTATGACTGGGTGACGTGGAACTGCAATGAAACTTAACTCTTAACCTGCTAGACACAAACTGATCAGGCTTAGGCAGTTAGTGTAAAACCAGATCAGTCATCTCCTACAAAGATCTGTCTGTTCGGAATCTACACTATTTGCTGCTCAGTATTAAGCAATATGTATGTTACCTATACATTGTGTATGCAAATGTGTATGCAGACAGTATTGGTCAATACTGTAGCATTATAAGGGTCGAAAAAACAAATCAGATCAGCTGAGCTGATGTCAGCGTTGGATACAAGACGGACTCATTTTAGGGTAATAGTAATCATACCAGATTCTTTGTATTTACATGCAATGGGCTGACATTGTGATGAGATGATGCAACTCTTATAAACCATTTTACAGTTTGTTGGGTAATCACATACGACTTTATGGTGCAATAAACTTCTATAGGCCACATAGAAATACATTAAAAGCAAATGATGCAAATCATCAAAGGGCCTCCAAAAAAATGTTTTAAAACTGTGACGTAATTACCTTACACCTGACAACAACAGATTTCATGAGAATGGATATAACTTATAACTATAGTGAGCTGCTTATTAACTTATTTGCAAACAACTGGCCTTTAACTATGGCACTGGGTGCCCCATTCATACTGCATAGTGTGTAAAGATATTTAACCATTCACCAAAGTATATCGAATCCATTTCAGTGTTGTTTTTTTGTTTTTTGTTACATTGCACTGACACATTTATGGTCCAGCTAATTACTGGTGGAAGAAGACCCAGACTTATGCCTGGGTAGAACCACTAGGGCACTGGCGGTTAGCTGGAAAACCTCCTCACATGAAAGTTCTTGTCCCAACCAGGACTAGAACCCACACTATGTGGGGCTGAGGAGTTACAAGTCAACAACTAACTGCTCGGCCAAAGGCGCTCCTTTAAGAAATATATATATTTCAGTAGATATGGAGTAGAAACAACAAACAAAGACTAATCTAAAAAACCCTTGTATGTGGCATTAAGTTCAGGAGGTACTAAGTCTCTATCATTACTACTATCATTATTGATAATGTGCTTTTTTATCATCATCATAATCATCATTATCAACATTATCATCATCATCTTAATCTCCTTTATCATCGTTAATATTAACAATTATTATCACATTAATTCAGATTATTCTTACACTGGGCCAACAATGTTATGATTAAGATTTCTATAGAAGTTCAAGGCACTTTATTTTTACTAAGTGTTTTCCTAGCAAAAGCAGGTGCTATTTCCCAGCCTTGTGTAACATCACCTCATTTTATTTTTGGAGCTGACCCAATATAGCTGTGTCAGCTGACAAAACAAACCAGTTCTCTCACAAATCAAGGATTATGCAGACAATGTTCATCCACTTATTGGAAACATAATGTTACTAGTAAGTAAGTGTTCATAATCAAACTAAAAAAAAATACACATACACTTGTGCAGAATATATATATATAAATGTACATTTTGTCATATTGACTGATAGGAAGGGCAATTATTTCAATCAATAAAAAAATGTTCACTTTTTATGGATTTCTTGTTGTTGTTGTTGGGGGGGGGGGGCATATTTCCAGACTACTTTAATATTTTTTTGAAGGCTTTACTTTACAGTTTACCGTATATTGTAAATTCTTGTCGTATCATAGTTATTTGTTTTGTATCATTTTTCATTTTTGAAAGGCCAAAGACTTTTGCTACTTGACACAATCCCTGTTGGGTCATTAACCTATCAAAACCCTAAACCTGCTAAGTGATCAAGCTTAGGTAAATAGTGTCTCGTAGTGTCTTATCAGTATTCATGCTGTTTGCTGACAATCAAGAAGTCCCATTACAAACGAATGATGTTATAAGCAGATAGATGTCAGCCGAGGCTGTTAAGATAAGTAGAGTAAGGGTTACAGCATGTGCACCCGCAGGTTTAATCCCTTATTCCCACATGGAAACACTGACATCTAACCACTACAAAGCTGCAGGTTAAGACTTAACAAGCCAAGGACCTGTAGAACCTTTGCTGATGCTGTTCTTTCTTGCTCCCAGATAAGATTTTATAGTTAATGTCTCAGAGATCAATCAACTTTCATGCAGAAAGAAAATGTGATTATTGAATAAATATTGTGTTTAATATAAACATTGCAAAAAGCAACCAGTGAAATGTGTCTTTCTGTGAGACAATGACCTAAATATGTACTTATTCTTTAAAGTACATTATCAGTTCATTCCAGGCTTCCTGTTTTGACTAAGAAGTGTTCTGTCCCCAATGAAATAATGAAAGTACTTCACCACATCTATGAGTTTAATGACTTGAAAATTATTACATTTGTGCCCAAAACTCATTATCTCAAATTACATTCTTTATTAAATTTTTGCTGAAAACTGTAAATGACATGTTATTCAAATGACACTTAGACTGTTGAAAACTGTTGAATCAAGTAATACCAATATAAAGCTTTCATCATTAAAGTTATAGCTGGACTTGACATGTATTGTATATAAAATTAAGATAACCAAACAACAACAAAAAAGAAAAATGAACATATGCACCAACTGGCTGGTTGTACACTTAGTCTAATGATTCTGCCAACATGAATGAGTTCTTGCCTATGTTCACTGTTGGAATGTGGCAAAGCTTGTAGTAGTTTCGGAAGCAGGTCAAGTATGTCTCCTTACATCACCTCCTTAGGCTTGTTTTCATACAAGCTTACAGACATGCAGTGGTGAGGGTGAAGGAGTTCCTGATGATACAGATATGTCGGTCATGTAGGTCACAGTCCCTCTTACTTGAGTGGCACAGTGATGCAACCTTAGCGGAAATATGTCATTTCTACGTTGTCATGTAAAAATGTAGCTTGAAAACATGGTCAAATATTTTTGTAGTCATAACATGTTTACAAAGGGGCTAATAGAATGCATTGCAAATATTTTTTACTGGATTCTGGAAGTAACTTGGGGCTTTTAATCAAATCAATGGTGTTTTGCTTTTTAAATGATAAAACAAATCCAAACCTTTGATAAACTCATAAATTTACACTAGCTTAACCATCTTTCTGCTCACAAATAAAAACAGTGCAGTCACATTGTGTTCTATAAACTTAAACTATATCAACAAACAAGTAAAATGATACTCAAAACAACTACTGTTAAACTAACAAATCGCTGACATAAGTCTGATCAGGTTTCTTTTCAGTAATTGTGTCATCACAGCACTAAGTATATTTTTGTATGGCTTTTGTTTTATATTCTTCACATCATAGGAGGTGGAGCCGCATATCAGATCTCTGATACTGAGAACAATTGAGAAAAATCCCCAGTTTAATATGACACATGCACACAACATGATAATACTGAGATAGGCATAAGACATAAAGACTTTAGTACAATTGAAGGAGGCTTTGAAGCAAACATATCAAAATACATGACCCTTAGCCGACATGATAGGCGATCTACTGAAACATTATTTTTGTAAACAAAGTCCTACTGACTGAACCCAACTCTAAGCCTGCTTAACATGACTTGATCAGGTTGAAGCATATAGTGTAGATATGGATCCATTAGCTCTTACTGGTTGCTGTCTGATCAGGAAATACACTATTTGCTTCTAAGTCTATATAATATAATTAATTTTATCTATGCATGAAGTTATTAGCACAAAAAGAATTGAGAATAAGCTAATCCAACTTAGCAGGAGTAGGATGAAGGACTTACTTTTGACCCTAGAGTTCAACCATTATCATGGGATCTGGCTTTTATATACACACCACTTCTAGACTAAAGTATGTACCGAATCACCTACCCACAATACATGTGGACTAATTGTCTTTGCAATTGGATGCTACACCCAATTATACACCCACTTGCCCAAGATGATAGGTAGGGTTTACTATTTTAGGAAGGTAAGATCAATCATAGTAGTTTAAGTTTATTTCTAGTCATTTGTGAAGATGTGCCAAGATGCTTAGATACACATATTTTCTTTATCTACTAAACTTTGTAACGCAATCGGAAAAACATCAGCTCAAGGTTCAGAAGGCTTCTGATTCAAATTCGTGTCACAACTTATTAAACTTGTTAATAATGGTAGTGGTATGCAGCTCCCTTACTAACTCTTAAACAAAAATAAGTCATCCACACTGACTGGATGTGGTATCATGCCAAGTGAGTATGCTATACACAGTGAAGGCAGCGCTATTCCTAATTCAAGTGGCCACTGTTTCTGGAAAACTAAAAGATTATTAGGGGAAGGTAATTCAACAAACCAACAACATTCTTTTGTCTACATAACAAAATGGTATCCCTTATTATGTTAAATTCATTGCTAAAAAAGTTGGGAAACAAAATCTAAGACATTTGCTTACAAACTGCATGTTAAATCCCAGGCTGCCATTCACGGGTGAGGCTTTGACAGGTTGGGCAATATGGGTTGTCTTAGTTCCGGTTGCTCCAACATCAATACAATGTAAGTCAATTAAGTAACCTGTCAACTCAGACAGGAGAAGAATACTTGTCCGCTTAAAGCAGACACTATTCCTGCACAGAGATATTCAACTAAATAAACTAACAAAAAGTCATCAATATTTAATCTGTCTTGTGCTACATGTATATAAGACATCCAGATATCTGCTGTACCACTTATCATTAAATTATGCATTAAAATAAAAACCTACAACTTTTCCTTGTAATATACATCTTAAAAAAAAAAATCATTACATAAGTAATTTAAAACTCCCTTTTCTTCTTCTCATCAACAGCTATTATTTGCAAAAATTGTGGTAATCTAAACTGATTTCAAGGTCACCCAAATGAATCAACTGTCAAATACGTTCCAACAGTAGCCCCTAGTCAGGTGTGCAGGAATGGACCAGGAAGAGGGGGATGGGGCATGCATGCCCACCACCCAACTAACCAGGTTAAAGAGTATAGATGGTTATCGTATGACGTCACACATTTCCCAGCATGCAATGCGGTCCGCCATATTTGTGGTAAAGCCATTGTTTACTAATGCCTGCTTAGGTCCCTACAATTCGACGATTGAACCGATTCTTTCGCGAAAGATGTCGTGTGTAATGGTTACAAAGTGCAATAGGACTATATTAATACACTGGAGCTATTGTGCGTGAAAAGGACTTGAAGAAGACTAATTTGATTGCTTTTGATCCGTACTCGTCTTCGACGACAGCCTGATGACATGCAGTCGGACATTGCATATCCAGACAGAGTGAACTATCTAGTGTTTCAGCAAAGTGCGACATCTAATTAAATATTGGTGGAGCTAGATCCTAGATTTGTGCCAGGGTAGAACCACTGCGCATTGCAGGTTAGCTGGTAAACCTCCACGACCAGGACCCGAACTCATGCACTGAGAGGCTGATTAGTTACAAGTCAACAACTGCTTGGACAAGGGCACTGCTAAACTTTGGTTTTAAAACAGGGTTATTTATTATGTGTACTGTTTTCAATTCTTTACATCATGTTATACTATTTTTTCATTGCTTTAAGTTCCTTAAAACCCATGTTATGGTTGTCATATTTATTATATGTAATCGAATACCATTACATGCTCCAATTTCCTAAGCAGTCTGCTTTTGTTTTTTCTGTTTATTGATCGATGAATTTACTGTCATTAAATATTTTTTACCGTAAAATGTGTTGTTTTTAATTCAGAAATGGTGTGGTTCTAAAAGAAGTACTGAAACTTGAATTCAATTTTCTGTGAAATTATTATTCTAACATAATGTAAGTTTGTTAAATTTGCTGAAAGATAGGACAATGATAAAAATAAAAACACTATGTGCTATTATTTATTGACAAATGTCAATGTGAAAGCAAAACCATTTTAAATAGTTAGCTGCAACAGCTAGTTTCGGCTCGTTCTGAAAACAGTTTGTTTCTTACACTTTATTAGAGCTGGTATCTGGCAGTTTGGACGAAACAATTTTCTCTCATGCATTCAAATAAATGATTTTTGCTTGTAAAGTTCCCGCAAAATGCTGTTTTACATTCCGGACTGGATCCTTTGGCTTTATGGTGAATAGTATCTTGGTAATGGTGTGGAGTGAAGTCATAGAAGTGGTGATGACAAGAGAAATTAAAAACGTTACTCAGGAATGAAGCCATACAGTTGACACTCTAGCTCATACCATACTCAATACACAACCATTTAATTGTACCAATACAAACTGTCTAGGTTATGTATGACATTTTATTTTTGCCCATGTTGCCCCTGGCTATTTACAGCCCCTTGTCTGAAACCTGTTGTTTTAATAGTCTAGACCATATGGCTTTGCTTCCTGAGTGTCAAAGGCCAGGTGCAGGTGGATTAGCATTACTTTCTCACGTGTATTTTAGGTTAAAAAAGAATTTTAATTAAAATATACGAGTAATTTAATTATCAATATGATTATACATTATTTCAAGTTAACTAAATTAAGATTTCTGCAGTATTTTAAGTAAAAATAGTAGTATTTGCCACGTTGGGGAGTATTTTCCAGCAGGTAAATGCCAGTAAATACCACTGGTAAATACCGGGGGTTGAATTTACCGCCCAACCTTGTTCTTACAGCCATGTAAAAAGTAAAGCATAACACATTGCCTGTCATTACATAAAGGGTTTTTCCTATCTGAGATAACTTGAAATCATCAACGTGCCTATTTAAAAATAATGGACATTTATTGCGATATTTTTAAGATTCACACTGTCGAACAATAAGTAAGTGTAATAACAGTCTTTACTTTAACTAAAGTTTATTCGAGCATTATGTATAAATTTCCAAGAATATTAGTAACATGTGTTGTTACATGGGTACAATATTAACAAATTGTCGGATACCACATTACAACCAATACAGGGCGTTCTATAGACGCTGAACGTCAATGGTCATTGACCCCTCAGTCAAAATTTTCAAGGGTCAAATTCAAATATCTGGGGGTACATTTTGTGCATATAGCATCTTGAGGGGCACATACATATTTTTATGTCACTGATGACAACATTTTGTCTAAAATTGACCTTGATGGAAATTATCGATACTGTTGGTTGCTTTTTAGTTTATTTAGGACCAGTAAATAAGCAATATATTTCTTAATTGTTTGTTAATTATTTGTATCTAAATAAAAACAATAAAATAAACAACAACATAGCAATTAACATTATAGTATACATATTTTCTTTCGACTTTTAATGCAATCCAAAACACTTAAAAACGCTTAGCTACAATGAATGCTCCGTTCAAGCGCGAAAGTATGACGTCCGAAAGTTCTCTCGTCCTTTTCCCTTAGTTTGTACTGACGGCTGGTAATGATAAATAAATATTTCTGATCCGGATTATATATTTTGTGACATTTCACAACACTACAAGAATTAATCATCGTCTTCATTGCCTGTAATGGTCAATTTAAAAAAAAACTGCGCTTTCACGGTACTGATATGTTGATTCACCTTACCACAAAGATGGCGGACAAACAGGTGCGCGCGCACCTTGGTGAAAAATCGATAACCATCTATAGCTGTGAAAACACATACATGTAAGCTTAAAAAATATTAAGGTTTAAAAGGAAATTTTGTCTGTTGACTGCTCAGGTCGAAGTAAGGATCCCTTACTGCGTATGTATATGTATCTAGTATTTACTGCCATAAAGTTTAATAGATCTTGATTCACACACACATCGCAAATTTTCTGGATCTGAACCTGCATGTGTGTCACTTTAGGCTATTGGTCTTACTCACTGCAATGTGTAAAGTGTATGTATTGGTGACTCAGTTATATTTTTTTTTCTGGAAAATTTGCGGTGTGTGTGTGAATCAAGATCTATTAAACTTTATGGCAGTAAATACTAGATACATATACATACACAGTAAGGGATCCTTACTTCGACCTAAGCAGTCAACAAATATAATTATATATATATATATATATATAATATATTATATATATATATATATATATATATATATATATATATATATATATATATATATATTATATTATATATATATATAAAAACTTGAATTGTGTATACCGGTATGTGTGTGTGTTTACTGGAAGTAAAATCATTTACAACATTAATGGAAAATCTCTGACATTAAGCAGTGGATAACCTCTTCAAGTTTTAGAAAAAAAATGAAGGCCCTACAATCAGTTTCGATTAGAAGCTATTTCTTTCTATCTTAGGCATAAATGTAGCCAAGTCATATTTTAATATAGGTACCTCATGAAGCACCATGTGTCAACATATAGTTTTGTTATCAGAAATAATATCTGAATGCATAGTTCATAGTGGCTCATACAGAACTTTATTGTTATATTTTTTTTTTTAATCATGCAAATTGCAACTGGGTGATTTTTAATCTGTAATCACTACTCAAGCTATTGACAGTTTCACCAACTCATTGACCATGTACATCTGCTAGTGACTAGTACCTTAGTGTCATCATTAGAACATACTGTGTGATACATATATGACGTGTCACCTACATCTATGAATCATGCAGGTATGTTCGTGTATCACATTGAGTTTTATTCTCAAGAACTAATAATGGCAACATGTTACAAGTTCTTCATGTAGAAGCACTGCTGTGTTATGATCTTAGTGCCAGCATATTTGACTGATAATAATAGGAAGCCATAATGAAAGTGCTCATAATGACGCGATGGCAGTGTTTTCATAGCAAAATTACAATCAGTTTTCAATGAATACAAAAGAATGCAATACAGGCATATTCCACAGAAGTAAGTATGGAAGAAAAAAGAATCCCTTTCTAAATACATTTGTAAGTTTTTGATTTTCAATTTGACTGACAAAAAGAAGCAGCGTATGGATCAACTACAAGTACTGCGAAACTTTAGTCCAAAGTTTACAGCGTCTCTCAGTCCACGCTGGTATATCCTTCCATAATTTGTCTAATAACAAACTCTTACTTTATAAAGTTATGCATTATAATCACTTTAACGTTTACCTAGCTATAATAAATTTATTATATTTAACATTTAGAGCATGCCTATCATTTCTGATATGCCAAGTCTATTTCAACAGTCATAGTTATTTCTATACTCACTCCTCTTTTTCTGGGTATGAAGACTGAACAGTAGTAAAGGTTTCATCTACAGTGTCATTTTAAGGTCATCTAAGGTGCCTCAAATTTTTAGCTTTCAATCTTCACCCACTTAGGACAAGCTGAGAATCTATTAATGGGGTCCTACCGATATACGGAGTTATCCCTGATTTCGCTACGTATTTACCTCCCTTGAACGAGGTGGCGCTTCTTTGGGTAGTTCCGGTTTCGGTTATATACAGTAAACTATATTGAGAGTACGCCGATTTAATGTTGAAAATAGCTGTGGATTAGGAAAAAGCGTGGTCACATGTAAGGTTTTTATGGCCTGAAATATATGTATTGGAATTTCATGTAACCGGATGTAAACACAATGAATTAATTATGTCGAGACAAAGAAAAACGGCGATGTCCCTTACTGTTAGCTTTAAATTCCTATTTATGTGCACATGTATCGGCGGATATGTGGAATTACCTGTGTCTGATCAAATTATAATATAATTGCAAATATCAACAGATCAAAAGACAAAAGCTAACGCATGGAAATAGCGGAAGTTTTCAATCAAATATGAAGTTTAAGAACGTTATTTTTTTCAAACTACCAGTAAATCGAAACTTTCAATCAAAGATGGCCGACTGTTATAAAGTTACTCATTATATAGTTTTTTAAATAAAGCAGTGTTATTTACGTTATAAACATAAGAAAACTTGATGAGGTCAATTATATCTTAGTTTAATCATTTGAAATGTGTTAATTTTGATATTATTTATCTAACTTGTTCTTCAGATTTTAGTAATTTTGTTTCTTTTCTGAAGTATTTCTTTTCTTACAGTGTTAAAAATTACACGGTTGTGTAAAGCACTTTCTGTGCTGCAAGTATGTGAAAATATACTTTTAGAGTATATCCAAAATGACATGTTTATTGTGTTGTGTATACATCCACCCCCAATATCTTACACTGACCGGTAATCCACACCAGATGTGTCACAAGGCACGAGGGGCAGATAAGACCCCCACCAGGTGTAGGGGATGACTGGAGAAATGCCTCTAGGGGATGACTGGTTAATTGGCTGTAGGGCTCAACGAGTTAATGAAAATAGGATAAAAGAGCAAAAAATACACACACCAAAATAGGTTGCATATGTTGCCAACTCCCTACATGCCACACATTTAATTTCAATCATGACTAGTATAAAAAAGCATTTATATAGTCGAATTGCTCCAATTACCACTTCACTTCCAGCACATTTACATTAAAAGCTTACACAAATTATCTGCAACTCATCAATGACGAAAAAAAGACAACAAAAATAGCGAAATTAATCGCAACACGCCATTATTACGGGACGATCTGTCGAGATTAAGTACCAACTTATTTTACCCCACCCATACAGTTTCTTGAGAAACTGTTCCGACTTTAACAGTTTTACTCTATCATACATAATTTCATTCTTTGTTTTGGCTGTACTGCTGTTCTGCATCAGTTTTCTACGTTGATTATAGAGCGAACATTGAAATTCCTTTAAGAACACAGGGATAAATCTCGATAGTTTATCTGATCATCGTTTTTCTCAACAAACCAGAACTACCCAATACCTAAGGGAAATCACTCTAAACTAACTTCGCAAGGGAGATAACTGTGGATATCGGTAGGACCCCATTACTATGCACGTCTTCTACCAAAGAAATTAATTTTCATCATAATATATATTATTTATTTTCATCAAAATATGTATTATTTATTTTCATCATAAAATATATTATTTATTTTCAATCTAATTTATATCTTATATGATATTGTATATTTCAAATAAAGAAAATTGTCTCCTATTTAAATATACCTTAGTTTGGGTTCATCCTTTATTTTGGGAGAGGCCAGTTTTCATGTTGGACTCACTTTTTGTTGGCTATTATGTTATGGTTTACTGGGCTTATATTCTTAAACCTACAGTTCACATGTTTCTGCATGCCACCTTTCATATTTTGATGACAAAATGCTGTATCTCTAAGTCACATAAAGTGATTAGCCCTGAGCAGGCCTTCCTGACTGACAGGTGTCAGAATGTCAATCATTTAATAAGTGAAAGCCACAGGACATCTTCACCTCCCACATGAAGATTAAACAAATCAATCAACACATCAATTAGCGATTTATTGTCATTAGTGCAGGTGGACAAAGGAAGACTCCAAGTGATGTTGTGTATAATGATGTAATCAGACCAAATTTCTTGGTGGGGCTACCAACAGTGTAACAGAGGGGGCCTTCCACTCTTCATAACATCTGGCTTCTATTTTTATTGTGATAGCACCTATAAAGTAGCACTAGCATTTAGTGACCAGGATTGAAGACTTTCAAGAAAATAAGACAATTTCTTGTATTGCAGCAACTTTCTAAACAGTATGCAAACCTATTGCCATCTCAGAACCTCATGATGCAGTGCCAACCCTACTTTGTGCATCTATCAAGCATAATAGATAATAATTAATTCATAATATGACATGTTATATGACTTTGTTTTATCACAACTGATCTGTAAGTTAAGTGTACAGTATACTTTTTAATGAAATGTGTGTATTAGACAGGGGTATTTCCAAAAATTTTAGACATTGAATGATCAGCATTTTCTGGCTTCATTTTGTTTTGGGTTGTGTTTTAGATGCCTTTCAGGAATAAAATAATGAGCATCAAATCATAAGAGGCATAATTGCTGAAGGAAGCATCCAAGACTAATGTCCATACAGTACAACTGACACACTGAAGGTCAGCTCGTAGAAATCTTAAAATGTTTCTGCATCAACGAGGATTCAAACACACAAAATGAATGGCCATGGAGACAGTGGAGGAACAGGTTAGCAACTTGAACATAAGGCCATGGGGGCCATTTCTTTCCTAGCATCAAATGTCTGCTATAAAAACAACATCTATTTATTCTCATGCATAAATGAGGAACAATATTAACACTCTCAAACATGCAGCACTCAAAACTACATACTTCTAATCTATCAGACATCAAAGCACTATGTCTTTTGAATAAATATGGCGAAAATGGCTTGCCTGTGTCTTCTGATAAGTAGAACATAATGAACAGATACAAACAGAAATTTCTATAATCTTAGATCAGCATTCATTGAGTGATAAGGTTATTATGGTAATTAAAATACAATTTTTGTGACAGTTTTAAATAATGAAAACTGATCCTTTCTTCAAAATGTTTAAATGTTGGTTACAACAAACACTTATAGTTAAAATTAGACCCATATATATATGCTAAACAAATAATCCACAAAAAATTCACTTCATATATACAAAGTGTGCTAAATGGGCATATGTCTATCACCTGGACATCATCAAAGGGTTGCAGTTTTCACACCTCTGTATGATTTAATCATCACCTAAGCTGTAGGTAACGAGTGCAATATTTGATCCCATTTACACCAATCAAATAGGTGGCAAACACAGCTTGTAGGCTATAATTAAATAGCAATCACTGGTAAGTATGAATGTAGAATCCAATTGCAATCTGAAAGCTTTTAAATGTGTCAAATTTAAACCTCAGCTTAATAGACATATTCTATATCCGTTGCTTTCTGTAAAGAGAAAAAGTGCATGATCTTGCAAATCTTAAAAAATTCTAATCAATAAATAATCAAAAAGACTAAAATGCAGAATGAATTTGTTGCAAAATGAATTGCCATTTCAAAGAATTGTTCAGAAAAAAAAAAGTCCTTGATGAATACATTATAAATAAGTTGTTAACAAGTAAACTTACTTGCTTGTTCTGTCTGAACTTTATACTGATAATAGTTGTAGTACTCTCCACCAAACAAGAAGGAAAACTTTGGATTATCTTGCTGCTTTTGCTTTGTCATATTTTCAAACTCAGGTCCATTTCTGGCGACAAAGTTGGCAAGTTTATCTATGATATTCTTCAAGTCTGGATCTAAAGTAAGAACAAAAATAAAATTAATCAAATGAACATTTAAAAAAATGTACACAAACAAATGGGTCTCGTATTGAAACAATGTACATGCACTAATATTGTCTTCAACAAGAAATAAAAGTTTTATAACTGGAATTGTCAAGGAATCAATTAATAAGCACTTGTAAATTGTCCTTGAGTGAGCAATAATGTACTTTTGAAGAAATTAAATATTATTCTCACAACAAAGGAGGAAAATTAATTTAAACATAGCACATTAGTATTTAAATAGAATTAGTTGGATTAAACTTATAAATTCGTTCAAGAAAAAGATTTAGACTGATAAAGTTAAATCTATCTGCAACAATACAAATATATTCTTAACGTTTTGTTAAACTAATGGATCAAGGTTTGATCTGTGAAATGTTATTCCTGGATCTTTTATCGGCTCACAATGCTTCTAACCAGAACAGCTTCTATTAGTAAGCCTGATCAAATTTCACTAGATTCTAATGACTGAATAAGATCTTGTGAAGCTGACCTGAGCCACATAGCACTTCTTTATACAAGCAACAATGAATCTGGAAATCCTGTTCCAATTCGAACTTTGTTTTGTCGTTGTTGGGTCATAAATGATCAAATCTGAAACGGTCAGGTCCAAAAAGGCCCACAATTAAGGGTACCTGAACGGCCCACAAATAGGGGTTCATAAAGGCCCATAGATGTGTGGTAATATGTAGATGTATGTTATTGATTGTTTAAGTAGCATATTGGTCGTTGCTGTATATAATTAAATATATTATTGTTTCACAAATCGCCTTATCTCTTAATAACTGTCGATAGAAACAAGTAATTGCAGGCAGTAAAGATGATAGGAATGCTGCGCATTTCATCTTGTAATTATCATATGGAAGTGTTTGTATTGTCCTTCCATCTTTTTATGCAAAACGTAGTTACTTTTATTTATGTGTCAGTTTTTGTGAGTTTGAATGTATTCTTTACAAAATACAGATAATTTTCTTATTTTAAACTCTTTTGAAATTATTATGTGATAAACTTGTTGTGAATAAATTTCTCTACAATGAAGTAGGGCCTTTATGCTATGGGCCTTTCTGGTCCAGGGCCATTTTGGTATTGGGCCATTTTGGTATTGGGCCTTTTTGGCCCCAATTTGTTTTTTCCAGTTGATGCCAGGCTCCAAAGGTTTAAACAGGAGTGTTGTGGTGAATATGCCCTTCACTAAGCCCATGAATATCAGTTTGTAGAGCACCTGGCACAGGTCATAGTTTTGATCCCCAGCAAAGGAGATGGTATTTTTTTCTAGGAACACTATGTTAAGCTGCTGACGTGCTGTTAAGATGATCATTTTTTTTTTTTACCTCAGATGCCCAACAAAGCATTTATCAAGATAAAAAAAATAGTAAATAATCATCAACGTATAACATGTTGCAAGGTTTTCAACTTGCAATAAAGCCCATAAAAGGCCCCAATCGAAATATTTTTATCATGTTTACATGTGCCAGTTGTGGCTTAAATTGTGCGGGTGGGGTAATGTTGCCGGCAATGTTTTTAGTAAGAAGTATCAAATAACTGCAATGAGAACACTTACCCTCAGGTGGTTTTGGTAACTCCATTGTTGCGTTTACTAAAAATGGGTTCAATTAGTTATTGCCTTACTATTACAGCTGTGGAAAAAATAAAATCAACGTTTTTTTCCCTAGAAATTAGTGTTTTCATCAAATTCAGCAGGCGCTTAATTGAAGAGCACCCACACTGCAAGCGTCTATTGACTATGCAGCTAACCATAAAATTACCACATACAGTCAACACAAATAATTTCCATCAAATGCATCTATATTGGTAGTTTAAGACTTTTCTTCTCGAATTAAATTGAAAGTTAAAAACCAAGACAACTTTAAAATTAATAGGGGGGAAATGGGTTAGACTGGAATGCGCATCATTATAAAAAAGCATCAATTCACAACGCATTTCCTTGAGAACCCGTCTCATATCCTTCGCTTTGTTCACAATCAAAATGGTGAAATGAGGGACTGTAGCAGCAAAAAACAACGTGCAAAAATGATAGAGGTATGGTTGTTTTGCATTCATTAACAAATGTCTGGGTAAGACGTTGCTTCAGTAGTCAATTGCAATCGAAATAGCCATTGCAAAATGATGTTTAAATGGTTGTTATAATCGTTTTTGTTGGTGACCTAGTTTCCTTGGCTGATGTAAACATCGGCCGCCTTGGAAGTTCAATACGTAAACAGCTCGGGGGTCGTAGATGAGTCATATTGCTGTACACGTAGCGTTGGCTATATAAACAAGTCACCTGACGCTCTTCGTCAGTGTTGGTAGTAGATTTGTAACAGAAAGATGGGCTTGTAAAATGGAATGAGGAAGACCTCGGTCTTACTAGAAAATTTGTCTTTTGGGGCTTATAAAATTGGATTTTATACATTTACGATTCACTAAGTTGGATTAGCAAAAACATTCAAGATGTTGGACTTCAAAGTGAGTATAAGTAATAGTTAACTGCTTTTGTCAGATCTGAACTGTGTCTATCAAGGATTTGAGCATTGTTTCCAGAAGCTTCTCAATTCTCTTACTGTTGCCAGTTGAGATTGAGATGGGATCAGGGATTAACTGCATTATTAGTCAATTCACACCTTCTTTTCATGAAGTCTCTGCATTCTTATTGGTCAGATGTCACCATATTTAAATTTAGACTTTATAAGGTGACAAGCTTTAGGGTTGTAGCCTAAGTGCTAAATGTGAAGCTAACCAAGTCAGACTGTTTCAACATAGATGGGAATATGAAGTTTCATTTGGAATTAAGTGACATAGACTTTTCTTCTTATCTGTTGGATAAGACTGACAATGATGTAATATGTTGCTTTATATGTTGCTTTTATTTGTTATTTGTACAATTAAAAATGGCATCTTTTATTCATTGTCATAATGGGATATGAATTTCCTAATTTAAGATTTCCTTTTATTGACTATGTTTTATACAACTTGGTGAGTCCATATATGTCAGTTTTATTTTGTTTTGCTGAGGAAAATAACAATTTGTTTTGATATCCTGACTAAATGCAATTAAATACTTTACTTTCAGGTGGACCACAATTCCTTTAACAACAGGTTATCACCTCCGCGGCCCTCAACGCTCATGTTGGATAACGGACAGGAAATGGACATGGACAGTGACTTCAGAGACAGCGAAAACAACAATGAATTTTTCAACTTGTCATTTGGTTCCAATAAACTCAACAATAGTAGAAACAGAAAGAAGAAAAAGAGGGCCGCTGACATTCCAGTCAAAAAATTTAATGGTGAGTTTCCAATTTTAATATGTAAATGTCTTTCATTAACAAAAACATCACTCTATAAACTTTGGGAAACTTATAAAAAGTCATATGTTGTGACAGAAGTTTGAGACAAAGGCTCCTGCTGTTTGTACCAATGTGTCTGTGCTTTACAGTTGAGATATATATTGGTCCTTTCTGTCTTGGCAGCATACCAAATACTACACCTGTGCTTGTGTAAGTCTGCCTCACTCCTTTGAATTTCTAGCTTGATGTTTCTTTACATAGAATAAAGTTTTGGCTCTAGGTATCATTTCTGATTTTTTTTCTTACCTTACATGTTGAATGGACAAATTAACTTTGCTGATTTGTGACTTCGAATTCAGTTTATTTCTCTTATTCTCTGTGTGCTATTAACTTTAGAGAGATCTAGAAGGCTCTCTTTCTTCAATACTCTACCTTTAATAAGTGTGTTTGTTTGGTTGAGTACTTAGATTGGCAGTCAGATCATAATTCATTTGACTATTAAAATATATGTCTAGAGATATAAAGGTATAACTGTCAGTTATATACCTTCATCTATAAAAAGAACAGTGAAAGTACTTTTATGACTGAAATAAATACAAACTTTATCTATTAATGCATTATTAATATTTAAGTTTTGATTAAGTGGTCATTTTTCTGAAGAATTATTATTAAATGATTTCTTTGTATTTAATTGTATCCACCCTGTAATAAATTGTACCCTGTGTTTAGTGATATTTGTCAAACAATGTATGTTTTCTTTGTATATTTAATGACACCTTGCTAAAAGGAAGTTACATTAGCTGATGAAATGATTTCAAAATTCCCTGAAATGTACTGCAAATGTGGAATTCAAAACCTCTAAAAATAGCCGACTGACATCATGCTATTTTGAATTAACTTTGAAACAGACTATAGCTTGAATCACATGACTGGCCAGGCTACTCTTTGTGTATTGCGGCTGGGATGTTTATAACACTTGAGCAGCCATTCCTCATTACTGCATATGCGGTGTTCTGATTGGATGGCTATTGTGCCAGGTCATGAACTTTGAAAGCAGACTGGGTTGTTTTTGTATGCCAAGCTCACTGATATTCTGTTTAGATACAATTTAAAAAAGGGGGGAAAATGTATTTATGCGCAACAGGTAATGAACTTAGAGAAATTTTACAGCACTAACTGCACAAATACACACATGTTTGATCCCAACAAGAATCTTATAGATTCAGTAATAATGATATGTGGAAAGTAGAACTGTTTAAAGCTTTCTTGTACACAATTACCAATATTACTTTGAAATAAATGAAAGAGAAATGATAAATGCTAGTAGATGTAGGATACTCATGTAGAAATGCAGCAAATAGTTGGAAGGTGCTATTCCCCTACACTGCTGTGTAATATATGAAATATACCAGTGTAGTGAGGTACATGGGGGTAAACCATGCATCGGGATGATGAAATCTCATTGCTGTGGCATTCCTTTCACCCGTGGAAGTTGGGAATTGGGAGCTCCGTCTTATAACTGCTTATTTCCCACAGTTCTGAATGTTGAATGTGTGCCAGGTGAAGACTGCCATTGTCTCTGATTCATCATCTTACAGTCACTAGCAGACTTATGAGAATCCCCAGACATGGTTCATACATGGCTAGGAATGCAAACTTTAGCTGCATTCATGTTGAACATTTCTGTCAAAGAGTTTATAAATCTTCTATGAAGTCTCTATAGACAGAAAAATATTCAGCAATGGATTAGAAATAATAATTTTGGAACAGTTTCAGTAAATTGTAACTTTTAAGACAAATTTTGAGTGCAAGTATTCCTTTGTTAATGAGTTATTGCAATTAATTTAAGAACATAAATTTCTTGAGGCCAGTCTATTATTGCACAGCCCATGAGTGCACTCAACCGGGAGTCTAGCTACACCAGTACAGCAACAGATTGCTGTGTTTTTACTGAGTTAGGTCAGTCTGCCTTTTATTGGCCCTCTTTGTTAGCCCCACACATTGTATGGGGTTTGCATTGTATGTATCAGAGGGGGTAAAAGTATCCAACCACAGTTGTTTGTCAGCATAAAAATAGTGTATTCAGCATATTTTCATAATGGCTCTGTCAGAAGCTCAGAAAATTGAGAAGATGAAGGGGTGAAAGGTTGACATGCTGAAATAAACATGAACTTTTACCAGTGACACTGACTGGGCTCATTACTAATCTCGGGTTGAAACTAACTGCATAAAATGTTTTTTAATGCTAGCATTCTTATTGTAGTAAGGAACTGTTGTACAGAACCTAATGAAACTGCTTTGAGATGGACAGAAAAAAAATTGAAGTACATAAAAGCCAGATTTGGTGTAATATGAACATTGCTCTTGTCTATTATTGTTATTTCCAGTATTTTTACTTATTTGTCCTTTCCATCTTTTTTCAGACCTTTACGAACATACTGGAGAGGTCTTAGGAAACGGAGCTTATGCTTCAGTTCAAACTTACAGAAATTTAGAAAGCCAAAAGGAGTATGCAGTTAAGGTAGGTGTTTGCTTCTTTTTTATTTCTGCAACCATATTTACAATGTTTTTTATTGCGTAAATATATTAATGTAAGTGTGCTAACTTGCAGTTTCATATGGCAAACAAAGTGTTTACATATGATGAGGTCCTTGTAGCAAATCGTAAAAGACTAACACTCAGCAGTGTTCACACAATCTGATGAAAATTATCAAAGAAGACTGCTAAGCTCAAAATTTCCCCTCAATCAATACTGGTAGTGCTTGTACTGCTGGTATTGATTTTCTGCTAGCAGAGAGGCCTGGAGAATATAGGCTCACAAACATTCCAGTCACAGTCATAGACAGCGGCTTCATCTCACACAAGGTTCCATTTGAGGCACATTCTTACACTTGTTGCTTGGGGCATAGATTTCATAATTATCAGACTATGTTAAGTCCACCAATCTTTGAAATATCACACCTTTTTATAATAAAAAGATTTTTTTTTTTTCAAACAATCTTTCTTTGAAAGATGGTATTGTGTTTATTGTTTTACATTGGACAATCTTTAAGACCAACTTTCTACATAAAACTGGTAAATAATATATTTTCAATAAATAGCCTAGCATACCATCTTCAGTGCATGATTTGATAAAAAAAAATCAAGTTTTCAGATAAAAAAAGCATTTGCCAAGCTTTTTTAATGGCCAGATTTTTTATGGCAATAAAACCAAGCTGTTAGTGTTACATCACAATTTGATGGGCATTTATCAACAAAGTTAAGTTGTATTTTAACTGGCTTCCTCAATGATATTTGTAAACATGTTGTTTTATTTTTACACTTTGTGTGCAGGATTTGGTGTCCAGATCTACCCTAAGGTGACCTAGTCTCACTTTTCCAATACCTACTTGCTACTATGCCAACTCAGACACACCCTCCCCTCCTGAGGCATATTAAGTAACTGTAACTTAAGCCAAGCATGTCTAACAAAGGCGATTTATAACTATAGCTGGAGGGTTTCCCAGGATATACTAAACTGGAAGTTTATTTTGGAGATCATTAATATTCACCTGTGAGTTATAATCAAATTGCTATATAGGATAAACTGTACTTGCTCATGGCTGGATTGTCGGCAGATGATAAAACAACAGTCCTTTGATATTTACTTGTAAAATAAAGCAGTGATATTGCTTAGAGATAGTTGACCTGACTGTCTGCCTGCACAATTTTATTTCTGACACCAATGACAAAGTAGGTATAATCTAGATGAGAAACTAGAGTTGGTAGCCTAATCTAATTATCTGTTCAGTTCTTGTTGATTAATAATTGGCCATCAGTATTTTATCTCAAGCTACACTTACAGTTGACACAATTCATTCAGAATTGTCAAGCCATTTCTAGAAGTGCCTTAAAAAAAGCCCGGATGATTAGGTCCATTTTGTATGACATCCCAGATAAAAGTGGCCAGACAATTGTGATTGCTCAGCTCTGACCTGGTGTTAAGATGTGTAGGCCCTTGTTGCACACAAACATAATAGAGGGGAACAAAAGATAGTGGATAATGTTCTGCCCTTTGACCCTTGTGCTTTGTTAACTGAGCTTGGGGAGAAGTTATTACATACCTATGAAATAGGATGTGATGTTATGTTGGGAGATGCAATATTTTATAAGATTACCAAGTAAATGGCTGCTTACTACACTTTAATAGTATTGACTGAAATAATTTTTTGGCAAGAAAAAACAGCAAGAATATTTTTCATTTGGACAATTAAATTAACTGATACCAAAGGTTGATGCTTTTTTATTTATCAGTCTATAGGAAGTCCTGCTAAATGGTCACTTCAGCAAAATGACAGAATCTTTGATAAGGAAATGACCAGTTTTCCTCCACACTACTAAGCTTCTATTAACATCTATTTCTAGTGTGGTGACTGCTAGGGATGGAATTGTACCTAAGGAGAAAATCAATGCCAGAAAATCACGCCACTTTCTCTGGTCTTTGTATAATGCATATACATCAATGCAATAGGTTGCAAGCCTTTGGTTGAACCTTTGACCCAATTGTTGTTGATACTTGATATTTGATGAGCTGTTGAATTAACATTGGCATTTCAAATTGACATTTGTCCCTCATCTGTTTGCTCAGCAGTTTTGTTGCTGACACTTTGAGAATCAAAACAAATGTCATTGTTTATTTGGCATTTAGGATATTGATTGATTATGTTAGTTCACAGCTTAAAAATATGCTTTGTAGTCAAAATTTAAAATTTCCCTATTTATAGAGGATAGTCTGGTTATAGGCACAGTCTTAGCAGAAATTGTATTTTTATAAATGTGTTAATTTTAGATTGTTAATTGAAATAGAAGTGCATATTCCTACTAAGTTTTACAAGAACATTATTTATGTCTTTTCAGATAATAGAAAAAGATCACATTCGATCTCGCAGCAAGGTGTTCAAGGAGATTGAGATCTACCATGTGTGCAGGGGCCAAGCCAGCATCCTGCAGATGCACGAGTACTTCGAGGAGGAGGAACGCTTTTATCTGGTGTTTGAGAAGATGCCTGGCGGTACGCTGCTCAGCAATATTGAGCAGAGAGGCCACCTTTCCGAGCTGGAAGCCAGCCAGGTCATCAAGTGCATCGCAGAAGCTCTCCATTTCCTGCATGGAAAAGGTGTGCATTAATATTCTCTTTTATTATCCTTGTTTATTTTTTATTCATTGAATTGCCATAAATTTTTATTTCATACACACTAATTAAATTGATCAAAGAGTTTATTTTGAATCTTCAATCTGACAATTGAAATGGCAGGCAAATTATTTGTAAGTACGATTATATGATTTCATTTCCATAATCTCTCGTCTTCTCTCTGATTGTTTTAAAAAAGAAAGTTTCTATAATAATGTTGTCTTTCTTTCACAGGCATCGCACACAGAGATCTGAAACCTGAGAACATTTTGTGTGAGAACTGGGATGAGGTTGTACCAATACGAATCTGTGATTTTGACCTGGCTAGTGGCATTCCAGTGAGCAGTGAGAAGGACTCCTGCAAGACGCCTGAACTTTTGACGCCTGTTGGCTCGGCAGAGTACATGGCGCCTGAGGTGGTAGATGCCTGGGTCGGGGAGTCATTTTCCTATGACAAGAAATGCGACCTCTGGAGTCTCGGCATCATTCTGTAAGCTTACACTTATTGATCCAAATGTCAAAACAATGTATCTTTAGTTATTTTTAAAAGCAAAAAAAATGTTGTGCTAAATCCTACTACAGAGGCATTTGCTGAAAGGATGATCATTTGTCAGACCATACAAAAGTAACAGTTAGTCCTTAATTTTTCCATGCCTTTTGTTAGTTTTATTTATACACCGAAAAATATTCATCCTGTAGAATTAACAACACATGAGTTGCCTTATTTTTTCCTCTTGATATTTATTCCTTGTTCTTTCTTGAGCACTTACCCAGAATGTTTCCATCCCTAGGTACATCATGCTGTGTGGCTATCCTCCATTCTATGGCCAGTGTGGCTCGGACTGCGGCTGGGAGCGCGGTGAGATGTGTAACAGCTGTCAGGAGATGCTCTTCACCAGCATTCAGGATGGATTCTACGAGTTCCCTGAGGCTGAATGGAGCCCTGTCTCCGAGGATGCAAAAGATCTCATCCGCAAGTTGCTGGTTCGAGACCCAAGCAAGCGTTACTCAGCCAATAATGTGCTTCACCACCAATGGGTTGCCAACCCTCCATTTGCTACTCCACTCGCCACACCAAGAGTTCTTACCAGGTAAACATTGTGAATATTTAGATATATAAGTTTTTTTCCTGATTTCATGTGCACCAAATGAATTTGATTTTTGGAGATTTGTAATTTAAATCAATTTACAATATATATCAAGCAGTCCTTGTTTTGTTCTGAAAAATGTGTTGCTAAGCTTGATTAACTCACCATCTTTATTTTAATTATAGATGCATCGATAGAAGCATCATGAATGCTTGTAGTTAGGAATTTCTATGTAACCATTTTTAATTTGTTTACAGGAACAACAGCACCAAGGACCTGGAATCTTTTGCGGATACGGCCATATCTATCAACCGAATGATGCAGCAGCACTTGATTATCAACGAGCCCCAGTCCTTCTATATCAGGGATGAGGACGTACTGGACGAGGGCTTGGAGAGCGATGAAATCCAGAATGAGGAAGAAAATGATAATTCAAACGTGCCAACTTTTAGACTGTCGCCTCCATGTTCGAGCCTTGCTATGCGACGCACAACGCTTGGACCCAGGATCAGTATTGGTTCCTCTGGATTTGACAGTGGCAGCTCATTGCCTAACTCTCAGTCATCAACTGGTGGTATGATAATGTTCTAAAGCATATCAATATCACTACTAGACAGTGGTTTGCATTGTTGGGACAACGATGGGGCTGACTCAAGTCAGTCTTTGATTCCAGCCCAGCAGGCAACAGACCATACACCACTCAGAACATTGTATATATACACACATATCTTCTATATGATATATATATATACATTTTCCATCATCACATTCATCATCATATGTTCTTCATCATCAATCACTGATGTCGTCTCATTACAAATGTTAACAGTAGTCATGTGCATCCAAAAAAAATGACAATTACAGAAAACATAATCACTTGTTGTGAACAATATTATATATTGTCTGCCAACATGACTAAACTTTACTAACTAAAATTTTGATGTGATTAGAAATGGAAAAGATTTTGCTAGGCTGTACCAACTAAGCCCAGTCCGACACAGCTAGTGAACGGAACTGCTTTCTATGCACAAGAACTTCTCTTGTGATCTGAACAAATGTGCAGGTTGATTTAGGAGGTGAATTGAAGAGTGTGGTTTAAACGTGATATTTAGTTGAGGACATGGTGCAATGGGAGTCAGAAGTTTGCAGAGCTACAAAAAACTGTGAACATCTCTCAAGAAAAAACTTTTTTGTCTTTTTAACCAAGGGTCGAAATGTTGCAAGACTTTCACTCTTGAAATTGTGTCTTTCAACAATGCCTTTCAAATGGTAAATCTTGTCAGGTGTTAAACTTGTGTAATCAGAGAACTTTAACATGGGCATCTTAATTTTTGTGGAAAAAGCTGCAAGTATTAAGAAACAATTATGTTAGATAAACTGTTTCGGTTTTTTTGGCGCATCTAAATATTGGCCTCTTTCCTTGCTGCTTTTTCCCAAGTCATACTCAGAGATGAGATGAAACCAATGACAGTATTTCATTTTTGTCTGTCTGGCCACTTACAGAGACTCATATTTTATAACAATTGTTACTTTTCACGTTTTTACAATTTAAATTGTTTTGTTATATGTGCAACTTTTTTTTTACTTTTTTATGTTTGTGCAAAAGTTTGATTGGACAAAAATGCTCTAATCTGAAAGGAATTCAGATTTTATTTTTAATACAAAAATTTAAATGTTTACGATGGCATAAGGTTTTCGATAAGTTAGCAAAGCATCAGGGTGCAACTTTTTGTAATTTTTGTTGATACCAAATGTCTCAAAAGCAGTCACTTTTCTAGCGGGGAGATAGTCTGGGAATACAATTTCAAAAACATGTTCCATTTTAAATGGGGGTTTTATCATTCAGTCTATCAATTTTTGTCCAAACAACCAGCTTGTGGTTTGTGTGCTATTCATGTATGTTTGTTAGTAAATCTAGAGGATTTTTACTGAATTTTAAAGATGGTTGGGGGATCGCTAATTTTAGACTTTTCACTGTGAAAGTGAATTTAAAGGAGGGCATATATTTAAATTGCTTCTTTTTTTTTAAGTGCTTCAACATTAATTGGTATATCTCAATTTGTTTTGACATCTTCATCACTAGTCGATGAAATTGTATTTTTTTTATGAGAGGCTTATGTTTATGCATGTTTAGGAATTGTTATATGTGAATTTGTGTTGTCTATATGATCTCATTGTATTTGTACTTTATGGCTCATGGTCACCTGATTGAACTGTTTTTTCTTATAGCTAAAATTTACAAAAGCAGATAAATCAACTCCATTCTTCTATAGATTTAATTAAATTTAAAACTTTTTACATTTTTATTAAATTGGCATTGATTTTGTTCTCTTGATGGCAAAATTTTGGGCATTCTAATTGTACATATTTTTTCCAAATTAGTTCAGCTAAGTTGTACAGTTTTACCTTTTGATTGTCAAACTTGTGTGCTATCTAAAACAACTGTGACTAGAAGTAAACCATGAAAGCCAGGGCTTATAAGGGCTGGGAGTGAAACCCAGTAATAGTAACACTTTTAGGGTGAGCAGTTCTGTGATAAGAAATCTAACATTGCTCCGGTATATCTGACACCAGAGCCCTGCAAACAACAGCCTTTCAGGTCAAGCTCCACAAATATAAATATACAGCTTACAATTTAAATATCTCTCAGAACTAATCTACCAAAAAAAGCACTTTGCAACAACAGATATCTCTTAGGATTTAACTTACTGTTGACTTTTTTTTTTTTTTTAATTTACCTATATCTGGTTTAACTCAAAAATTATTAATTAACTATTCCTGACACTGAATGTGCTAAGAACATGGAGGTTTTTGACAGTTGTGTGTATATTGTGGTATATGATTGTGCTTCCTTGTTGGGGCCATGTCCCTGTTTTGTTATTTAAGCCTGAACCATGCCATTTAAAAACCTCCATTTCGACTGGGATAAACATTGCAGTGATATGTATGATGGAACCATTGTTCTCGAGCTTTGTTTTCTCATTCCAGGGCATTTTTTATGACATGGATCTAACGATTTGTCTTAGCCATGGCTCACTGTTTTAAACTCTGTGATCGAAACCACAACGTTATTGTGTTCAAATATTTTATGTACAGTGTCAAACTCAAGGCTTAATTTTTGAAATAGTGAACCATGGCATATGTTGAAACTGTCATGTCCTTGTACTTTTCTTATTTTCTCACTTGTTTTAAAGGTGTAAGCCAACATTGACGATCTCCTCAAAAGAAACACAAAGAAAAAATGGTTACCAAAAATATTTATATTTTAATTTAATAATTTATCTTTATATTTGAATTACATCAAATGGTTGATAATTGTCTTTGTTGGCTTTCCTTGGAAATCTTTGCAGCATAAAATGTAATTGGAGGATCTCATGTTGAGATAAAAGTAACGATCTGATAAACTGTGGGAAAACCTGTGTTCAAAGAAATCCTACATTCCAAAAGTCAGTGTATTGCCAACATTTACACTACAGTAGTTAATGCTGATCTATTCAAATTTTGATTTGTAGTGCTTTAAGTGAACTGGAAAATATTTCTGAGAAGGATTTCTATTGTCTTTATTAGCATTTTGTAACCATCAGCAACGATGTTGGCAACACATAAAATCATGCCAAATATACCTCAATGTGGTGATAATGAAACGTTTTTAAAACTTTATTGTTTATTTTTATGATGATGTTAGGAGATTATTGTATGCCATTGTTATACCTGCTGCAGAGTCGGTCTGTTTGATATGCAAGGGAACTGCCAGGAAAAATGTATAAAAATTGTCCTGGTGAGTTGACATGTTTAATTTGTTATTGGCACACACTTGTGCAGGTCATTGCCTGTTTTTGAACCATCTGGTAGTCTCTCTAGGGCAATCAAACAGACTGAAAAAGAGGGGGGTGGGGGAGTAGTTCAGAGGTGAAGTAACTTTGCATTCCACTTGTAATGTTATGTGCTACGTACATCAGGAGCAAGCAAGTATGGTGCCTTCCAACAGAATGAACATTCTGTGTCCAGTATATACAGAAGGAGTGGGATAGCTGCTCCTGCTATCAGTTGACCTTGCTGTTTTCCAGTCGTGGTTTGCAGATTATAGGGACTTTCTCAAAGTCTTACCTTTTGCCATCTTTGGGGCTATTTAAAACATTGTGGTAATTTATGCTAAATGCAAGCTTATACCTAGTGAACAGAGTTTTTAAGTTTTAATATTAAGAAAAAAAACATTGGTACAAAAACAATGGATTTTTTAAATTTAATATTGCAGGATAACAAAAATGGTGTTTTTCAAAAGCAAGCCATTTCAATTGCTTAATTGTCTTGCTGATTCTTACTATTTTAATTATATATTTAATAAGAACATTTAAATAATTTTAGCCCGCCTGTGGGGGAAAGCCCCATTTGAGAGAAACTATATAAAGAAAAATGAATTTGTGAAAAAGTAACAAACCACACACCAGTGGCCGTTTCGCTTTGAACATTTTCACCAAAAAAAAAGTGCAATACTTAAGAATGATCTATTTACAGAGATGGCTTTTTTTAGACACCGGTAATAAATTATCAATACAGAGTATTTTGTTGTTATTACTTAATTATTCACATGCTTTTTTGTAAACATTTCCATTCTAGAGGAGAGGTGGATTTTGTTTTCGTATATGTTAGAGGGGAATACTACTTGTGCATGTTTTAAGGTGTATTTACAATACTTTGTTCCATTAAAATATTGCTTAAAAAAACTAATATTACAAAAGAAAATACAATATTTTCGAGATGTTAACACACAAGTATTGTTTCCCTGTGTTAAGATGGCCCCACCATGCTCTCTACTAGAGAATTGGGAGGGAACCAGAGTTTTATGCCAGTACTATCTCCCTGTAGGAGGGAACTTGTTTTAATATAAGATAAGTAACTGAAATAACTTGTAATAAAATCACATGGAAAATGTCTCAGGGTCAGCAATGGTTCAAATTTGCATTTGTGAAAAAAATGCTTATATTGTTAAAAGAAAATAAAGCGTGCCATCAGCATTTCTGTGTCTGTTATATTTAAACCTCCCTTATATATTTGCATGGCGTCGAGCTTTGCTCGAGGGCATATATGGATCATGCTGTGTTGACTTTCTGCACCGAACAATGTAGCATCAAGAAATAGTTCTACCAGAGGTGTCATAGCTGCAAGTATAATTATTGTGTGTTTTTCTATTCATAACATTTTCAAGATTACTGTTGATTAAAATAAAACGGTAAGAACCTAGGATCAAGCAAGAATAATTAAACCAATAAACTAAAATGCGCCATAAACGAAATGTCCCCTTTTAAAATATCGCCGGAAACTTATGGGGATTGACTGTACAGAAAGCGCGGGAAAAGATAGTAGTTTTGACAATTCCGAAGCGGACTGGACATGTACAATACTTAAAAGTCCATCTATAGCATACGCAGGAGTGTGTGGTGTAATGGGGGAATATTTAAACACCAAAATAACTGAACATTGCGTCATTAGTGATTGCTAGTATTTACAAAAAGGCTAAATGGTAAACTGTGTCTGAGTTAGTTGTCGATTTATAACGCTGACATTTCCGTAAATTAGTAATGTGGAAATATTGCTGCATATCGCGTAAACGGAAGCAGAGACTAAGAATAGCTCAACCGAACTCACATTTATGCAGCTATCAACTCAGGTTCGACGAACATTTTAACCAATGCTATATGTTTAATGAATTGCAATTTCGTACCCGCATGTTTCGTACCGCTCCATGACAGTGTTAAAAGGCATTTGATAATTTTAAATTTATAATGGTTAATCATCAACGGAATCCTTTCTGCACCAAAACTTACATGTTAAAGAAACCAATGTTTTAAAATTCTTCTTAGTTTTAATCTTTCAATTATAATTAAATTGTGAATGCCTATTGATTAATGTTAACTTCATGAATGAAATGAAAGCAGAAGACAGGCTCTTAAATTCTATTTATGATTTCACATTTATACAGTAACTATAATTTGATAATGCTAGGAATCGCACAGATCTAGAATAATTAAATTTATTAACTTTGCGAGCTGTTCGATACATTTTCTTATCATTTATATTTTAAAATAACAAAAAGTACAATTGTATCTAAAACTTTCGTCAACATACAGAAAAGAAAATTACTGTTATAACTGCTCTGCTGCCTGTCCATTCTGTATATACCTGTCTTCATTATCAATTGCAAAAAAGACATCCTTAGAATACAGTTTAGTTCTTTAATCACTTAGTTCTGCTTAATTGGTTATTATATCATCCTGTTCAGCTTTTGACATCCGCTTAAGTAGCTTTTTTGCGGTACATCTCTGTGGCTGTTTCAGCTTTGATTTAATAAAACGATTCCTACTTATTTTTACGACAGGCGATATACATGTGTATATACATGTAAAGTTGTTAACAAAAATTTAACGCATCATATACATTTATCCAAGGTCCCCGTGTTGTTGTTTTTCTGTTCAGCATTACTTTACAACTTCCTTTCCGGGTTGATTGGATGTTCCGACATTTACTAAGAGTAAACGTAACGTTTTAGAGATAGGTCGTTCAACTTTAAACTTGAGTAATTTTACTTTCATATTTTTCACATAATTTTGCGTCAACATGTATCGATAGTCGACACGTCAGGGACATGACTCATCGAAAGGTTGTAGTGGTCACGTGATTTATTCAATCAAATGTCACCAGCTGTCAATCACGTTTGAATCAATCACGTCCATGAACGTCCAATTTGGTGCGTCAACTTTCAAAACGCCCTTGTAATGTATACAAATTCTCGCACTGGTTGAAACGCGAATGTTTCTTTCATACTGATTGGCTAAAATCCAGGAAGCGGAAACTGAAAGTAACTGTTAGGCGTTTTCAGTTATTATCTATGACTGTATCAACCATAAGATTTAAGATACCCAATGAAAATGATGACACGGTTAAACAGCTTGAAAAAAATATTAATTAGTTTCAGTGACTTTGACATTACCTAAAGTTTGGTGAACATATAGTTACGTTTATTATAAAAGTGGTGAAGACAACACCAAGTAGATCAGTTAAGAAACTATACACACTTATAAACATTCGATTCGTATGGTTTATATTTAACATTGTTAAATTTTCAAGAAGATAATAAAACATTTTTGTTGTATAAAACATGCCGTTTATTAATCACGTCATGATCAAGTACTACAAAAAAATCCAACATTCTTTTTGCTTTATTCCGTGGTTTTGGTAGCATTGAAAACTTTTGTTTGTGGCCTTTGGAATTTTCTATAAACACGTTCGGAAGTGAAGGTTAACTAACCCATCAGTTACATGACGTGTGGCGTATCTTTTATATTGCCGTTTCAATTTAAACAGCTCATATTAATACATTAGATCATGTCCCTACCACTCACTTCCATATACAATAATTTAATTATAATGGACGATAGCGGTTGACATAAGACCTGGACACGTGACGCCTTGCGTTATTTTCCTACGCTTACGAAAACAATCGCGAAGGGTAGAGTATTTGTTACGGATCGGAAAACATGGAGGTAGAAATTTAATCTAGGTCACAGCTGTATCCTTGCAAGGCCATATTTGTATGTAAACAGAGGTTTGAAATAAAGTCTTTACTTGGCTGCTATGGGCACACATGTCGATATCAGGGTCACAAACAAGCAATGAACAACATGCGTAATCGATGTGCGGGGACTGGTATACTAGATAAACGTGCACAATCATAAAAATAACAGCGCTATGCCCCCTTTTGTCACAACCAAACTCAAAAGGTTATAATGCAACTACTTATCTAACAGAATAACTATTGCATCGGCTTTGATAGTAATTATTACAATTTTCATGTATCAATTGCAAATGTAGCAATAAACTGTACGTACGTACATCATAATTATAAATGAACGTGTTGATTTCTAAAATATCATAACGCTCGGGGCTAAGGGGACAGCATTACGCCTGACTCGTCGGTGTCAGTATAATGTATCGGCCGGGTTCAGTCCCTGGGCACCTCATAAATGCCCAGGTGCTATAATGATGGAACTGTCGCTGCACAGTTTCGGCAAAAATGCCGGCAAATCCCATCCCCCTAAAAGATCAAATATTTTTATATATAAGCTCAGGTACCATAAAACCGACGTAAAACCTTTAAAAAGTCAATATCGGAAGATCATATATATATTACAAAATCTGTCCAAACACCCACGTCTAATCACTGAAAAATCTATGAAATACCATATAATGCGTTATTTTTTCTTTGCAAGTTTAACTATTTACCAATAGTCAGGTCACATCAAGAAACGACGTGAATCTCGTCCCGGTCGTTGTTTTGGGTCTGCAGAAAAACGAGCGGATGTTTTTCCCGCGCGACTTTTACCTGGCGCATGCGCAGATGACTTGTTTTGATGAATTTTGATGAACTGTACACAAAGCTGTATGCAAATCAGTACACACTTTGGCTTAACCCGGTTAACTGGAAAGTCGGTTAACTGTTTGCCGATTGTGCATGTAGAAAAAGGACAAAAGCGAAGTCAATTCAATTTATGTTGCTACCATTACGCATGCTTGCATTTTTTAATCAGTGACATGTATCATGGAAGTAAACATAAAGTTGTTCTTCCACATTGTTGTGTTTGTTCATAACTGAGGAGAGTAGCTCCTGTCGCTGCACTCTTGCTGTTATGTCGACGTAATATTTTTCCGAGGTCAAAAACACGGACCATATTTAAGTGCGACCGACTTTGTGAATGTTAGTTGACTTTTTCACACTACACCGAATGTAAATATATATAAAAAAATTCGGTAGGCCTTACTGCAAGAGTTATGATGTGGCGCAATTTTAGTGCAGTAAAAATCATTACGTTTTCGGTTTTTATGCTCCATAAGGTGCTTTGGTACAATATTTATGATGCTACCACAGTGCTTAAAAATAAAACGATCTAGCTAAATATAACTCTCAGCTTAATATAATTCTCATTTAAATTCAATCGACATTTAAATTCAATCGAACAAATCGCACCTGCGCACCGTCCTAGCAAAGATATGTGCATAAAAAATACACAAAATATACCGATAATGCATATTTATGTTTTCTTCTCTGGTAATGTGGTCGTGATCATGGCAGTGAATCAAACTCGACACAGTACACATTGAAGACCCTTCCCACTATGACAGACAGATATAAATTACACCTGCATAATGATGCTGTTTTGTACATGGTCACTGTGCTCTCCTATCATTTATTGTTGTGTTTTCTTTCTTTCGTGTGTTATTGCTGTTTTCTGTTGGAGTTGGGGCGGGAGTGCTGGACTTATTTCAATGTCTTTCATAAACGTCGTTCACATAAATGAAGCTTTTAGGAAAAATCGGCCACATATTTCGCGGTAAATAAATATTGCGTAAACTAAAGTTAAAAGCGATCATTTGTAAGAAATTAAACATTAAATAACAAAATTAGAAAAATAAAATAATCTTTCTTTATATTAACATTTTAGTGAACGAAAGTGATGGGCAAGTTACCCCCTCGATCGAATTTTCCCATGGTACGTTTTATTATACTGTTACCAAACGGTTTCGACCGGGTAATTTGATTTGGACCCCGGGTCGTGCCTTGTGTCATGGATTCACAGACAGTTCAGCATGTTGGATGTTAACACAGCCGTTCGGGGTCGTTCACTCGAGGCTCAAATGTAACCAGCCCAACACCATAACAGCAATAATGTGAACAAATCTAACACAGCCTTGTCCGCGAGATTCTGGGAATCTGAAGCATGGCAGCTGTCCGGAGTCAGCAACCTCTGGAGTTAGCTGTTGGGAGACGTCTTCAGACACATGAAAATCGTCCATAAGGAAAAGATCTCATGGTGATCAAAATGCTTTTAGGAGACAGTAGTCCGGCAGCATGATATGATTACCGTTCCATTGCTACAATATTTTTTTAAAGTAATTTTACGAATACTGGAGATTTAAGATCTGAAATTTGTCCTTTCAATACATTCGAGATTTCTCTTCTTCTAAATACAAATTAGCTATGCTATTATTATAGTGAGCGATATATTCTAAACTAGAAGCTTTAAATGGTTAAATGTTGGATCAATTCTTCGCATTGTATGTTTCACCTATTATCTTTTCCTCGTTTCGTTTAGACAAGATATTATATTGGGGGTGCATACATCTAAAATTCACATATGATATTACCTTCAATTATATTTCGCTTTTATCGTCAACGCCTTTTTCGATAAGTGTTGACTACGGTTAATGATATTTTCTACAAGTAAGCCGAATTAGCTTTTGTACTTATAATCAAACTTATTTAGCTTTATTTTTCAACAAAGTATACATAACTTTATTATTACATTTTGTGTTTTGTATTATGTTTACCAGATTGTTTTGTAGTACAGGTATAATCTTCTGCAAAGGAGAGAATAAAGTTATAATTTATTATATCTATTTCTGATTTTTTTAATAGCCAATGTGTTCCGAAAAGGTTACTGGCGTTTGTAGGATATATCGACAGAAATATGTCCAACCGCATACAGATCCCCCCATTGGCAACAAATCAAATATGTATTTTTTACGAAGCACCATCATAGATATGTTACAAATTGTAGTTGTAATAGTTATCTTGGACAGTTATCACGGAGAACCAATAAGGTGTGGTCGGAAGATTTGATTTAAGCTTTCGGATTAGCTACTTCTGACCATATAACAACACCGTCAGCATATTTCACCGAAAGTTGTTGTTTATCGACATTTATGGTGTAACACAGGCCGACGCTCTCCAACGGTCACCCATCCGTACACCAGCCACGGTAACCGTTGCTTAACCGCGCAACTCTGGAAGCCGCTTAAACCACGTCGCCAAAGAGTTAACCCAGCAGCGAGGCTGGTTTGAAGGGCCTATATTTCTACCGATGCGGTCGTTACAGTGGTAAATATTTGCTCTTTGTAAAATAAAGAGTTAGCTAACACATGACCAACGACAACGAATATCCTGACTCCTCGGTCCCTCAACGCTTGGGTTAAAATCACGGTCAGGAAGAAAAAAATTCCGTGGGCAAGTCCTCAAGCCCCGATGGTGCTACCTGGACATAATATATTAAAGTCCCTGCTGTTGTTGTTTTCTAGCTGTCGCTACAATGACCATGTTTGTGTTTTTTTGTGATTAATTAAGAGACTTGTATCACGACGCCAAATTCACTAGCTACATGTATATAGAATATTCAAATGTTCACGTTAAAGTTACTTAGCCACGATGAAGTGGAGGTAGATTAAACTTAGAACCGCGCCATTCACATTCTCATTTCATTTATATTTAAAATAATGCGTCACTATGGAGCCCGTCATTACAATATTTATGACTGGTGTGTAAACACGAAATTGCCGCATGTTCAGTTCGGAGATATACTTTTACTAGGTTTTATCTAATAATGTATGTAAAGGATTGAAACGTCGCGACGTTTCATTCTCCCAACCCGAGGACAACACTTTATTTTTAAGGAAAGCATTAATACATTCAGTCTAGTGATCAACAGTAAGTTACTTCAATCCATTATCTTTGGCGGTTCAACAAGTTTGGTTTTGTAAATAAAAATGCAAATTTGACCAGGTCATTTTTAAGCTGCTTGGCTTTTGCAAATTATGTATTTTAAAAAAAGTCATTATTTTCGGAGACAGGTGGTTTAGTTACATAATATATTTTAAGGACACACGAATACGAAACTGTATATTGATTAACTAACCCAGTATATATTGGAATATCTATAATTTATCGAATGCAGTTGCGTTTTATGCATATGTTATTTACATCGTATTCCGTTAGGAATAAATTCAAACGCATGCAAGAAAAACACCAAATGAGACATTATGACCTGTACGTGACAATCGCCGGATAAATAAATGATATCTGGCGGTGCAGAATCTGGCGCGAACGTGACTACATCTCTCCCGTATGTCGGCTGCTGGCTGTGTTGCTCAGGTAACCAATGAAACACATTCTCCGTTTCCGTCTGTACATGCAAATATTCCCCCGCCACAGATACAGTGAAATAAAGCAGTAAGAATGTTTGCGTTTGCACTTGAACGTTATGTCTGGCGTTGTTTACAGTTAACATCTTATATAAAAGTCTTGGCTCCATTAGAGCATGTGACAAAAAAAATCATGACAATGTTATTTAAAACATGCATTCTTTAATCTGATCCAAGTTAGCTTTTTTAAACCAAGAAATCCACGTGATCATTTACTTTTAAGATCACATCATCAGCCAGATTATCCGCTATGACATCTATATCTTTTTTAAACATAGATCCCCATTCTGATTATTTATAGTTTTGAAAGGAGATAATTATTTCACGATTTGTACAGTCTTATAATTGAGGCAGTGTTCAAAATCATCGATATTTAGACTTAAGCATGAGCTATTGCAGAAATCATGATTAAAGTGCTGGTTTGTTACATGTATTAGATAAAGGCAAACTGTCGGATACAAACCTTTACGAGTGTGGCCAGTGTAGATGGGCTGCTCAGTACTTATTGTTGGATGGTCATAATCTACACCAAACGGGGAATTTTTTAAATGAACGATAAAATGATAGAAAGTGGAATTATAGAAACAATACTGATACTTTATCAAAATAAAACAAATTCAAAGGAAAAACTGAGGGAAATTAAGCTACGCGGATATCTCTATCTAATGTCGTTAAAATAGAAAAGTGATATATACTCTGTGCATCTTAACAATTGGAATTTAATTACTATAATAATGCGTGGTAATATAATATTATTTGTTAAGATGAGAACAGTTAGATAATCTTCTTCCAGACAACGACTCAGAAATAATAAATCCGAGGTGAGTTGTATATAAACAGTCATTTTCTAATTAATTTGCGGAGTTTTGTGAACAATGACAGATAAAAGCTGCTCTCCCCGCAGTGAAACAGAAATAAATTGCTGACGCTTTTCAAAGACCTATCGGAACACGTACACATCTCTGCTTCGAAGGCATGGACCTCACTTTGAAATCTTTCACAGTAGTAAGAAAGATCGACAGAATTAACAGTTAAGAGAAAAAAATGTCTTCTAAATTAGAAAAGCATACTATTGCTAGATTTAAGCAACTATAACTAACAGATGGCTAGCAAGATAAATGAACGTGAAATTACGTAGTTACAACAATATTTTTGTCATTTAAGTATCCATTCCTACATGAAGTAGAATCAGACTCATATACCATGACAAACAAACAAAAGGGACACGTTCGTAATGTTTTCTCTTATTTTCTTCGTGAGATTAACAAAACGGCTCCTTTGGAAGTTTCTTGAACAATTTCCCTTAGTTTCTTAACACTTCCCTGTGTGGAAATGTCCAGGAGCGGATCCAGAAAGTGTATACTAATGCTGTAGAAGGATATATGACTACATTTATTTCATATACTTTCATAACCCTGATAAAGTACGTCGGCTTGGCCATGTCTACCATATGAGATTATTGCTGCGTTTCCATGGCCATGTCTACCGCATGGGATTGTGGCTGCGTTGGCTTGGCCATGTCTACCATATGAGATTGTGGCTGCGTCGGCTTGGCCATGTCTACCATATGAGATTATGGCTGCGTTGGCTTGGCCACGCCTACCATATGAGATTTTAGCTGCGTTGGCTTGGTCATGTCTACCATATGAGATTATGGCTGCGTTGGCTTGGCCACGCCTACCATATGAGATTATGGCTGCGTTGGCTTGGCCATGTCTAACGCATGGGGTTATGGCTGCGTTGGCTTGGCCATGTCTACCATATGAGATTATGGCTGCGTTGGATTGGTCATGTCTGCCGCATGGGGTTATGGCTGCGTTGGCTTGGCTAGTCTTCCATATGAGATTATGGCTGCGTTGGTTTGGCCATGTCTACCGCATGGGGTTATGGCTGCGTTGGCTTGGCCATGTCTTCCATATGAGATTATGGCTGCGTTGGCTTGTCCATGTCTACCATATGCGATTATGGCTGCGTTGGCTTGGCCATGTCTACCATATGAGATTATGGCTGCGTTGGCTTGGTCTTGTTTACCGCATGGGATATTGGCTGCGTTGGCTTGGCCACGCCTACCATATGGGATTATGGCTGCGCTGGCTTGGCCTTACATAACGCATTGGATTATGTTTACGTTGGCTTTGCCTTACCTACCGCTTGGGATTATGGCTGCGTTGGCTGGGCAATGTCTACCACATGGAGGATGGCTGTGTTGGCTGGGTTATGTCTTTCACATGGAGGAAGGCTGTGTTGGCTGGGCTATGTGTACCACATGGAGGATAGCTGTGTTAGCTGGGCTATGTCTATCACATGGAGGATGGCTGTGTTGGCTGGGCTGTGTCTATCACATGGAGGATGGCCGTGCTGGCTGGGCTGTGTCTACCATGTGGGATTTTGCCTGCGTTGGGTTGGCCATGTTTACCACCTGGAGGATGGCTGCGTTGGCTGGGCCATGTCTACTACATGGAAGATGGACATATCCATGTATAGAGAAGAACCACGGGCAGACCAAAGGTGCACAGCAGGAATGTTTGCAAAACAGATATGAAAAAACACTCGACATCTACACAGAATTCTGGGAGAACGACCACAAACAGCAGTTACTCTGAACCTGCACAACCAGAGGAAAGTAGCTGATGAAAACAAAAAAAGAAATAATATCACGAAAACTACAATTGAGCAGAGGCCAAACAGCTGTTTCTCTAGCATTGGTCTCTTCAATCACGAGCGTTGTTGCAACAATTTACAGACCGTACAACGAGAATGTACTCCCTTGATCAAATTTGATCGACGGGACCATTTACTTACTTATCTCAACTATAACCTAAGATACATAACGAAAACTAAATAATGTTAAATAAATTGACCAAATTGACGCCAATGAGATTCAAAGGTCCACGTATCTAGGAACCAGTTTTGGTTTATAATATGTCAATCCTGACTTAAGATACGTAACATAAACGAATAATATATTTAAGAAACAATTATTTTGACCCGATTGATCACCGACTTCATTTATAATCTATAAGTTATCGAACTACCAAAAAGGGTTATAATATCTCAATCCTGATTGTGGGTATTTAACGCATGTGTTTTATTTTCTCTCAAACAGCTGGAAAAATGAACAACATCCGTGAGATAGGGAATTTGCAAGTAAATCACACCGAGTTTGAGTTTCTCAAATAACTACTGCATTCAAGAACATCAAATACTTGTAGTTTTTTAAATGTCTCTGCAGTAAGAAATAACTGACCGTGACACATTTTGTTTTGATGTTCCGATAAGGATACATTAATATTCTTTACCTTTATTTTGGAATGTCTCTTTTAAAACTGAGAAAATATATGTTTAGAAATATGATCCAACATTTTTGCTGTTTAGCTCCGGACTAAATCAGTTATAAAAGTCATGACTGAAAGGTTTGCCTTTAAATAACAATTCGCATTTTTTATATTATTATATATTACTTATTGTTTTTTTTATTATATCAAAAATAAGCACTTTTATATATACTTTTTTAAAGAAATTGTTACTCGACAAGTTATGGCAGATCATCGCTCGGTGTAAAAAAGGAATATCAACATAAATGTTAAGTTTGTAATCTATGGTACAGTTTTTACCAGTTTGACAGTTGCGGATTAGGAGAGGAAGCACCCAGTATGCACTTCCGATAAAATTGCCTGAACAAATGTACCATATATTTATTAGAGTAAAATTTAATAATCTAGTTAAATATTAGTTTAATTTGGCGTAGGAGTTTGGGTGGTTATTTTGCATGTGTTTAATAAGTATTAAATGGGCAAAACCTTCACAACGTGAAGTCGTTGAATATACCACTAAAGCATCACTAAAATTCGAAAGAAAAAATCCGTCCTGTAAGGTAAAATCTTAGATCCAGCCCCACTTCAAGAATTTAATGATACGGTGCTACTATAAAAGAGTATAATTTGGGATGTATAGATTCATCCAATCCAGTATGTAAGTATTTTATTAATCGTGCATTCAGTTTCCACTTTTCCCATACAATAGTAGCGTTAGTGTGAGAAAAGGCATTTGAGTTGTGCCATGTGTATAATAAGAAAAAATCACTGAGGCAATATTTTTAATAACGGGATGGTTTCGAAACTGCTGTTGGGATGAAATACAGCAATCGTTGCGTAAGTTATTGCTTGTACAGGTACGTCCATACTTATCAGCCATCTAAACGAATCATATTATTTCAAAACGCTGCGAATCCTAGATCTTAGCCTGCTGTTCGCGTTTTTTTCATAGGCTTAGGCAAGTCCAGATCAGCCAGTCGCGGAGCTGGGGAGCAGCTTGATCAGGATCTACACTATTTGCTGCTGTTAAAAAATATCAGCCTTGACATGTTACATGTAAATATAATAGAAAAGCAAAACAAAACAAAACAAAACAAAAATACATGTGAATTTAACATGGGTTTTAACAAAATGTAGCAAGTTAGGGGCTAAGGCTGTTTATGAATGGGATTGGCGCGTAAACACACTTCTGGAAGGAGGCCAACAGATTAGCTTCCAGTGCCAAACTCGACTTATAGACCTGCAGTCAGGTACGTAATTATCTCCCCTTAAACGTTGATGCGTTCACTGCTGCAGCCAGTTGCAGCATAATTTTTCGCCACAAAAGTAGTTTTTAACACTTCGGTTTTATGTTGTTTTATTTAAAGGTGAAAGTCCAAATGATTAAATACTTTGAATTTAATTATTAATGATTAATAGATACTATCGGGACAAAACGGAAGTATTTTTTTTGGAAAAAATGTAGATCATATACATAAGTCTATGATGTAGATACTATGGTCACGTGGATGCCCGTTGTTGTAGTAGTCGAGGCTAAGCAAACGCATTGCACAAAAGTAATTGTACATGATACCTTGTGCAGCTAGCTGCGGCTTGGAAAGGGGTGGATGAATGCAATTCAGTATGTAGGAAGAATGCACGGTTATTTCACAACCATGTGATGATAAATAATTGTGTTGTTGTTGCTTTGTTGTTCGAAGAAATATCGGCCAAACATTAAATATCAGCACGTCGTGCTAGTAACTATACTCTTCCTATTCTTGTGGTATTCGCCTAGTACAACAAAGATGTTTGCTAAATACCAACATAACAAGAAAAGTAGATTTGCTCTCGAGGTTGAGCAGTAGTATGTAATAGTTTTGAACTGTAGGCAAATGTAAGTATGTGATGTCAACAGAAAGTAATGAGTGTTCTTATTTGATGAGTGTTCTTGTTTGTTGGTTTTTGTGTGTATAATTTTATTACGAAAACGTAAATTCCTTTATTTATTTGACTATTATGAAGTATGAACTATTTTAAAACAAACAACGAAAAATAGATCGAGCATGATCACGTAACGCACTATCCTACTCTGGACAATTAATGACATCTCTATACCCACGTCAAGGGAGCCTTATATTTGCTATTTGGCACGAACCTCTCAGTATAAAAAAAAGAAAGAAAAAATATGCAGTAAACTGCAAAATGTCTCTGGAATTTAAAAAAAGTGTTACACACGGTTGTAAATAGTGTGCGCTGACTGACTGCACTGCACGTTGCCACGTGTACCGCCATGGGATGTGCCGTGCACGGGTTCATCTTGCGTTCCATACTCGTCTTTACTGCCTGATTTCACTACCTCGAATCACAACAACTAAGATAGCTAAAAAATTCAAACTACAGCCTGGACTTGAACTATGTACGGGCTCAACTAAGACGGCTTTTATTACACACCTTTAACTGTAAAGCGACTTGATCAACGTTTGTCAAATTTACAGGACTGAATCGTTGCATTAAAAGCAACAACATGTACATATATATATATACATGTTGTTGCTTTTGATATATATATAGAGAGAGAGAGAGAGAGAGAGAGAGAGAGAGAGAGAGAGAGAGAGAGAGAGAGAGAGAGAGAGAGAGAGAGAGAGAGAGAGAGAGAGAGAGAGAGACAGAGAGAGACAGAGAGAGAGAGAGAGAGAGAGAGAGACAGAGAGATCACAATATTTCGAGAAGAAAGCGTTATTTTGTTAAGTACGCTCAAAACCTGGCACTGTATTTATCATTTTAAAATTGATTAATGAAAATAAATGTAAATAAAGGAAGAAGCATTGAACAGTATTTTATTTCGGGACGCCGGGTTATTCTGGAATACAATGTTAATACTAAATAAAAATATCATTTGTCCATGGAACTTTTTTTACAAAAATTAACAACTCAATAGCTATATGTTTTCTAATTATACATGTTTTGTTTTGATTTTTTTTATAATCATTAAAAATCATTTAGGCAATGATGTTATATAAATAAATACACTGCTATTAAGTAATAACAAGAAAGATCAGCACAGTTTATTGCTACCGAAATGGGGTGCGACAGAACTCAGAAATGGATGAAGCAATAATGAATTGTTTTTCAACAGTCAAACAACAATAGAAATGCTATACATATATATTTTAAGTAGATCTAATTATTAGCTTTCTTTTTTACAATGTAAAAACTCTACTGTTTTAATATTGCAGAGAAAACTTTTGAACTTTTGTTGTCAATTTAAGCTGCAGTTTCTTTCAAAGTTTAAACTGTGCTGAATTCGACTTTTTTGCTATTAAGACTTATTACGGAGGACAACGCAAGCGAGAGGGGCACTACATTTAAGCTCAATAACGTCATGGACATCGCTTCAACGAGCTGGATATTCAGAAACAGTGCAGACCAAGACCAATGATCAGTGTGTGTTTTTTTCAAGAAGTAAGAAGTGAAAGTGTTAAGAAGACAAGTACACTATGTTGTGATTGTTTTACTTCACTCAGCCATCACTTGCTATTGATTTAAAACTAAAGTCTAAAACAATGTTTAAGTATTGTGATGCTGATATATTATTGTGACATAAAAGTCTCCTATCGTATCGGATGTGACGGTCGAAATTTATAACACAGCTTACGTCATTTAAATGTACGTCACTCATTGTTGGAAGCTTCTATGTCACGTGATTTGTATTATTCAATATATACAGAATATTTTTTTTAATACAGAAAGTTTATTTCTCGTATAGAGGCCTCCGGCCCAAAATACAAATAAACATGTAAAAATATAAAATTCATGAGTTGCAATTCTATAACAAGTTGTCTATATCATAAATACAGATAGATATACCATTGTCAATTTGATATATTGACACACAAATTTAAACGTCTGATGTGATTTTTGAATTTGTCTCAAGCAGAGTAGATCACAGCATAAAAAAACACAAAAAAACACACTGTTATTCAAAACTTTTTTCTATTAACTGAAACATTTTATGAATATACAATGAAATTTGCTTAATACTGTTTATATTTTCAGATTTCATGATATTTATAAAAATCTATCTTTTCGGTTCTACCATTATACCAACTAAAAATATACCTTTCTCTTAAATCAGAAAATTTTGGACAGACAAAAAATACATGAAATTCATCCTCCAAAATTTGAACATTGTTATTATCTGAACAGTAATTGCAAAACCTTAATTCTCGTGGTATTCCTTGGTGTCTTCCTATTTCAATTTTAAGTTTGTGACTTGAACATCTAAATCTTGCTAAGGCTTTTCTTTGATGGAATGGTAAGTCTATAGAAATAGACTTCTCTGGGTTTAAATTTGATTTGAACAATTTATATGTGTCACATCTAGTAGAGTCTGTAATTACAGATATCCACTGTTGACTTAAGCAGTCTTTTATACGTTGTTTAAAAATATAAACAAATGAGTTAACATTACCAACTTCCTGTGCTATCCATGCATAACCAAGACCATATTTGAATAAAATCTCTTTGATATACGTAGCCCAATTTCTACGTCCAAAACAATCTAATGAATACAACATTTTATAGCAATTTTTTGGATATCTTGTATTAGGCATATACAGAAGAGTACACCAGTATTTAATGCATTTAACAAAATATATAGAACACAATGGCAGACGGCCGCACTCGCCTAAAATCACAGAATTATTCACCGATGTGTTAACACCTAAGAAGAACCTACAAAAATCCGTTTGCACCCTTTCAATTTCTTCAGAATAACTAAACCCCCAAATTTCAGATCCAAAAGTCAATATTGGAACTACCATAGAATCAAAAAGCTTAAACATTTCATGTTGGCTAAAATAGCCGAAAGGTTTCTGATAAAGTTTTATACTACAAATAGCTTTTCTCGCTTGGGCAGCTAACTTTTTTTTCGTTTGTGACCATGATAATTTTGGAGTAAACAATAAGCCCAAATACTTATACATATTAGTTACCTTAATTGTTTTTCCATTATATGTCCAAGATTCATTGTTACGTAACGGACCACCATTTTTAAAAACAATAATTTCCGACTTATTTAGATTAACAGTCATGCCAGTTTCCTCACAAAATGTTGATACAGCATTTAACTGTCTTTGCAGATTAACAACAGTGTCTGCGCAGCAGGCAACATCATCTGCAAACATGAGACAAAACACATCGGGTACATCATTTGTTATAAAGATTCCATTATTACAATGCCTTCTCAAATGTGTCTCTAACTCGTTAATATATAAACTAAAGATTTTAGGAGAACTCAAATCTCCTTGTCTAGTGCCAATATTACAATGTATAGGGCCTGCTAGAGAGATTCCCGGTGTACTGTTTTTATTTAAATCTCTGACTCTGCAACATGCTCTGTTATAGTTTTTAATAAGATTTAAGTTATTACTATTATTTATTAAGCCTGTTTGTGGGATTTTTATATATGCTTCAAGTTTTGAGTACATAGAAATAAGAACTTTTATTATTTGCCCATTTGCCCCAGCTTTAAGTAGAGAATTAAACATGCGAACGTGCACTAGAGAATCAAACGCTTTTTGAAAGTCGACATACAATACATACACTCTACCATATGATCTTGTAATATATTTTTGAATAATAGACTGTAAAGAAAATATGTTGTCAATGACTGAGTGACCCGCTCTAAAGCCCGCTTGTGCTTCCGAAATAACATTATACTCTTCGGCCCATGTATCTAATCTATGAGTTAAAATACTAGAAAATATTTTATACAATACATTTAACAAAGAGATCCCTCTATAGTTTGATGGATCGTTCCTTGACCCTGATTTATACAAAGGAACAATAATACTTTGACACCAAGAATCAGGAATTTCTCCACTAGCTAGTATTTTATTAAATAGTATATTCAAAATTGGCGTTATTTCTAGACATGTATGTTTATAAAATTCCGCACCAACACCATCTATGCCCTGAGCTTTTCCCCCCTTTTAGCTTATATATTGATCTAAGTATTTCTTCATTCGATATAGGACTATTTAGTAGTTCATCTGAGTTTGAGTTCATGTCAAAATTACTTAAATCTAACACCGACAAAATCTCCTGATTGTCTTTATACAACAAAGATTCAAAATAGTGTAACCAAGCGGCTGCCTTTATCTCATTATTGAAAGAATGAGCTTTATTGTTAAATTTTATTAGTGACCAGAACCGTTGGGGATCTTTTCGCGCATTTAACAAAGATTGTCTATTTGTAAACTGAAAAGACATTTTTTTCCGAGTACAAAGATCTTTAAACTTTTTCTTTTCTATTTTGTATTCTATCAATATGTCTAAATTGTGTGTTTGACGAAATCTGCGTAATAAGCAATATTTCAAGTTTTTGGCAATAGTGCATTCCATATCCCACCATTGCGGTTGTAGAGGCTTATCTTTTGTTTTCAAACTATGAGGACATGCAGATGTTTTATATAGCTGTAATATACTATTCACACCTTCATTTATGCTTGTATTTATAGCATTTACTATGCTTTCCCTATTTAGGTCCAACTGATTACAAAACTTTGCCTTAAACACATCCTTATATCTATCTTTCCAAAAAGTCTTAGTACATATATATATATGATATCTTGTTCTGTAAGCTGACTACAGGTATATGTATTTTAATAATTTACTATTTGTTTGTTTTATAAAATATATTGTGTTGTAAAACTCAATGTTGGCTTTAACTTTCTGCTGCACCATTAGTCGTAACAATATGAATATACGTGCATATATAAGTTTTATAACTGGATTGTTTTGTTTACAATAAATTAAAATAAAAAAAACAACAACTACATCTTGATTGTTATGTGATTTTCCGTGATTTTTAAAGAATATACTTAATTCCATGTTTACTAGAACAACAACTGAAAATCTGATATATATGAATATGGATAGCATGTTTAACCATGTGTTCTTGAAGGCATTTTTTTTCAACAATCTAAATAAAAACAGAATTGATCAAAGTTGTTTCAATACAGGTGTTTTCTCAGGTAAAACTGCTTACACCTGCAATCCTAAGTGTGTATGTGTATAATTAAAGGTGTTATTGGAATTATAATTTATAAACATATATCCTTTTATTTGTGAGACAAATTAAATCATTTGTAATTATAAAAAATGCTAAATTTGGCATACTTTCATTATACTAGAGAAAATAAGTCAAACCGAGTATTGCGCAGTTACTGTAGTACAATAACATACTGAATCAAAACAGGTATTTGGTACATTGGCATCAAACACGACAACAACCAGGAAACTTATTCTTGGTTTACCTTCCGAATGACGTCAGAACTGTTGTCGAAATAAGTGTTCAATTGGGAGATGTGCGTTTTCGTAAATCGTACTATAAAAATAGCATCACCAGGCCACACTGGAAGATTAACCTGGTTTAAAGCCAATGTGTAAGACGTCTGCAGCATGTCAAAGCTCGGAAAGTGCCAACATTTTCTGCGTTGTAGATCTATATATTAAAACAGACTTATATTATAAGACAGACTTAACGTTCAAAGACAGTAGGGTTGTGTGCAGTCGGAGTAACCGGCCGCAATAGCTCAAGCGGTAGAGCGTCGGCTTGCGGATCGGGAGGTCGCGGGTTCAAACCAAAGACTTTAAAATAAAGTTGGTAGTAGTATAATGGACCGGCCGGGTTCAGTCCCTGGGCACCTCATTAGTGCCCCCCCCCCCCCGTGCTATAATGATAGAAATGTCGCTGCACAGTATCGGCAACAATGCCGGCAAATCCCAATCCCGTTACGTTAAGACAATAGAAGAACTGAACTATGCATTTTTCACGGCAATCAAGTTCAGGGATGGATCCAAAATATTGTTTGTGTGCGTGTGTGTGTATGTATGTATGTAGGGGGGGGGGGGGGGGGGGGGGGAGGGCGAGGGGGGGGGGGGGGCCGTAACTTCGACCTTAGCAGTCAAAAGTAAAAAAAAAAACAACTTTTTATAGTGATCCTATATCCTCGGAATCCATGTAATAAGTTGTGTAGCCACTTAAGTTTTATTCCAGAAAACACTTTTTGTTTTGTAAATGTATTTTATTGAGAAAATTCCTTATTTATTGTCTGAACAGACGAGCAACATTAACAGTGTAGCTATTTTCCTTTATGCAGTAAGTTTGCTTTGTGGTCAGTTCAAATATCTCTGCTATAGGAGGTGTGAAGGTCTAGTGTATTATGATTAGCTGGTAGAAAATGTGTTTTAATATTTGTACTCTTTATTAATATGTGTTTAATTTATTGTTTCGGAATACTTCCTAGAGCGCAATACAGTTTTTTGGCATTTTAATTTCTTGTAGTTCCATGTTGCAAACTATTTTTTGTGGGTTCCATTTTGCACACTATTTTCTTGAGCATTCTATTCTGTACAATATTTTCTGGTGCATGCACAACATTTTCTGGTGCACTGGGATCAGTATAAATATGCATGGACTTTCCTCAATCGAGGACTTCAGCACTTTGTACAAGTAAGTTTAATTCAAAGATATTTTATTTGTTTTTGTTAAATAATTATTTTATTTAAATAAAGGGTTAGGCGATGCGTAAATCCAGCTCATAAATGATTAAAAGTGGGAAATACATAGTTAACTTATTATATAATATATTTTGCTGCTATTAGGGTGAATATTACATTCATCGTGTGGGTCGAACAATTAAGCCAATAAGACAACTCAAACTCTTTGTTATTAACGTTAGGGGAATTCATTTAAAATACAGGTATTTGTTATTGTGTGTATAAATAGAGGTCGCGTGATTTTATACGTAAACGAAGAATTATCGTCTATTTTCTTGCATTCTTAGTGAAGAAATACTAAATTTATTGAATTGCTATACGTACTGCTATTTTGCTCATTTATTTATAGGCGCGAGCTATCTCGAAAAGGAAATAATTTTCGGTATCTACGGGGTCCAAGCTACGTACAATACCAAGTTTTCGCATGCCCATGTTGTATGCTGAGTGATCATGAATTAGCAAATGTTGACAAATGCATATTCTCTCCAATAGACCTATAATGGGAAATGTGAATTGGGAACAAAAACGCTTTGTTCATATGCACGATATATAAGCAGACACTCAAATAATGCATGTTGGGTTGCAAGGTGCGTCTTGATGCTGAATTTGGGCTAGTGGCACCAGTATAAGCTTCAAACAGGCATCTTTTATAATAAAAAAAATCCCTATATATAGCCCATTGTGGACTCCCGTATTGTTATAATGGGTAAAAGCATTTCCAGCTCAGACTAAGCGAAAGCAATCGCGAAGAAGCAAATGTTGACACATGCAAATTTTCTCCCATCGACTTATAATGGGAAATGTGAATTTTGAACAAAAGCGCCTTTTTTTCATATGCCTACATGCGCACGATATAAAATGGACACCCAACTAATATATGCTAGGTTGCTTGGTTCGTTTTGATTTTGAATTTGGGCTACTAGTATTTGCACCAATATATGCTTCAAACATGCATGTTTTATACGAAAATAAACTCCTACAATAAAGCCCATTGTGAGCTTAATTAGGGTTATCATGAGGAGAATGAATCACGTACAAGCGATTCCAGCTCAAGCTTATGCAAGCTATCGCGAAAAAGAAACAACTTCCCGTATCACAGGGGTCCAAGTTTCGTACCAATACCAAGTTTTTGGATGCCCACCATTTCTTATACTTACATGGGCACAATATAAAAGCAGACATCCAAATAATGTATGTTGGGTTGCTTGGTGCATTTTGATGCTGCATTTGTGCTAGTGGTACCAGGACAGGCTACAAACAGATATGTTTTATGGGATAAAGATCCTTCTATAAAGCCCATTGTGAGCTCCTATATGGTTATAATCCGGAAATGGCTTGCATACAAGTGCGTCCATCTCATACTAATCGCGAGCTATCACGAAAAGGAAACAATTTCCCGTATCTGTGGGGTCCAAACTTCGTACCAATACCAAGTTTTCGCATGCCCATCATGTATTTGCTGAGCAATCGCAAAAAAGCATATGTTGAAAAATGCAAATTTTCTCCCATAGACTTATAATGGGAAAAGTGAATTTCGAAAAAAAAAGCTTTTAAAATACCTACATGCGCACGATAATAAAGCAGACACCCAAATAATGTTTGTTGGGTTGGTTGGTGCGTTTTAATGCTAAACCTGGGCTAGTAGCATCAGTACGGGCTTCAAACAGGCGTGTTTTACAAGAAAAAATGCCTATATATAGCCCATTGCGGACGCCCATAGGGTTATAATGCTGAAAATGACTTGCGTACCAGCTCAGGCTATGAGTGGGCTATCGCGAAAAGGACACAATTTCCGGTGTCTGTGGGGTCCAAACTCCGTACCTGTTGTTTTTTAAACCATCATTCTCAACATCACCAACATCAACTGATTAGGATCTAATCGTGCATGCCTAACTTCTGTCATCAAGTCAAAATTCCTGAAGCCCCCTCGACTAAATTTAGATTTTGTAGAAGAAAAAAATGAAGGCATAAGAAATCTCGAGGCAATTCTTTTTTGCATGGCTTTAATTATTTGGTTTACAGATCCCGCTGCATTATTTGCAACACCATTTACATCTAGATTTAGTAAAATACTCTATATGTATATAATTTAAGAAATAACACAGTGTTTACAGAATCTTGTATTAAGTTGCAGAAAAGACTGAAGGAAAATACATTACTAGGGTGGTGATAATAATTAAATACTCTAGTGACCTGCAGCTAAAGAAAGCTTCATGCAAAGCAAAACTTTTTCTAATTTGTGTTGTTTTTGTTGACTCAAAAATGTTGCTATATACATAATTATTGCTGTATAATAAGAAAATGTTGCCTATTTGTAAATATTTACCATCTTTATATTTTCCTTAATGGTTTGCTGTGGCAATTGTAGTCATGATTTGTTTTGTTTCTGAAATCTACATGAACAGTGTAGGGAAACACAACGGTAAATGACAATGTGTACATAATTTGTTACGATTTAGTCCAATTGAAAACAGCAGCAACAACAACATTACAGAAAAGAAAAACAAACAGCAAACAAACACGCTTTGCTTGGAAATTTAAATCAATAACGAAGAAAGATTATCAACAACAAATGTTTATTATGTTGTTCAGGGTTTGTGTCTTCATCTTTTATTGAAGTTTCATAGTCAGTTTAATAAACCAACTAAAAAGAAGTTGAGTAGATAACTATTTGTACTTAAGTTTATGGGTGTAGACAAAGTTTTCATTTTTATCAATTTAAAAATCTAATCTACCCACTAGTCAAAAATGGTCTTAAACGTTTCCAATGAAAAAAAAAGAGAGAAGATAATTCGGGGTCACGATAAAATACTGATGTATGTGCTGACCCTTAAATAACCAGTTGTCATTCAGAAGATGAAAATTTCTTGGACGTAAAGTTGGGCCGCAGTTTTCCAGAGCGGAGCCTGTGTTTTCAATCAGCCTTACCCATTCTTTGATAACATTTTGGTCGATAAAAGTTAATGAAGGCTAAAAATAATTATTTATACATTATAAAAAGCTTAATATGTAGCATTTTAACTGTCTAATAAAGTACATGGTTAAAAGTGATGACAACACACCGCTCCGTCACTTAGGGCCGTGGGTTGGAAGTTTGGGGCCGGCATTTACACTCAGCCACAACAACAACAAAATGGCAGCGTCCGTGCTGTTTGATTTTTCTGAAGCGAGAAAGAAGTTTAACGTAAGTACGCTTGTTTTTAATTAAATGTTTAATGTGTGACAAAATCCTCAGCATTAATTTTGTATCGTAATATGTGAATACTTTAATTTATATATTTACTTGATCAATCGTATTTTTTTCTCATCCGGCAAGAAACTTGCACATTAACTTCAAATTGTAAATGTTCACACTGACCAATTTGTACCAATTCAAGACCAAGGTCGGTAAATTCTTTAGCTTATACTAATCACAAGTCTTTTACCCTTTTAGCAGTTCATTTTTGTTTTATATACATTTAATGTGTGCATTGCATTAACGAAACCCTGCACATATGCATATAATTGAGCAGTCATCTCACAACTACACGAAACAACAAATTCCTTATTCCCCACTCAAAAACAAAACACCACATGAACTCATTCTTTCCGTGGGCTATACGACTTTGGAACGAACTACCGACTGAGATTAAAGATGCCCCAACTGTACCTGCATTTGCAAGTGGCCTAAATAAGTTTTATGCTTTTTAATTGATATTTTAGTTTAGTTATTTTATGTTTTCAGTAAAATTTCATAAGTAAATTATTAGTCTTAAATTGTCAATGTTCAGGACTTGCACCTGCCTTATGTAGTCAGTATTGACTTTTGGCAGTATAAAGTTGAAGTTGAAGTTAATTGGAATAAGGCAGTTTTATTAAGGTATTTAGTCAGAGACATCAAAAGGCACTTAACCAATAGTCAGTGATCATTTTATGATGCACATTTTTTATCATTGACTCAAGAAAAGTTTATATGTGTGTAGGGTGCATGTAATTTAGACTTGTCACTGAAATCAGTCTGAAATAGATGGTAGAGCGTCGGCTTGCGGATCGGGAGGTCGTGGGTTCGAATCCCGGCCGGGTCATACCAAAGACTTTAAAGTTGGTAGTAGTGGCTTCCCTCCTAACGCTCGGGGCTACAGGGACAGCATTACGCCTGACTCGTCGGTGTCAGTATAATGGACCGGCCGGGTTCAGTCCCTGGGCACCTCATAAGTGCCCCTGTGCTGTAATGATAGAAATATCGCTGCGCAGTATCGGCAAAAATGCCGGCTAATCCCATCCATCCCAGTCTGAAATCTATATTCTAAACTAGCATACAATAAAACAATACATCCATATTTTGGTAAAATTTACATACGCACCAAGTAAAATCTGTTTGAGCACTGGACACATTTGTTAATTATCCAAATTTTGATGGCATACCCAATGGAAACAGGCCTATTAAATGGGTTGTGTTAAACACGTGTTGTTGTTTGTTCATAAACAAAGTGTCAGTCAGATATTTTGTGATGCCTTCTGAAAAGAAAAGTTGCCCGCATTTAAATGACAGACAGTAAACGCAACAATTTTTAGCAAAGTTAGTGACAAGGAACCAGATGCAAACAGTAATGATACTGACGATTCACTGTTGCACAGTAAGAAATCCTGTATATTTCAGCAACACTGGCTAAAAATTTGGTAGATGAGGTAATATTACAATAACAAAGGGTATACCTTACAGTGTATATATAGGAACCCATTTGTTTTTCAGGACCCATTAATTCAGAAATTGTGCATCCTGTGGACTTGTATGAAAAAAAATTTAAAATAATCACTGAATAGTTATTGTTAGCTTCAGTGAACTAACCATCTTAATAAAAAATAAAATGGGTATTGAACAAATGGCACCATGCTGCCATGTCAGATGCACATGGAGGTGCTATTCCTGGACAGACAGCTCTGTAGAGAGCCACATTCATTAAGACACCAGTTTTAGCTTGCTTTTGCTCTATCTTATTGGCCAACCAGTGTACCAGACTATCCCTTTTGGTAGCAAGTTCTTTAATCCAAGTTGGGATTGACCCCAACCCTCTGCTCCAGAATCGATTGCTGTATTGTTTATCTACATGAATAGAAAGCTCTGGGAAGAGGCCTCAAGTGATGAAGAAACATGGCCTACCTTACAGGAATGAATATTGTTGAAAAAATAAGACCAATTTATTATCAGAGGGAATTCCTGAACTTAAACTATGCCCTCCTGTTTCGTTGGGATGCATTAATTTCATTACATTTGCCTTTGTCTACTTAAAAGTCCATTGGTCCTCTCTTAAAAAATGACAAGATTACTGATCCTTGTGATCATAAATAAATAAAAATAAAATTTATGTGATTTCATGGAATAAAATTTCTGAAAGCTCAGATATTTTACCCCTAGTTTCTGTGTTTAAATAAAAATGCTTTGAAAATGAAAGTAGAATTTTCTTAGTGACATCTTTTAAAAAGGGGAAAACATTTTTGGTGTCATAATTCATAAAGACACATATTTAAAATACATGGCATCTTGCTCCCCTCTATGTGTTGTGTATCCCTTTTGACAACATGGATCTACACTACTTGTTGGATTAATTAATAGTCAATTTGTTTTGTTGGAACTTTTGCTCATTCAGTATGTTTGTGTGCGTATATTTTTATTTCCTTCCAAGCAAATGTAGTGGTCATATTACATTAATTTAGCAAATAAATGTATTTTCAAGTAAGACTAAACTTAGGCTAACAATTTGTTATTCTTAAAGTAAGGCACCTTTGAGGTAGTGGTAGCCTATCAACACTTGTCCCATTCAGGGCGCAGGACTTAAAGGGTACCTCCTGTGAAAAATGTTCTTTGCTTCAATGTCCTTTCATGTCTCATTCAACTTGTTCAAAAACTACCCATAGCATTGAGACCCACTCTATCATAAGTTTTCACACAAAAAACATGACTATTTCATAATTGATATTGCACCCGTATAGTGCACGACTCATATGCAATATCCATTAACCTCCATACCTGTGACGTCAATGACAGTCCCTGGTGAAACTGATCAGACATACACAACATTTGTTTACAGTACAAGTAGTTTAAGCTTCTGAAAAAAATGCAATAATGAGGAGATGTTGCAATGTTGTTTGTGGGTGTTTAAACAAGTGGTCAGAAAATACAGTTTGCACTTGTTTCCAAACGATAATTATCTCAGGAGCCAATGTGATAAAGGAACAGTGACATACTGGAAGTTGTACGGGAGGGGTTATATCTGCCACTATCACTGATGGGTGGGAGTGGTAATTATTCCTTATGATAATTTCACAAAATAACAGGTTTTAAACAGTGCTTTTATTAAGATGCTATCTTTTAATTATGTAATGCATCATAAGTATTTTTGTATCTTTTTTGTTTTGCATTATAACATTGTATTTCAATAATATGGAAAATGTGAAATAAGTGTTAGATATTCTAATTTTTTAAAGCTTTGATGTAAGACAGAAAGTAATGTTGTTCTTTCTGGGCAAAGAAAAAATCATCCTGGCCATTTTATTTTTATTTATTTGAGCTTTTCTTGAAATTGTATAATATTTTTATCTAGTGAGCTTTACTTGATATTGTATAAAAATTTTATCTAGTGAGCTTTACTTGAAATTGTATATTTTTTTTATCTAGTGAGCTTTACTTGAAATTGTATAATATTTTTATCTAGAGAGTTTTTGTTGAAATTGTATAATATTTTTATCTAGAGAGTTTTTGTTGAAATTGTATAATATTTTTATCTAGAGAGATTTTCTTGAAATTGTATAATTGGAACCCAGACCAACTGTGTCAAGTGGAACTTGCTTTAAATGTCTGAGGAGACCACTGCATGTGCACATAAATAAAAACAACTTCAATCTCAAGGTATTTTCCTAAAGTCTAAGTTTTGATCATCTGTTTATGAAATTTGTAAGCAGAGGTAATAAATGCACATTTCTATTCTGTTGCAGGCTGTGATCCATGAAGTTGTGGATGCTGATTCACTTGAGCCATATAAATTATTTGTAAATGACTACAATGGCAGGTAAAAATACAACCTATTTCTAAAAATTGTATATTTATATTTAATTATTTTTTTTCTTGCACATATTCTGGGACAATCTTTTTCAAGGTAAAAAGAAAAAGAATTTCAGAACACATGTACTGTGGTAAGTTGGAGTTCTCTCTAGGATTGTACATATGTTTCATTCCTGTCACTCATGGATATTATGCCATTACTCCTTTGCAAAGCATACCCACTTATCACTTATCCTGAATTCTGCACATCTGGTTTAGCCTAGGATCTCTTAATATATGCTGAACACTTTAAACTGATTGAAAATCAAGACAATTAGGGATCTCCTATTATATGCTGAACACTTTAAACCGGTTGAAAATCAATACAATTAGGTGTATTTTCAAAGTCATACAAAAGTTCCATAAATGAAAGGGTTACCGTATTTTCTCACTTATAAGACAGGTTTTTTTCTTTAAATTTCATGTTCAAAGTGTGAGGCTCATGTTATATGCGGTTTCTAGCGACCTGGCAAAAAGTTTTCACGTTGTTTAAGGGCAAAAACATACCACATAAACTTATTAGCAGTTATGCAATGACCCGACGTGCCATAATTATTGACCGCCGATAACTTACCTTTATTGATATTGTCAGCTTATTATCCGTCAGTAAACACTGAAACAAACTTTCAACTTCAGTCTGCTAAATACACCAAGCTGTTATTTACTTGGCGTTTCTGTGTAGACTTGCCTCATTACACAGGTCAAGTGACTGACTCTGAGATTTCAAAGTGATGTCGATCGGAGTAGTTTGACAGTAAGGGAGTGAACGATGTGTTTTTATAAGTAGCTGCCGATTACATTTCTCCATGAAATTATTGATTGGTAGCATGTACACAAGGACAGTGCACTGTTCCCTGATATATCGTGTACTGTCATACCAGACTTGGTGACGTAGATCAAAGAAATTAATGTCATGCCGCAACGAGCTACAGGATAGCAGTACAACTGAGACTAGATACATCCCACAACGTGTGAAAATTACAGTCACTGTTTACCAGTTAACCTTTTGTTATGACTGGTTGACAATCCTGTTCATTTTTTCGCCTTGTCTTATAAGCGGGTCAAAGCAGAAACCGGCAATTGCACAGGTGAAGTAGGGGAGGGTCGTCTTATAAGCAAATAGTCTTATAAGTGAGTAAGTACGGTAATAAGGACCAAAAAAGGGGTACCATGGTCAAAGGGGTTAGAGTTGCAGACTTGAAACTTCTCGGCCCCTCTATGCATGGGCTCAACTCCTGGTTTTAGGTGAAAACTTTCATGTGTGATTGTCTTCCAGTTTATCTGCAATATACTGTAGGTTCTAGCCAGAAATATATCTGGGGTTTTCATCCTTCAATTATAAGCAAGATGTTGCTAATATAACCATACTTGTGTCGCTGCTTTGTAACATAAAAATAAACAAACAAGTAAGACCCAAATCTACATAATCTTGCTGGATAAACTGCATTTTGTTTCAGTGAGAGTGAGAAACGTGTCACAATTGACCAAGCATTGAGGGATGTCCTGCGAGAAATTAGTGTAAGTTGTTCACATGTATCACATAAAGATTCCTAATAAACTGTAAAATATATTCAGACTTCAGCAAATTAAATATTTTATGTAGGGATGTAAATCGAATCCGAAAACAATATTCGAATATTCGTTACGTGTATTCGAATCATATTCGAATATTTGAAACGAATTCATATCATAGTGGCATATATATAACACGGTAATTTTCCATTACATTCAATGTGTTTATTCATTGTAAAATGTTTATTTCTGGCCATAACTTTCATTGCTATCTTTACTTATTGCAGAGGCAGCAGTAGATTTGTGATTTTAGCAAAGCATTTGATTTTAAAACGACGATTTCTTCTTTTTGAAATTCAAACGGCAATATTATCAATTATCCTGTTTATAGTGAAGGACCAGACGGGGTGTTTCTTTACTCGGTCAGCAGTAATTTGCAAGAGAATACTGTCAATGAAGAATGCCAGTAAATGCGTAAACAATGTCATTATTACTTAACAATTATTATTATTATTATTATTATTATTATTATTAACATTGAAACTCTTACAAAAACTATACAGTAACCAATCAATTTTAAGATGACCTGCAAAGTCGCGTATAATATATACTTTATTAATTAGTCACCTTAAACTTGGGTGTCTTTTTGTTACGTGTTGTACTTTGTGCCATAACCTTTACAATTTAAAGACATTTTGCGTACTTAATTACTCATCTGTATCAACATATGACATATTAAAAGAGCTACTTAAGCGCCTTTTAATGTTAGCATATCAATTTAATAAGACCACATCATAATTTTATTAGATGAAACTGTACAACACATGCAAAATAGCTCTCAATTTTAATATAAAACTCTACAAACTGCAAACAATGTATAACAACAAACAGTTAATAATGTTTTTGAACAAATCTTATAAAATACATTAATGATTAAAGGAGGCATTTTCAAAAAGAACAAAATGCGGGTGATACTGGATCGACTGTAAGACAATTAGGCAAATCCACGAAGGTTTTATGAAGGTGCACAGCCAATTAACAGTCTTGATTGGTTGGTGGTCGGATTGATGTTTAATTGTGATTAGCTGATATCGCTAAAGGTGTTAATCCGAAATCATAACATGTCAATTAGGGACATTTAGTTACCAATACACAAGTGACAGTTACAAACCTGCTCGCCATATGCCTATGGGTGAAAGGTGAGGGTAAACAAAACCATTTGATGACGACAATTACTGTGATTAGCTAGTGTCAAAATTACCTGACTGTTGATAAACTGATGAAGTACCAACCAATATATATGTAAAGAATGATTAAAATTGTAAGCTTGTGAGTTTTAAGTGTGTTAAGTAAACCTATCACGAACAATTAAAAAGTCGGTAGATTTACATTTTTGTTATTCGGAGAGAATAGCAAAACAACAGAACAGGAAGTTGCGGTGACAATAAATAACAGATGTCGCGGTATTGTATAGGAATAAAATAACAAGTATGAAGTAGAGTGACGAAAAACAGAAAGTGATTGCAATTAAAGTTTGTTTGACAGTGATCTAGTTGTGCTTTCCAAAAATAAAAGAAGTTCTGGTAGACTGTTATCAATAAGTATAGTCTTATATAATGTATTTATTACACACTATCCCGACCGAAGCTGGGTAGAGTCAGTGTTAAGTAATTGCTGTAGCTAATTGCAGCAGCATTGAACTGACATGTGTTTATTGTACTTTTGCAACTGTTTCCACAGCAGTATAGTGATGTGACTGGGTCTAAGTGGGAAAGGGGGCAGAGAAGGGGCTGTGCGCGGTAACGTGATATCATGCTGTTAACCAGATGGCAATTCGTTATCAGGAGACATGACCCACCCCCTCTATCTTGGAGCGAGTGCAATCACATATCGCCAGCGTCTAAATTTGTTGGGAGACAATACGATCAACTAAAGAAATGTCTTCAATTTTCCTTCAAACTTAACAAAAGTGAAATAAAAATGATAAAATATTCGAATCCCCAAATCTCTATTTGAATAGCGACTTGATATTCGAATATTCGTTAACATCCCTAATTTTATGTAGTTTGGTTAGAAAAAGAATAAAAATAATAGGGTTAAGTCTACAGCAATCTAAACATAATTGTATAATTAGTTAAGAATTGCAAATGTCATGATTATCTTTATGTATATGGTGTTTTAAGTACAGTTAAACCTCGTTAAAGGGCCACCCTGCTAAGTTGGGCAATCAGCTAAGCAAAACACTTGTCAGAACCTTTTTTTTCCTTTATTTTAATGTCCCACAACCGCGGAAAGCAGGACACCCCACTACCCAGAACAGTTATTTCAGACCCACTTAATAAATTCACACTTTTGTTAATCCTTGCTAAGCAGGACAGCACCAGGTTGTCTAGTTATCCAAGTGTCATTAGTCAGTTTATCATGCTTTCAAACACCGATCCAGTGAACAAGATTGTCTGTTCATTTCTGGATTATTTTAGGGTGCTTTAAATTGTAAGAAAACATTCTTTTCTTTTAAGTTAACTTTTCTTTCAGGACTGACCTTTCTGTTTAATTTCTTTTACAGCAAATAATAAATACCAAAGATCTACTTTATTTCTTTGTTTAATTATATCCTTGTGAAAAATGACTAAATTCTATGGATGTTAAGGAATATTCAGTATTCAAATAGAGATCTTGGGATTTGAATATTTTATCGTTCTTATTCGCTTTTGTTCAGTTTGACATCGAGTTGAAAGGGTATTTCTTTAGTTGATCATATAGTATCCAAACGCATGCAAAATGTGCTTTAACTCACTCTAGGGGCAGGGCCATATCACCTGATAACGAATTGCCATCTGATACACAGAATGAAATCCATTTGCCACGCACTTCTCTGTCCCCTCTCCCACCTGGACCCATTTACTTCAGGCATGCTACTGGAATATTGTACAATAATCACACATGTCAGTCCAATGCTGGGGCAATGAGCTACACTAATTACGTAAGACTGACTCTACCCAGCTTCGTTCGGGATAGTTTGTAATAAATGGTATACAATATAATGCTATACTTTTTTTTATAACAGTCTACAAGAACTTCCTTTTTTTTTTGGTAAACACAACTAGATCAATGTCAAGCAAACTTATATTGTAATTACTTGCTGTTTTTGTCACCCTATAATTGGTATTTTATTTCTATTTAATACTGTCATGGTATTGTATAGGAATGAAATTACACTTATGCTATTTTCTGTTACCGCGATCTTCTGCAGTGTGCATCAAGACTGTTAACTGACTGTTCATAGTTTGAGAGATTTACCTAAATAAAACCTGCATGTTTTTTGCCTAATTGTTTAACAGTCAATCCACTATCACCTGCATCTGGTCCTTTTGAAAATGCATCCTTTACATATTATTGTAATTTATAAAATTAGTGTATAAAACAAAATTGAAAGTTTTTGGTAACACAGATTGAAAGTTTGTGGTTACACATTGTTTGCATTTAGGTGAGTAAAATATTAAAATTGAGCTATTTTGTATATGTTTTACAATTTTATCTAATAAAAAAATTATATGGTTTTTTTTTTGTAAGAGCTTAAGAAGCTGCTTTAATTTAACAAGTCTCATGATAACACAAATAACTCATTACCAACCTTATCAGTAAGACTTTATGGTAATAACGTCTCTTTACACTGTAAACAACACGTAACAAAAGACACACAAGTTTAAGGGGACCAATTAATAATGCAAAAATTATACTGGGCTTTGTAGGTCTTCTTAACGTTGATTGGTTACTGTATAGTTTAACTATTCATCATGATAATTGTTAAGGAACAATGACATTGATCCCACATTTACTAGCATTCTTCATTGACTGTATTCATTTGCAAATTACCGCTGACAGAGTAAAGAAACACCACTTCTGGTCCTTTACTGTAAACTGGATAATGGCGGATTGATAATATTGCCGTTTGTATTTCAAAAAAAGAACCTGTCATTTTAAAATCAAATTCTATGCTTTTCATACATCTACAGCTGCTTCTTCATAAAGTAAAGCAAGTAATGTCAATTATCGCAGAAAAAAACACAATGAAAAAACACACCAATTTTAATGACAAATTATGTGCCAATATGATATAAATTCATTCTGAATATTCAAATATGAATCAAATACACTAAACGAGTATTTGAATAACGTTTTAGGATTCGATTAAACTCTTATATTATAAAGTATACTGTTAATAAAAAAAAAGAAATTTAAAACAAATAAAACACAATAAGTATATTAATATTTAAATGACAATATAATATTAAAACATAGATATAAGTAGAGTGTAACAGATTGATTTGTATGAACTCAAGAAGAGGACCACCTGTAAACTTTAAAAAAAGAACCACAGGTGTCCCTTTGTGTGAGGTTTACTCTAGTATGCATTTCAGATTACATTAAGCAAGAACAGACAAAATAATTGTTCAACATCAGTTTTTCTTTATTAAGTTTTTTGTGTTCTTGCTTTACTTTTTGTTATTAAAGTGAGATTTTGTTGAATGATATTTGTCTGGTTGATTAAAGCAGGAGTTATAAGGAATTTCTTGTATAAATTTCATTTAAGGTTTAACAACATAAGTGTTTGTTTGTGAACAATATTGTTATTGGTTTTAAAGTATTCACTTGCAAAGTGTTTGTCAATTTACTGCAATCAAGATGAAATGAAAATTGTCTCACTTGTTAGATTATATCTGAGGTAGCCCAAACAGTTCTTTTTGTTGAAATCCTTGGAACTTTATTCAATGTTGAGGTGATGGTTGAAAATGAAAAAGGGCCTACTTACAGTTGGCAAGTATTCAAGGGAGACTATCTATGAATGTCTTGCATTGTTTTGCAGTCTGAGGGACGAGGGTGCGATGTGTACAGAAAGTTTATCTCTCTCTCAGTGGAAGCAGCATCAAATGGTGAGTTAGAGCTGAATTTTATCCAGGGACTCTTTGGATGGTTTTTGTAATAGAATCTGTTTTTCTTACAATTTCAATAAAAAATAACTTGATAATAAACTATTTAGGTGTAAAATTTTCTGTTTGTTTTAAACTTTATTTGTTGGATTAATTGTCCCAACAGCAATTTTTTAGCTATCCTGAGACAGTGACCACCTGAAGCAAATATAATGCTGCCTTTACTGTGTATAACATGCTGTGAACACCAGGTTTGATGTGAGTCACATTGCCCTGGCACTGGAAATACAAGCTTTTGGAACTACATTTTTATTTTCTTATTTGATATCCAAGGAAGTATACAACTACCATTTTTAACAGACTTATTATGTCACTGCCAAGGTTTGAACCTTTGGCCTCTAGAACCAGATTGAGAGTAAGCCATGTCCAGTTTACCCATAACCTGCAACATTTTTTTGTCAATCATGCTGTTCCTGGGCTAAAAACACATATGACTACTGTAGATGTACTATAAAAAATTGGTAATAAAAAGTATAGATCAAGCTCCCAGCTCAGGTTATATCCAGTCCCATTCAATGTAAACACTTTTTATTGGAAAAAGTTTTACATTTGACCTATATTGTGCTGATGGTCCTACATGGCAATTTGTTTTGAAGATATATTTACAGAAGTGATTAATATAACTAATTCTTTTGTCCTAACATTTTTCTGTGTTATTTCCAGAGCTTTGTTCCACCAATGTTCCGTTCATGCTCCTGACTGACATATTCGATGTCGTGCCTCTGGACCAGTGTGAAGAATTATTCAGCCTAGTTGAAGACAAAGTGTCCGTTTGGAAGTCAGTTAGTATCATTAATGGCTCTTAGATCAATTTTTGTTTTTCCTATTTGGTGTGTAAATTTAAACTGGGACAGAAAAGTTTGTAACATGATTTTTAATGCATGAATGTGAAGGAAAATGTTAAAAAAAAACACCAAGAGTGAAAAAAAATGATGGGTCAGATGTCAGATGTCGTTCTGTTAAATAGAACTTATTCTCCAGTAGAATGACAAAATAAATCATACAAAGTTGTACAGGTGATAAATTATATCAGTAACATGTGTAAATAAAATTTGGGGAAAGTTATAACAAGGTTTGCTTGGATTTCAGGAAAATATTTCACATAAAAAATATTGTAAAAATTCACTGCTTTTGAATGAGGACAACTACTGCAGAGCACGATCAAAATTGTAGCAGATGGCAGTGGGCGGTGATATAATAACAGAGTGACTAAAGTCAGAAACCAAACTTATTTGTAATGTGCATTATATACATTTAGCTGGATACCAAATCACAATCTGGATACATATTAGAAATCTCATTAACTGTCAGTATCCATATAATTTACCTTATATTGTAAAATAAGTATGATTTTTATTCCAGGCAACATTCTACGATACAGGAAAAAACTACTTGCTGAGAATGTGCAATGGTATGTTTGTATTTGTTTAAATTGTCTGACAAGTAAAGCTTAAAAATTTGGTCTTGATATAAAAAAAATAATAATGTACGTACATATTTTGATAATTTATTCACATATTTTAATTGTAGTTAAAAATGAATAGCTACTCAATTAAAGTTCTTATCTTAGGATCTAACGCAGATATATAAAGAGCATTGTGTCTGGTTAATTTCATTGGTAGTATATTTTATTATTTTTAAGGTCATGACATAGCATACATATTTGCAGAAGAGTGTTTTGTCAATTGGTGAACAATTTTTAGCACAAAGATTCAGTTGATTAATTATGGGCTTAAGCAAACCAGCAGTCCATTATAAAAACATTTAAAATGCATATTGCGATATTATACTACTGAACATTATATTGCAAAGGACTAAATGTGGGAAGGTCTTCCAGCTGACTTGGGGTGGGTCGGTGATTCTGCTCAGGCATGTGTCTGGAGCCTTCCTCCACCAAAAAGCTGGGCGTTGCTTTAATGATCTTAATTGGTTGCTGCAGTGTATTTAAAAAATAAAACAAACTTTATTTTACAGCTATTGATATATCTTAATATATCACTTTCCATTTTTTACTTTAAATATTATAGTCTCTGTGGTCTTGTGGTAAACATATTAGACTCTGAATCGTGGGATTCTGGCTTTGAACCACAGACAAATCACAAGAAAATAGTGCTTGGACAAGACTGTTTACTGCATGTTCATTCCGATACATATTATTACTGAGTACTGGTTCTACTCGGCAAATAGACAGTAAAAAGGGACTAAAATAGGGTGGAAGAACTTGTTTTTCTATAGACTATAAACATGTGTAAAAATTAAATGATTGAGCTTTTTGTTAATAATGATTGCATTATTCCAGACTTGCTTCGTCGCCTGTCCAAGTCTCAGAATACAGTGTTCTGTGGTAGAATACAGCTGTTTCTCTCCAGGCTTTTTCCACTGGCAGAAAAATCAGGTACAGCTAAATGTTGTAACTATACAACTACGACATATGCATGCCTTTTCTCCACTATTTCCAAATGTGGTCCAATTTTTAGGTCAAAATCTCAGTTATTTTTCCAAATTTTCAAACATCAATTCCCATTCCAAAGTAAGTATAATAAATAATAAATATCAAATCCAATGGCAATTTCCATCATTCTATAGTAAACAATATCAAGCAACCTGTATGTTTGTGCCCCCATCATTCTATAGTTAACAATATAAAGCACCCTGTATGTTTGTGCCCCCATCATTCTATAGTTAACAATATAAAGCACCCTGTATGTTTGTACCCTTATCATTCTATAGTTAAAAATATAAAGCACACTGTAGATTTGTACCACTATAATTTTATATATCAAATACCAGTATATTTGTTCTCCTATAATCTGTATCCTTTTCTTATTTTGCAGCCCTGAACCTAATGAGCCAGTTTAATCTGGAAAACATAACTCTGTACACACAGACCAAACAAGATGTTCCAGACACCGAGGCAGCTCCAAAGGTTACTTATCTATATGAAAACATTTAACTTTCTACACATGTACCTTAAAGGCTATAAATTGTGCACACCTTTGTATTATGCGCACCCCAAACATGGTATTCAAATCTTAAGTAAAAATCTATAAAAATAATGAGCAACCCCCTTTTCAGAGAAGTTTTAGGCTTCAAATCTGTTTGAGTCAAAGTTATTCTTAATTTCAATTTATTTGTAATCCATTATATGATGTAAATTTTTCGTCTTCTTTTATAGTCCTGGGTGTACTGAACATACCTGTTGAAAGTCATAATTTTTTTGGCACTGTATATTGTGTCCAAAAACATAGAATAATGACCATAATTGCACATATGCCATTTTTTCTACACACTTACAGTACATTCATTTGCTTTAACATGTATTAAAATCCTGATTATTAATGTGTGTTGTCCTTGTGTACAATGCAGTCAGTCAATAATTTCAGGGAGAAATGTCATTGGCAGCTGCATGTAAAAACACAATATTCACACCCGCACTGACTAACTGCTTCATTGATATCAGCAACACAACAATTTGTCTCTTATAACCCCTTAAAATCAGCATGTGAAAAAAAGTTCCCTTCTATCCATAATATTGGCTATACATGTCATCAACCTAGAGTACTGACATCATTTGATAGGGTCATATGGTCATTGAATTATACTTTTATGCAATACATTGTTTACTTTCTGATAATTACATTTCTACTGCATGAAAGGTCTTATTTAACATCATATCTCTGCATATTAAAGGATTGAAATAAATTGTTAAAATATCACTGCCCCAATTGAATCTTAAATAGTAGACATGATCACCCTTATGACCTTTACTTATCAATGTCATTTTTAGGTGCTAGTGTAGATATTAATATAATAAGACAAGGTCTCCTAGCATAAGTAGCACTTGTGGCTAGACCCAGATAATTATTTAGGGTCTGCCTCTAACTACAATAGCTATACTTTGCCATGTTATCCATAATTTTGTATGTATGAAAAGACATACTTTTTCGCTAGCAGCTATGTGCTAACAGATAATTTTATAAAGATAATATACATATTGCTTTGCAGCAATTGCATGACATCTGACTGCTCTCATTGCTGTAGTTGTTGATACTGATTTAAAAAATTACAAAGACCATTTTCAAGAAATGCATTTTGCAAGTAAAGACCTTGTACATAGTATGTAATTCACAGTTATGAATTTACAATGAAAGAATGCTGCAAAGTAATTGTTGTTACAGAAAGAAGAGTCCAAAAATGAAAGTATGGAGGTGGAAGACGGAGAGATGGATGAGAAGAAACCGTAAGTTAACATTCAACTTGCATTTTGTTTCTTATAATAACAGCTAGGCTTCCATGCTGATAGTACATCTGTAGTGAGATACTGCATATACTTAATAACCATTCGTAGACATAATCTGACAAGCCTGGTCAGGGCAGAAGGTATAGGGTTGACTCCAGGTAATAATATCTCCCATGCTTATGCCTCTTTTGTCCAGTGGTTCAGATGTTTAACCACAATCAAAGGGTCCCAGGTTCAAACCCCCAACTGACCACTTGATGTAAAATCTTGTACAATACAAGCACTTTGCTTCAGGTACTTACAATCTGAGTAATGAGGCCATATTCATAAAGAATCTTTTTTTCTCATATAAACTAAAAATATTTATTAAAATTAGAAATACATTCTCAACACAAAAAAACAATTCTTAAGTTTTGTTAAAAAATCTTTAATCTAAGAGCATAATTTGCCATTTTTAAAAATAAAAGGAAATTTCTAAGTCTGAAAAAAATATTTTTAGAAACATACACTGGTTTTACTCAGGAAGGGGCAATCCAGAGGGACTAATATAAGTTGAAAGAACTTTTTAATCAATGATAAATATATGTGATTAATGTAAACTAAAACTTATGCTCAGCTTGGTAACTGGTTGATCCAGTATCAGAATAATGGGACTTCGATATCATGTCTGTTGTTCTTGAAATTTTCTTATTTGTCCGATGCTGTCACTGTGTAGACTGAAGACAGTTCTGCTTAAACAAACAGCATGTGTTTGAGGTACTGAAACATTGTTGACTGAACAACCTAAAAAGATGCCAATATCATCCTTATCATTAACCATAAATGCTATTTTTGAATCCACAGCACAGTTCCCATTGACTACACATTGTACAGAAAGTTCTGGTCTCTGCAAGATTTTTTCAGGAAGCCAACACAGTTCTACGAGAAGAAAACATGGAGTACCTTTTCTGCTGTAAGTTGTAGCAATATTTGCCTCATTATTTATAATTTGTTTTGCTCTTGTCAACATTTTGGATTGACAGGCTTCATAGGAGGACATAGGTACGCCACATGACTGAAGTAAAACTAAAATATGACAAGGTCAGATAATATTGCAGCATATACAAAAATGTAAAATGGAAAAGACAAAGGTAAAATACACTAAATACCTTTTTATGCCAGTGTATCGTTAACAGTGTATCTTTTTTGGTTCTATTTTTGTTATCTTTTAAACTTTCAAAATATAGTTTCTATATCTAAAATACTTCCTAAAAACTGTTTAATTTGATATAAATTCAGTAAAATAGACTGAAAAACAACAACACAGTGGTGAGTTTATTACAGCACAGATTTCCAGATTTCTGCCTGCATTAGCTTCTGCCTTCAAAGACGGCTGCCTTAAACTGTCTTATCAGTGCCTGTAACATCACATGGAAATTATCTACATATAACACAGAAATAAAATGTTACTTTCAATGAAATGGAAGTTCCAAAGATTTCAATTGGAGGATTCTTTAATTGAAATGTTGAGCAATGCTATTAGTTAGCTTATTTTATTTCTATAAATCTCAGACAATAGATCACTTTTAACTTCGATTTAATTACTTAAGTTACAATTCATATAATTAATTTTCAAACTGATTCTAAGTCATATCATGTTTATGTGTTTACAGAATGCAGATGCAGTATTTGATGCCTTTGCTAGTTCTAAACTAGATGACCACAAGTCCTCTAAGAAGAAGTTAGACCTGAGACGTAATCTGGATGCTAGTGCTTTCTTTGCCAAGTACCTCACAAGTGAAAAAGTAAGTTTGACTAGACAAACTCACAATTCGGCACCGTATGACGAATATAAAGTGTGGGCGTGCCGTAACACTCAAATAACAAATAACAAACTCACAAGTGATTGATAATCAGGAAACAAGTTAATTTTTCATTTCTAGTGTTTTGTTTCGTTTATAAGCCATTCAATGATGTGTCATATTTTAGAAACTCTGCAAGCTTATATTGGACAATCCATGGTTATGTCTAGAGTATTACTTCATTATGTTAAGGCTGATTATTTATTTAGCTTGGAAAAAGGTACCTTTCTTCTTGGAAACCTCAATGAGACATCAGTCATCAATTCATTTTCTGTGTTTATATTTTTTTGTTAAAATTTAATTATGCAACAGTTTAAAAAGCTTAAGAAATTCGTAATAAAATTCACAGGAAAACACTTTGGTCTTGCTTAAACTATGTTAAAACACTGTAGAAAACTTGAAGCTGCAATAAAAATAAGTGTGCACATGGACTATCTAAAGGAAAATTGTGAAAGTATTTTCCAGCTCCCATGCAAAAAAAGAATTTATACCACTTTCTATATACTAAATTGATTTCAAACATCAGATGCAAAGATCACAAGTATGTTATTACCTTTGTTAAGATATTGTACACATTGTGTATTATGGATGATAAACGACGATAATTGGACACTTTTAAGGATCTTAACATTTTCACATTATTATTATTTTCTGAACTCTAGGATGACCTTAATTTTGAGCACATTTTTGTATTACAGCTCCTGGACCTTCAGCTGAATGACAGTAACTTCCGTCGATATGTCCTCGTCCAGTTCCTGATAGTTTTTCAATACCTCAATGCTCAGGTCAAGTTCAAGACGTAAGCAAAATTTTTCTCTAATTTCTTGTAATTCAGCTGTACCAGATCTGAAGTGAGCAATTATTTTTTCCTTTTGAACCTATAATAAGCAGTGATTTGTCTGTTTGTTAACTTAAGGGATGTCAATAAACACACAAATAAGCAAGTGACATTCATCTCATGGAGACTCTAAAAGGGGACGTTTTTATTTCCTTTAACCTTTCAATCTTTTTTTGCAGTCCATCCCAGATCTTAAGTGAGGAACAGAGTGGCTGGGTAAAGACAGCAACCGAGCGGATCTACGCCCTGATCAGGGAGACCCCACCCAATGGCGACCAGTTTGCTGCCACCATAGAACACATTCTGGCACGAGAGGAGCACTGGAATACGTGGAAGAACAATGGCTGTCCAGACTTTGAGAAGAAACCATCCCCAGAACAGGCCAAGCCAGTCAGGAAGTGAGTTAGATGTAGATAAATTCTAAGTTTTCTTCATAGCAAAACATGGTGGTTGTGAACTTTACATGATATATTTATTCCTCCTCTTATAAATCAATTAAAGACTACTATCTGGCAAGCACTATCAGATAGTGAGAGTATTTTTAAAAAAAATTGTATGAAGCATAGGTTTTGTTACAGGATGCATATTATTACAGGATGCATAAAAAATGTTCAGAGTGGCTTTTCTGTCAAATTGGTTTGACATTGTGCGAGCTAAATTGTTAAATTGATGAATTGTTGGTGTTTGTAAGCCAAAAAGTGAAGATATCTCTCCTAGACAAATAGTGCAGATTCAGATTAGGACCGATTGGTTTTGTTTACCATAAATAGGCCAATGCAACAGATATATTTTTTCAAATTAAATAAAATTGACTGAAATGAATAGTGAGCATGTTGAAAGTTAAGCCCAACAAACTGTGCTTGTTGTTGCAGAACAAAGCGGCGGCGTGTAGGCGATGATCTTCAAGCGAGCGGTGGAAAAGTGATCAAGATGGGTAACCCTGAACTGACTAAACTATGGAATCTCAACCCAAGCAACATGGCTGCCTGTAAATCAGATGACAGGTAAGTTTGTGATAGTTATGTATGGGTGTTATCTAGTTATGAAGGATAACTATCATATCAAGCAGTATGGGTCATGTGGTACAATATTTAGCTTTTGCTGTTTCAAATAGAATAATGGCTTCTGTAATGTTATACTTACTACTTTATTTATATGTGTATGTAACGTTTGTTTTTATCTACTTATATTGGAATTATCTGATGTTATTTGCTAACATTTTACTGAGAGGTTTGGTCTGATATAGACGATACAGTTTGCATTCATATTTTTTGTTAGCTTTACTTCAAAGGCAAAAAGTGAAACTATTGTCATTATCCTTTTGTCAGCAGCATCTTCAGTTAACCTTTTTGGTAATGTTCATTTCTTAAAAACTGACAAAGATATCCACTCTAGTCTTTGAATAGTTGGACACTACCAGGAACAGAACCCATTTCAGTAAGACATATAATCCTAACTTAATTTTTGGCACAGTTATGCCCCCTTTTTTAGAATTTACTGTGTTAGTTGTGGTTTATGCCATACCAGTAGGTCACAACAAATCTTCTGTGATGCTCAGTGAATTGCAAAAGATAATACTCTGTGGGTTTAATTTCAATATTCTTTAGTTGGTTACTTGTTCTTTGCAAATACTAATTATAAATAGTTTTAAGTATGTACAAAAGCTAACACATGTGGTTTAAATACTTTAATAATGCTTCTCAAAAGTAGAAATAACATATAACTTGTTAGATTTGTGCTGCTCTGTAGACGTAGGGGTACATTATTGCAGGATTTTTTTAAAAAAAAGAGGAAAATGATCTTACTCTTTACCTGTTTAGAACATATTAATCAGGTTTAAACAAACAGTGTAGATCTAGAGTAGTCTAGTGATGCTCTGCACTATTTACTCAAGAATCTTCAGCATCAGGTCCTGTTAACTTTGTATGGTGTTTTGTTTACATGTGTCTTATGTTTTGTGTTGCTTAATAATAGATTTGACATGATAAGGTCTATTCAGAATGTGATGGTGTAAACAGTGTGATTGAATGTCTGTTTCAGGATGTTTTTGCCAACATTAGAAGATTTCTTTGAGGAGGCCATAGAGCAGAATGACCCCGCACAACAAGTGGAGGAAGAATACAAGTATGTTGTCTTTGTTGTTAATTATTAATATAATTCTTGTTGGATTATTGTATTGCTTTAATTGTGATCCAATGTGCTTTTTACACCTTATTGAGAGTTCACACACAAAAAATAACACAATTGAATGAAAAAATTCATTCATCTGTCCCCACACTTCTCATCCAAAAATAAGAGAAGTTAATTTAATTAGAGATAAAAATCTATTTGTAAAAACATGATAATTATTTGCTTGATGTTGTGCAGGTTGGCATTTAAGACTGGATGTTAAAAGTTTCAATCTACCACGCCTAAATTTGTTCAAATTAAAATTATCTAAAAATCTTCACATATTGCTGTAGCAGTCTTACTTACTGTGTTCAAACCAATACTCTGATTTCACCTTAAGACCATTTGATGATGACAGACTGTTTTCACTTGCTACATTGCAGACTGATCAATGAGCAGACATTCCAGTGGAAGGCATTGCGTCTGCTTGCACGCCGAAGTCCCCAGTTTTTCACAAATTCCACCACACCTGCCCTTGAACTGAAGGTCTACCTAAAAGGCATGCTGTCCAAAATTGCAAAAGAAATACCAGTAAGTTGCAACCAGTTTCTGTGTTTTAAATAGTATGAATTAGAACAGGTTTTTTCCTTCTTATTGTAACATTTTGAAACCTGAATGCTGCATATGCCTATGAAGTCTAGAAAGGTTGCTATAATCAATAGCAAGAAATGCTTGTATCAAAGTTATCAAAAGATCCATTTTCATTTTTAGTTTATTGCTGATGTTTAATCCTAATTTATGGCTTTAATGTCAAAAATATTATCAAAGGACTGTTGAGAGGTGCGTTTGTTTTGTTACGCATCACATCAATGACCAAGTTGAAAACAATATTTTGACGTGTGAGCCACATGGTCATAAGTTGGCAGCAAAAACCACAAAGCCAGGGGCAACTCTGGCCATAATTATATTATTTCTATGTACATTATATCAAAACATAATAAAGGAAAATATAAGTCTCTTACATCAGTTTATGCCATCCCTGAGACCACTTCAGGCTGAGGCTGTGTCCAGCTGGGTTTACCCACCCCACCCCCATTACCCTTGCCAAACCATTAACCTCCCATTGTGAAGCCTTGAAAGGCTGAACACTAATTTTCAATTCCTTTAAGTTCTTTTTTTCAAACCACTTCTTACATACCAGGTATATTGCAAAATGACAGAGACCTCTGCAGCAGATAGCATAGCTTTTACTATTCTAAATATGAAAATGCCATTAATTGAAATCCACATTTTTCAAACATTTTTGGGGTACATTTTTGTAAATGATAAATTGATTGCCAGTGATTGATTAATCAATTCATGCTGAACAGATTAATACTTACTATCCTTAACTCAAGTAGATGTGTATCAAGACTATAATATTTTACAGAGGGAGTCAGGCGAGGAGGTGAAAACATTTGATGAGGAGCCAGAGGATGAGGAGGGGATCAAGGAGTCACAGATGGAAGATGATCTAAAACAAACAGATAATGCAGGTAGGGATGTTCAATTTCTTCATCTTTTTTAGGTCTATATTCTAGTGTTTTCTGTATCTAAGTCTTAAAAGTATTGTGTTATTGGTTTAAATGATTGCAGACATTGCCAATAAATTCATAAATTGTTGTTACTTAGATTCTGTGCATTTTTAATTACCCTTATAAAGTTGTAGTTATTTTCAAAAATCTGTATTCAAATATTACTAGACATATTGCTGAAAACTTGCTGTAAATATTGCCCATCAGACCTCTACAATATTGAGAAAGCTGATCAGGATGTGCAACAATTTATACAATTTCTCCTGGTAAACAATTTAAATTGGATTGAAAAGGACTTTTTGTAGTACCTACATACTATTGCAGCTTTTCATGGCATTTTTGATCTCAATTATGTTTCTCCCAGTGTCAGGTGACAAAGAACCCGAGTCTATTGAGATGGCGCTAACAAAGCCCATGTTCCAAAAAGTGGCTGAACAGGTTGGTGCTGGCTGGAAGCGACTAGCCATGGAACTCAACTTCCCTGAAGAGGACATTGAATACTTTGCCAGCGAAGGGAAAGGTGATGTTGAGACAGGACAGAAGATCCTCACTATCTGGCATGTAAGTTGTCTTCTCTTTGTTTTGTGTTGTTTTTCTTTCAACTCTTTTTAAAAGCTTTTCCCAGATCACTTGCCAATTTTGGGTTTGCTTTCCTTGCATCAAATTTCATTTTGGTTTAAGTTCAAACTGTGATCCTGAGAAAAGTTTGTTAAGCTAAGAGCAAGTAATATTTCAAGAGATTATCTAATAAAAAGCTAAATCTAGGGATGTATATGGTTTAGTATCCAGTTAATTGAATGTTTTGGTTGAATGTACATGTTTACGACTGTATATAATTAAGTACCTTTGTTTTACTACATTGTATTTGTGTTGCATAAAGAATTTGATGTGCTTATCAGAACTGGAATAATAGGTTTTACATAATTATGTTTGAAATGTAATCACAAATATGTGCAGGGAATGTTGCGAAAACAGCCAGTTGAAAAAAATTGTGACGTCAAAAGTCACAAACAGCAATTAAAAAATGTAAATAAAGTAGGGATGTGAACGAATATTTGAATATCAAGTCACTATTCAAATAGTGTTCTTGGAACTTGAATATTTTATTATTCTTATTTCACTTTTGTTAAGTTCAAAAGTAATATTAAGGGTATTTCTTCAGTTGATCGTATCTTCTCTAAACGACTTGAGATGCTGGTGATATGTGATTGCTGTGGCGCTAGGATAGAGGGGAATGGGTCATGTCTCCTGATAATGAATTGACATCTGATAAACAATCACTTCACCGCGCACTTCTCTGTCCACTCTCCCACCTAGACCCAGTCACATCATCATACAGCTGTGGAAACAGTTACCAAAGTAAAATAAACACACATGTCAGTTCAATGCAGTGGCAATTACATTGTAGCTACAGCAATTACGTAATACTGACTCTACCCAGCTTCGGTCAGAATCATGTGTAATAAATGCAATACATCATATAAGGCTATACTTATTGATAACAGGCCACCAGAACTTCTTTTATTTTTGGATAGGACAACTAGACCACTGTCAAGCAAACTTAAATTATAATTACTTCCTGTTTTTGTCACTCTTCTTCATAGTTGTTAATGATGTCAATTCATTATCAGGAGACATGACCCATTCCTATACAATACTGCGACATCTGTTATTTTCTGTCACCGCGATTTTCATTTCTGTGTTTTTGCTTTATCCAAACAAGAAACATGTAAATCTACAGACTTTTTTATCGTTTGTCAAAGGTTTACTTGACTCACTTAAAACTCAAGATCTTACAAATATACCTACACATTGGTTGGTATTTCATCAGTTTATCAACAGTCAGGTGATCTTGACAGTAGCTAATCAGAGTTCATAATTGTCTCTTGTGTATGGGTAACTAAATGTCCCTAATTGACATGTTATAGCTTTGCAAATGCCCATGTGATACTCTTAGGGACAATCATCAAATCACAATTTAACATCAATCCGACCACCACCCACTCAAGTCTTTTAATTGGCTGTACACTTGAGCGATTTCCTTACATAAAACCTATGTGGTTTTGCCCAATTGTCTTACACTTGAAAATGCTTCCTTTACAAATTAATGTATTTCATGAGATTAGTTCACAGAATATAATTGACTGTTTGTGGTTATAGATTGTTTGTTGTTAGTAAAGTAAAATATTAAAATTGTGAGCTATTTTGTATGCGTTTCACAATTTCATGTAATAAAATTATGATATGGTCTTATTAAATCGATATGTTAACATTTAAAGGATTTTAGGTAGCCTTTTTAATTTAAGATGTCATATGTTAATACAAATAAGTAATTATGTATGCAACATGTCTTCAAATTGTAAATTTTATTGTATGAAGTACAACATGTAATAAAATGACACCCAAGTTTAATGTGATTAATTAATAATGCATAAATTATTGTTCACACATTTACCAGCATTCTTCATTGACAGTATTTTCTTGCAAATAACCACTGACTGAGTAAAGAAACTCTCTTCTGGTCCTTCACTATAAACAGGATAATGGTGTATTGATAATATTGCTGTTTGTATTTTTAAAGAAGAAATCATTGTTTTAAAATAAAAATGCTATGCTAAAATCATAAATCTACTGCTGCTTCTGCATTAAGTAAGGCTAGCAAAGACAATTATAGCCAGAAATAAAACATTTAAATGAAAAAACACTCTTAAACACAATGAAAAATTATTGTGTTATGTGCCACTATGATTTGTAATAATTGTTCCAAATATTCAAATATGATTCCAATACACTTATCGAATATTTGAATATTGTTTTAGGATTCAATTTACATCCCTAAAATAAAGACATCTACAAATCACAATTTCAAAATATAATGATGTCATACTGAGGATGAAAAAATTTACTGGAGAACCATCATTGAAGTTATAGTGTTTTATTTATATATTTGGGTTTTACGGCACGCCGACACTTAACAGGACATACGGCGTCGAACACAAAGTTAAATGTGAATAGAGCATAATCAGGTTAAAACCAAATTATGCAAGTTAAATATAGAAAATATAAAAACTGTCAGGTTAAAAGAATAAATTATATTTGAAAACAGGTCAACACATAAAACCGTTTAAAAAGTAAAACGTAAAGAAACAGTTTAAAAATTTATAACTTATTAAGAAGCAAACAAGTTTAGAATCCGACACTGTCATAAATAGTTCGTACATGTTATTGACATTAAAATACTTCGACCGTATGTGGTCTGTGTTGATACACTGTAATAAAATATGGTTGACTACTGTCAGTGGTTCCTGGCAAGGAATGCATACAGGTTGAACTTCTCTTTTTAAAAGGTATGAATGAGTTAATCTAGTATGTCCAATGCGACAGCGGGTAAGAGCTACGTCTTTCCGTCGACTTTCTCTGCAAGCAGAGACATTGGCACCGACATAAGGTTTAATTACGTGTAACTTGTTCCATCAATACTGTCCCAACTTGTTTGCAACTTGGTTAAAATATGTCGGTTAGTAAGTGGTTTAAAATCAGTGTGTGGGATGCAAAGATCTGTCTCAGTGAGTGCTGAGGCAGATTTTGCACCCCTGTCTGCATCTTCGTTTCCTCGGATGCCTACATGACTAGGAAGCCAACAGAAGGAGATTTCGTTAGTGTCATATAAACTTTGAAGTTTGACAAGAACAGTGCGAACATGTGGAATTGAATAATTCAGTGAATTTATGCTCTGCAAGACAGATAATGAGTCTGAAAATATAACATATTTTTCACTGGAATGAAATGAAATTATGGCTTAGATTTATAGCCTGGATTTCAGCGGTGAAGATAGACGAGTTGTTAGGAAGTCTTTGTTTAATGCAGTGGCTATAACTTAGGGACACACCAACATGAGTGTCTGTCTTTGAACCATCAGTTATAGTGTGTTTGATTAATGCCAATCTGTGACATTAACATGTATTTGGTAACATTGTGATAAAAAATTACAACAGACTTTAGAAAAACAAAGTTGCAAAAAAAGTCGAGCAGAAAATCGCAGTGTCAAAAAATTGTTATCACGGTGTCCAACGAAAAATACCAGAGAAGAAGGAAGATAGTGTAAATGTATGATAGAAGCTGACTATATGTTTATTAAGATGCAGATAACATCCTGTAATCTAAAAATAATGTGAGTTCTGATTAACTGTATAAAAACAGTATGCACAATTGAAACTGTTACATTATTTACACACTATCATGATTGACACATAACACAGCTTGGTAGAGACAAATAGGGATTGTCTTACCTAACTGGACTAGATATTACCATAACAATAACCTTCACATGTGTTTATTGCCATTTGGTCCCCACTTCCGAAACTGCAGGCGTCAGATGACCTTGTCAAGGCGGGAAATTGGATGGGGGTGAATTCAAAGTTAATTGCATTTTATACCGTTAACCGGATAGCAAATTGCTATCTGCGTGTACCATATCCAGTTAACCATTAAACATTCCTAGCTAAAATGTTTATTTACCCATTCACTGCCATATTTCTCTTCCTATATTCTGAAGCATTTAAGCGGCCAGGTTAGTACTTTGGTATTTACTAAATCTTTATCTGTGTGGTAGATAAACCAAAAACTGTAAAGTTGGCAGAATATGCATCAGCAAAGAAGTAGACCATAAACCTTTACTTTAGCTTATGTTTAACTCTAAACCATCTCCATGCTTTGTTTCTACTTCAGGAGAATGAGGGTGACAAAGCCACAAGGTCTGCACTTAGATTGGCACTCAAAGAAGTCGGTTTTAGTGATGTAGCAGACACAATCCTTGATCCATCATGATCACATCAGGACCATTTTCACATGGAGGCAGCAACTGGTGTATCTAACCTACATGACAAAAAACTACATCTAAAATAACACAAAATGCAAAACTCTTGCTTACATGATCAAACATATGGGTTTCTCTGCCATCTGGTTCAAACATCAGCATTATATAGCCTGTTAATACTTTTCAAAGCATCTGTTTTGATATATCCTAAAATTTCATCTGTTCAGTTGGCTGGTGACATGATGATACTCATACCCACTGTGTCCAAGCAATTGATTGGTTGGTGACAAAGTTGCACTCAAACCCATTCTTCCGTCTCAGCAGTTTGGTTGGGGGATGACAACTTAGCAACCAATCAAATGACAGGAGTTTGTAGTCTGATTCAATGATAAGATAAGTATTTTAGGCCTGATCTTGCTTTGCAGGTGGACAGAGGGATAGAATATATAATAAATATTGGTGATTCCGAAAATTAGGAGCATTCTGTTGTTGTTTCCAATATTTACAATAGATGAGAATACTTATACCAGTGATCTATTATTATTATTATATTATGACTCGATTCAATTAGCTTTTGACAAACTTAAGTCCATTAATGGCCTACATTTAGAACGTTGCATGGTACTAAATAACATACATGTGTCGGGAAACGATGTGATACAGCAAATTGAATTTATAATAATGAATAATTTACATGTTTGCCTTAGTTATGATTTTTAAGGCTTCAACTTGATATATTAATTTGATTGTTAATGTATGTGTTCACTGTCATCTTCATTTCTATAAATAAATGTGATAAAATATTTTTTATAGTTTATTATTTTTTGTTTGCCATTAACATATTAATAAATTCAGTCTTTGACCTATAAAACAAAGGCACAGAAATGTTCAGAAAAAATGAAATTCTTATATGTTTCACAATGTGTAACAAATTAGTATTTTGGTTCAAATAAAGATATTGAAATCAGATTAACTGTATCTTCCCTAAACTGAGACCAATTCACTTAAAAATGGTCTGAACACAGATTGGTGAATTCATATTTTGTTCAGAGTCAAGTGATTAATCCTATATGTTGGTTTCTTGTACCATGTCACTATAACAGATCACTTTTATGTTTTTGACAGATGTTTAACCCATCCTCTGCATAATTATTGTTAGTTGCTCTTTAATACACCCCTCCAACAGGCACATGGCCATAATATACCCCTTCACCAGGCACATGGCCATAATATACCCCTCCATAAGGCACATGGCCATAATACACCCCTCTAACAGGCACACAGCCATAAAATACCCCTCCAACAGGCACATGGCCATAATATATCCCTCCAACAGGCACATGGCCATAATATACTCCTCCAACAGGAACATGGCCATAATATACCCCTCCAACAGCCACATGGCCATAAAATACCCCTCCAACAGGTACAATGCCATAATATACCCCTCCAATAGGCACATGGCCATAATATACCCCTCCAACAGCCACATGGCCATAAAATACCCCTCCAACAGGTACAATGCCATAATATACCCCTCCAACAGGCACATGGCCATAATATACTGCTCCAACAGGCACATGGCCATAATATACCCCTCCAACAGGCACATGGCCATAATATATCCCTCTAACAGGCACATGGCCATAATATACCCCTCCAACAGCCACATGGCCATAAAATACCCCTCCAACAGGTACAATGCCATAATATACCCCTCCAATAGGCACATGGCCATAATATACCCCTCCAACAGCCACGTGGCCATAAAATACCCCTCCAACAGGTACAATGCCATAATATACCCCTCCAACAGGCACATGGCCATAATATACTGCTCCAACAGGCACATGGCCATAATATACCCCTCCAACAGGCACATGGCCATTATATATCCCTCCAACAGCCACATGGCCATAAAATACCCCTCCAACAGGCACATGGCCATAATATATCCCTCCAACAGCCACATGGCCATAATATACCCCTCCAACAGGCACAATGCCATAATATACCCCTCCAACAGGCACATGGCCATAATATACCCCTCCAACAGCCACATGGCCATAATATATCCCTCCAACAGGCACATGGCCATAATATACCCCCCTCAACAGGCACATGGCCATAATATACCCCTCCAACAGGCACATGGCCATAATTGTCAAGATATAGAGGTTTATAATGTTTTTGGAAGTTTATGCCTATTGTACATCTAGTGTTAAAATTAACAATGTTTTGTTTTTGTCTGAAAGCTTCAGAAGACTTGAATAATTTACCAATAACTGTGGAATTTTTTACAAATTTTCTGTTCTGTATAATTATGCATGGCAGTGTGCAAAGTGCACAAATGTAAACATTAACACAGCATATTTAAAACAGACATCAAAGCACAGACATATATTAAAAAAACTAAATGAATTACAAACTTATGTTCTTTTACTTTAACAATATTAAAACATTTGTCTTGATCTCATTCATATTTAACTTATTGAAGTGACACTTTCAGAGAGTGATGGGAAAATGGCTTGAAAATCTTTGATACTTTTTATTCTCCCAATCACAATACACCATATTTTATTTTTTAAAAGAGCTCATTTTGGCATTAACATGTATATTACAGCACTATTTAAGTACTCATTTTGCAGTTTAATTTGTGGGTGCAAAATTAAAAAAAGAACAATACTCAAATTGGGTTCATATTGTTTTTCAAATGTCTACACTAATGTCCCAGCTAATTTGTTTCATAAACCTAGGATGTGGATTAAATATGCTAGACAAAGGGGAAAAAATGTGGTATTTTTATTCATTTTTTTAACTCAAGACTGACCATATTAAATGTCCAAAAACATTAAAGAAACTACAATTGACCATTTACTTATTTCTAAAAAAATATTAAAAGCAAGGCAAATTCAGAGAAAATCTATCTTCGAGCATAAAATGTGCAAAAGTAACATGTTCATGAATGTGTTAGTTAATAAATAGCATTAAATGATTTGAGATTATTATGATAATGATAGTTTCCAAGGATAATCTAAATGATGGTGGTGCTGCCTCTGATGATTTTGCTACTTTAGGGCTTATGGCCGAACGGCTTACTGTTGGCTATCTTGATATTGTTCATGCGGAATACTCGCGTTTTATCGTGAGAACTAGAAATGGTTGAAGTTCATCCGACCTATACTGGTTTGTTGATGATTTTGCGTCAAATATGTAACTGAGCAAAAGACAGAATTTAACCATGGACGAAGAGAGGGACAAGGTAAGTAAAATTTATATTTTTAATACATGACAAACCGCAAATGACTGCATAAACCTACAAGCAGTTTGAACATTTGCCCTGTTCAGGACACTATCATGCATCGATCATGCAGTGTCGACCATCAGTGGTCAGTAATCCAAGGATTAACACCAGTGCGTTGGTCTCCTTTATGGAGTTGTTCAAGACGATGCAAATAAAACAAAAGAAAATAATAATACCCGAATCTCATCTATAGACACGCCACTTTCCAGATACTTACCATGGTTGCATAAATGGAAACACCATAGATGCATATTCGCATACTGTCAATGGTGTTGCATCACTGAAGCATTACATTAAAGGGCTTCCATATTGGCAGTATAATTTTTTCACTGTGAGGTCTAATGAGTTTGATAAGAATAGCAGACCCCCTTTCTGTCTTTCACCGCAACATTTGATGTCAATTTTGAGTTATGAACTAGGTGCTTTGCAGAGTTTTATAAAATCATTGACATCAGGTTTGGAAAGTTCTGTTACCGTAAGTCAAACAGTCGAACATCGTCATTGACCATTCATACTCGCTAAAGAGTGTTTTATATATAGGACTCTGTTGAACTACCTCATAGCAATAATTTGCCTCACACTATAGTCCATATAAAGAAACTTACCACAATCAATACTGGAGCAAACATTAAGCCACCACTAGATTTGAACCATATAACCCTGAATATTCATAGATTGCATGATCAGCTTCAGTACAGATTAAAAGGCTGTCTGAATACACTAAGTACTGAAACTGATTTGTAGTTCATTCACAGAGCCTCTATAGCTCAGTTGGTAGAGCGACCCACTGGAATTGGGGAGGTCTGTGCTTAGAATCCTAGTAGAGGCTCACTTTTTCCGCTCCTGTTTAAGATTCACTTCTTACAATAATAAGGGTGCTTTAGGTTTTTGGATACAATCAGGGACTTGTAACTCCTCTGACTTTCCAGCCCCTTACCATGTTAATTATGTGGGATGGAACCCTGGAGGTCTACCTCCATAGAAATCAATGGAAGTAGTTAAAATGACCAGCTAAATTTCATTGCAAGGTATTGAAACAAAGAAAATAAAAGTAACCATTCTTAACAATGAGATTCATTATAAATCATATTTTAATTTAACTTTAAAGCACTTGGCATACTGCAGTCACGAACTAGCTGCCATAAGACCAATTGTAACTGGTGTAGAAAAGTGAGCCTCACCAATAATTGACTTGGAAAATATGAATAGGTACAGGACACCTATGCGAAATACCATATATAATAAAAATTTGAACTACTAGTTGACAAAAGCAGGCACACAGGTTAATGTAACAGTGTCAAAAACACTAAGACAAAATGTTAACTCATGTGAAGAAAAAAACATAGAACAATATGTCTGCCAGTGCTTACATGATGTTGTAACCCAGGCTTTATAAAAACAAAGTTGAAAAGAATAGTGTTTGAATATCTCTCTTGCTTACACTTAAGCAGTTTTAATAATAGAAGTTCCAGGACTGGTCAGATAATATAATTGAGTCTGGTTACAGATCTAGTGCTTATGGCAAGTTCACAGTGAAGGCAGCACTACATTTGTTCCAAGTGATTCTGTGTTTGGATTATTTTAAAATTGATGATGGAATGTTAAAATCAACACACACACTACCTTCCGATTCTCATTATGATTGTTTATCCCGTCTGCAGGTGGTCCAGGCACAGGAGGTGTTTGTCCTTATGAAGAAGGACTATCGAATCTCCAGAAACACCCGAGCATCATGGTTCTTCAAGCACCTGAATCAATCCTTGAAGTTCTGTCCATCACAGGCTAAGGTAAGTTTAACATTTAATAAAGTACAGATTTACCTTTCACTTTTTCTGCAAGTTTTATTACACAACTATTTTAGTATTCATTATAACAACATTTTAAAAGATTACCCTATCAATTGAACATTTTCATGGTCTTAACAATTAGTTTCAGCATTTAATAAAGCAGAGTTTTACCCTAAAATTTGGCTAATATAATAATCACCTGAGTTCCTAATATAACAGCAGTTTTTTTATTTAGGTAAGAACTACCAGTTGACCTTTGACCTGTGGCCTTTGACAAGGGGATAATTTCGCATTCTTTTAATTAAAAAGAAAATAAATGTGCATGTTTAACTTCCTATTTGCTATCATACATCTTGTAAATTTGTTACAAGGCCATCTCTCTATTTTCTTGTTCTTGAACTCCACTAGATTATCATAGTCCATTTCACTAAAGCTACCACTGTAGTCACTAATGCTCCAAAATGCACCTAATTTCTGCATTGCGGCAATGAAATTTTACATTTTATCGGATGGGGATTTTCACTTTTTAAGAGAAAAGTTTGGTTTTTTTCTGAGAGGAAAGGGGCCCGTAATTGACCCTTTCTATTTAATGGAAAAATACTGAACATTATTATATTAAATTTAGTCATACTTTTGATACAGGGTTTTGATAAGAAACAAAAACTTGAGCAGTCTACTGGACCTAGTAGTACATTTGGTATAATATTGACTCTTAATATATGTTGCAATACTCACAGGTCTTTGTCATGTTTCTTACTCTTGATTACAACAGTGTTACCTGTGCAGTGTGGTGGTCATAAAAAATCTATGCTGTAATTTAATTTGTCCTATCAGGTATGTGATGTATATTTTCTGTTGATGTACATTGGACTTTGGTACTTCAATTCCCGTCCACATATAAGTACCTTTCCCACATGACTGGCACGAAACTACTTTTGCCCTTTGCTTGTTCAAATTTTAACATATGTTGCAATACTCATAGGACTTTGCCATATTTTTTTAGTCAGGTATGGGAAGCCGTGGGTACCCAACCATAAAAAACCAAAGTCGTTAAAAATGGTAGTGGTATAGCTCCCTTGCTAATGCTCAAGCAAATACAAGGGTAGTTCCTAGACTGGTTGGCCCGGTGTCAGGATAATGTGACTGGCTGTGGTATCATGGTGTTCACAGCATGCATTCATAGTGAAGGCAGCAAAATATCTGCTTCAAGTGAAAACTGTCTCCAAACAACTAAAATACTGTTGGTGCAATGAAAAACCCAACAAACTTAAGGAGTCTTGAAAACTGGCACTCATGTAAGGTCTTTGTGTATGATTAATTTTTACTTTGTTAATGACTGAGTATTGTGTGAGTTCATGAATTATAATTTTCTCTCAACTAACACTTCTGAGTATTGTGTGTGTTCATGAATTATAATTTTTTTCTCAACTAACACTTTCAAAGATCATCCCAGTTTTTAAGATAATTTCATATTTGTTACAGGTTGAAACCCCAGATGAGCTGCAGCTTGCATCTGTGGTTGGTACCGAGGGAACAACATTTGAGCCAGACTTAGAATACAACATCCGTCTGGTACCAAGCACCGTTGTAACTTTCATCGCCAGGCGTTACAGATTTGTCATTATTCTAGATCTCAGTCCATCAGTCATATCTGTGGTGAGTGTACATCTACAATGTTGTTATGCCCCGTCAAGGGAACAGGCATACAATTGGCCCATATATGAGAAGCCCCAGGCCATGTCCCTGGCCACCACATACCACAGTCATTAAAAATAGTGGTGTAGCTCCCTTGCTAACATTTAAGAAAATATAAGGGTAGATAACTGAAATACTGTTGGTGGGATGATAAACCCAATTAACAAGGAAACAGATTTGGAATTTTCTGTTCACTGATTTATTCTCTGTCTGTCTTTCTAACTTTAGCCATTTCTCTGAAAGCAACCAGTAAATCTATGTGTATCCTCACATTAACAAAGATGGTGCAAAAATACATCTTTTCAAATCCTGTTGTAGAAGTTGTCACTCTTTAGGCATGCTCATCCAATTTGCTTGCCTGTTCTATTTTTAAAGATATCATATTGACAAATCAAGTATAAATGGTGCCATCCAACTATTACTAGTAATGGAAGATCCCCCAAAATTTGGATAGAATTGCTGCTATCCTACATTTCAGCTAGAAAACCTCTGTTCATAAAAGTTTCATCATTGACTGGGACTTGGACTTTGCATGATGAGGTTGAAGTTGTCAACCATGGGTTACAAAATACAACTCTCGGCTCCATATGACCTGTCAAGTGCCAGGGTGCTGTAAAACCTTAAATACAAATATGCATTGTCAACTGTCAGAGCCGTATGACATAACAAGTGTCGGTGTACTGTAACCCCCCCACCGCCCCCAAAATAAGGTCGTAAATTGTTGGCACTGTATGACCTTTCAAGTGTTGGTGTTGCTGTTATACCCCAAATGCAAAATATATGTCGTCATCCTTTGGTGCCGTATGACATAGCAAGTGTCAGTGTGCGTAAAATCCCAAATAAAAATACATTTCAACAACTGTTGGCGCAGAATGACCTATTATTTAAGTGTCTGTGATGTAAAACCCAAAATACAAAAAACTGGTCATCAAAACTGGACCTGGTAGCGCAATTTGTAGAGCATTGGCTCCACGTACGGGAGACCCCAGGTTCTATCCCAGGCTGCGACATAACCAGTCGTTAAAAATGGTGTTAGTATAGCTCCTTGCTCAAACAAATATAAGGGTAGTTCCATAACTGGTTGGTTCTGTGTCAGGAGAATGTGACCCAAAATAAGCATACATCTCATCAACTTTTGGCACCATATAACCTATCACGTGTCAGTTTGTGTAAAATACTAAATACAGGTCATCAACTTTTGGTGCCGTATAACCTAACAAATGACTGTGCTGTAAAAATCAAAATACAGGATGTCAGCTCTAACTTCTTAGTCATAGATGTACCTTTGACAAAACTTTCCCAAACCGTCATAATCGCCAATGATAAAAATTTCAAAAGTGGTAAATTTAAATACTTAAAAGAAATTTAAATAATACAACCATAGCATAAAACTAAAAAAATAAGTGAAAAAAGTTCGGGGGGAGGAGTTAGAGTCCTTTTTAAGACCTTGTTTTTCTCTGTAAAATGAAAAGTTTGTTAGATATATTACAAGCATAATTCAAACTGTTGGTATGTATTGCTATATTGGATTGATACAAATCTCCAAAACATGAATGTTATATTAGGTTGGAAAGATAATATGCTAAGCACAAGTCTGTTCTTTTTTCTTATTGCTAGTTATTAATTGCTCTATGAATGTAACATTTAGTGGGCTTTTGATTGAGTGGGGAATGTAACACTGAGTTCTTTATTGAGTTATGATTGATTTTCTAAATGTAACTCAGATATCTTCTTTGAGTTACAAATGTTACACTGGTTTCTTGAATCAGTTATGAATACATTGTATAACACTTGATATTGATTTGGTTATAAATGTTAGATTGAGTTTTTTGAGTAAGTTATTAAGGTGGCATCATGTAACTGAATAAGATATATGACTTTGAAGTCTTGGTTCAGTTATACATGTAACACTTGAGTTCTTGATTGTGTTATAGACAGAATTATTGATAAGTTATCAATGTTATTTTTTGCACTACAGGACACCAGCAGCAAGTCAGTTGTATATGAGCAGATACACAAAACATTGTCTAACTTTCTACAAGGACTCGTCTTGCCAGTAAGTTAATGTTCTGTAGTGATGTATTTGTATTGTGTATGTTATATCTTGGTATATTTGTAGATGTGTATGATATATTTTTATCTATTTATGTATGTGTGCTAGAGTTGTTCTACGCTCTGTTCAGAAATTCTGTTTTTGAATACAGGCAAACTAGTTTAAGAAGTTATAAATGTGGAATATACAGGAATGTCAATAACAGGAAGTTCTAATTTTCCAATCATCATAAGCACAGTAAACAAACATAGTGATTTGTTGAGACTGCTTTTTGTGAATTGTTGTTGATGTTCTGTATATAGATTAAACATAAATAGAATAATTTTTATAATTTCTTGATGTCTTAAGTTATAAAAAAATATTCTGGCTAGTGTGTTATAGAGTCTTTAATAAAAGCAGTTTTTTTTTTACTGGTCATCTTTACATGAGAATATTTTGGAAAAATGTCAGGACAGGCCATTGCATGTGTAACAGCTTATACATTTGAACAGCTTTTACATTTGAACAGCTTATACATTTGTTGAATTATGATTCAAATTATAGAAATTCATCCGGACTATGAATTATCTTTGTACTAGTTTTACTCAGGAAATGAACAGACAGGGAGAATTAGTATAAGTTGAAATAAAAACTTGTTTCCCTATTGACCAAATACCAAAAGTTTGTTACTTTTTTATATTTCTAAACTGTGTAATGTGGTTATAATGGGTAAAGTGAATCTTTTTTTCATCCAAAACTGTGTGATTGTCATAAAATGATAGGTCTGTTTTTGTTCTTTTCTCAAATCTTTTAAAAGATTTCAGATCTTTAATATGTGTCCTGTGATTAGTTCCAGCTTCCATGCAGTCCCATTGTCCTCACACCAGAAATCCACATTACAGTGATTGCATACTCACCTGTGAAAGCATTTACCTTCAATCAGGTATGTTACCATGGAAATATCAGTAATCGTGTCTTATATATTCATATACTGTGAAAGCATTTAATTTTGTGTGGCATTTAATTTCGTGGAATTCGTGGGCAAGTCAATCCACGAATTTAAGTACCAACGATATAAAATCCCCTCGGTTAGACTTTCGCTAATTGGCGTTAATTGACGGTCAATGGCTTCGTTAAATTAGACCCTTAAAAGAACCCGCGCCCCTAACATCTTTATGATTATAATCCCTTAAATGACACGCTAATTGACAGGTGTCATAAAAATCGTCTGATGAGACTCGGCTGTGAAAACATTGACCGGCTGCCGTGGATCAATATCACCAGGCGTGATGTAAGACAATAGGCAGAGTCACTCGCTAATCCGTAATTTCGCAATTGACCCTGTTTCAGTGTTAGGCCTCAGTTTCGCATCTGTCAAAAATCGAAGGTATTTTTTTTTTATTTTCGTGGGTAGGGCAATCCTCGAAATCAAGTACCCACGAATATGCCCGTCCTCTTCAAACAACGAAATTTCTGCCCCACGAAATAAAATGCTTTCACAGTATTTATGTAACTCTTTATCATTTTTTTGTGTCTTTGCATTAACTCACAGGGACACAACTAAAATTATCATAGCAAGGACAAATAGTGTTACAGGAGGAGGAAGAATCCAGACACATGTCTTGGTAGACAACCCGCAAGTTGAAGACCTCCCCATTTGGAGGTTTTTGCCCTAGTGGGGGCAGTAACCTACTTGTGGAAATACTAACTCTTAACATTTGGTCATGGGCAGCATCAGATGATTGCAAAGGTTAGGTTTAAACTGTTAAATTGTAAACAAATTCAGTTGAAATCAAGAGTTTCAGTCAACAAGTAGCAAAAGGAATTCTTTAGATATGAAAAAGAAACATAGCATGGCCTGCACATTTACTGTTTTCAACATTTGGATTATTTCTTGCACTTAATTCCTTTTTTCTCATCAAATAACCCATACTGTTAGTACTCATATTAAAAATGATGTATCAAAATAATTCAAATTAGTACCAACATACATATGGTTAGATTGGAATGTTTTGTGAATCTGATTCATTCACCTTTGATGTGTTGCAGGTGCTAGCCCAGGGTGTGGTTGTGAATGGGTCAAACATAGATCAGATACTCTCTTCCTTAGAGGTAAAACTTATCCAGTTTGAGACAACTCTAGCTGACAACTTCAGCAGTCTGATTGAGAGTCATGTCAAGAATTTTGCTGCGGTGAGTTTGATGCCATTTTCATGCATAATCCAAAGGGTTACGATATGCTTATAACTACATTTGTTTAAGAATTAAAGGCTGTTGGCTAAGAGATTGCATGATTTAAGCTCAACATCTGTATCAAGATGCAAGTGCTTGGCAGAGACAATTTACCAATTTCAGGAAGGCACTGCCAGAGTACTGGTTCTACAGGTATTGGACAATTAAAAAGGATTTAAGAACTCTTGTTTTTGTTTAATCAGTTTTATCTGATTATCAGTTTTGATTTGATAAATAATTACTTTTAAACATGTCTGAAATATTTTTGAGTTATTTATGTGTTTCTTTCAGTTCTTCTTATTTAAGACTAACTTGTTCAGTGGTATGTTTTGGTCTTTTATGATACTAGGCTTTTATGAATGTTTCTTTTCTGAATTTTATAGAAAAATTATATTTCATTTATTTATTTTGTAGCAGTAGATCCTTTTGTTTTCATCCCCCACACCCCACTTCACTATTCAAGTAATGTTTAAGGGGCATATAGCCTGTCAGCCTGTCCTTGGATTATTTGTTTCCAATTAGTAACTTTTAAAAGACTATAAAGGATATTTTTTATGAATTATAGCCGCTTAACACCAGAGGAGTTATGGCCATGTTCTTGTCTTAGTCTTGTATAATTTTGTTTGTTTTCTAATCAATAGCTTTTGTAGCATTTATTAGATTTAATTCTATTCTGCATATAAATCTGTGCTATTAAAATCAAATTTTATTTTGGTTGTTATTTGGTTTCTTTATAATTACCATTTAGTGAGACCTAATGTGTTCCTCTCTCAGTAAAAATATTGTGATGTGAGACTTAATGAATTTTGTCTCTTCAGAGTTATTGTGACGTAAGACCATCAGTGCTGGATGCAGACCCTGGTAGTCCTCTACCAAAGGAGACAGATATAATTGATAACCCGGAGGCTGGCATTGTGAACATGATCCGCTGTGGCCTCATAGCCCTACAACTTCTTCCAGAGAACTCAAGTGCAGGTACATTCAATCTTAGTCTCTAGCCTGTATAGCATAGCCCCTCACCTCTATGGTGTAGCCCCTCACCTTTATGGTGTATTTCCTCACTTTTTTAGTGTAGCCCCTTACCTATATGGCAAAGCCCCTTACCTATATGGTGTAGCCCCTCACCTATATGGCATAGCCCCTCACCTCTATGGTGTAGCCCCTCACCTCTATGATGTAGCCCCTCACCTATATGGTATAGCCCCTCACCTCTATGGTGTAACCCCTCACCTATATGGCAAAGCCCCTCACCTATATGGTGTAGCCCCTCACCTATATGGTATAGCCCCTCACCTCTATAGTGTAGCCCCTCACCTCTATGGTGTATTTCCTCACCTATATGGCAAAGCCCCTTACCTATATGGTGTAGCCCCTCACCTATATGGCAAAGCCTCTCATCTCTATGGTGTAGCCCCTCACCTCAATGGCATAGCCCCTCACCTCTATGGTGTAGCCCCTCACCTCTATGGTGTGTTTTCTCACTTATTTGGTGTAGCCCCTTACCTTTATAGCAAAGCCCCTTACCTATATGGTGTAGCCCCTCACCTATATGGCATAGCCCCTCACCTCTATGGTGTATTTCCTCACTTATTTGGTGTACCCCCTTACCTTTATGGCATAGCCCCTCACCTGTATGGTGTAGCCCACTATTGTGTATCCCTTCACATATATAGTGTATCCACTCTCCTGTAAGGTGTAGCCCCTCACCTATATAATGTAGCCCCTCACGTATATGGTGTATCCCCTCACCTTTATGGCATAGCTCCTTACCTTTATGGTGTATCCCATCACTAACATGGTGTAACCCCTCACCTATATGGCATAGACACTCACCTGTATGGTGTAGCCCACTATTATGTATCCCTTCACATATATAGTGTATCCACTCACCTGTAAGGTGTAACCCCTCACCTGTTTGGTGTATTCCCTCACCTATATGGCATAGCCCCTTACCTCTATGATGTAGCCCCTCACCGATATGGTGTACCCCCTCACCTATATGGCATAGCCCCTCACCTCTATGATGTAGCCTGCACCTTTATGATGTATTTCCTCACTTATTTGGTGTAGCTCCTTACCTATATGGCATTGCCCCTCACCTGTATGGTGTAGCCAACTATTGTGTATCCCTTCACATATATAGTGTATCCACTCACCTGTAAGGTGTAGCCCCTCACCTCTATGGTGTAGCCCCATACCTATATGGCAAAGTGCCTCACCTCTATGATGTAGCCCATCACCTATATGGTGTATCCCATACCTATATGGCATAGCCCCTCACCTATATGGCATAGCCTCTCACCTCTATGGTGTAGCCCCTCACCTATATGGTGTATCCCCATACCTATATGGCAAGGCCCTCACCTCTATTGTGTAGCCCCTCACCTATATGGTGTATCCCCATACCTATATGGCATAGCCCCTCACCTCTATGGTGTAGCCTCTCACGTATATGGTGTATCCCCTAGCCTGTATGGCATAGCTCCTTACCTATATAGTGTATCCCATCACTGACATGGTGTAACCCTTCACCTATATGGCATAGTCCCTCACCTCTATGGTGTAGTTCCTCACCTATATGGTGTAGCCCCTCACCTTTATGGCACAGCTCCTTACCTATATGGTGTAGCCCATCACTGACATGGTGTAACCCTTCACCTATATGGCATAGCTTCTCACCTATATAGTGTAGTTCCTCACCTATATGGCATAGCCCCTCACCTATATGGTATAGCTCCCCACCTATATAGTGTAGTTCCTCACCTATATGGCATAGCCCCTCACGTTTATGGCATAGCTCCTTACCTATATGGTGTAGTCCATCACTGACATGGTGTAACTCTTCACCTATATGGCATAGCCCCTCACCTATATGGTGTAGCCCACTACGCCTTTTGTAGATCACTGTACTAAACAATGAAACATCAGCATTTTTTTTATCAATTTTCTGCTCTTCTTTCACAATTTATATATATAATTTATAAAAATGCACAGTGCATGACCATCAAATGTTAATGTAACAAAAAAAAAATGTTTAAATGCTTGAAACTATTGGTCATATTGAGGATGTTCAGCTGGTGCTGTTCTGGAAGAGTAAAGAGAAATTCTGTAGTGTGTAAAACTACCATTACACTGTAGGTCAGCAGGAAGACCTCCTGCTTTTAAGTTATTGCCCTTGCTTTTGATTGTCTCAAGATTACAAAGTTCCCCAATATTATTAAACTTTCATGATGTGATGTCTTCATTTCCATTTTTTCCAGGTTTGGTTGTGATCACAGATGGTTGTCTGGGGGTTCCAGATGCAAATCTGTTTGAGTTTTTGTTGAACCAGCTGCGTACCAGCACCATTGCATGCTCATTCCTGAGGGTCGGAAGGTCAAGGTCCCCATTTGGTCACTTTGGACACATACCACACACTGAGCTGATGCAGTTCATTTCCACAGCAACATTTGGCTCATACTTTGATAGTTGTCCTGCTATGGTATGATCTGTTATAGTATTTGCACAAAAGGAAATATTGATGTTTTGGCAGTTGCCAGTTATTATTGGTAAAAGAAAGTGCCAAACAAATACCAGTAGAACCTGCAGGTCAACTAGAAGGTCTGCTCACGTGAATGTTTGAGCAGCATACATTTTAATGCTCCCAGAGGGGGGCATATAGCAGTTGAACTGTCTGTCCCTTTTTGTGTCTCAGCCATAACTTTCATATTATTTACTGTGCTTCAAAGGAACATCAGATGTCCAGTTCAAGGAGTGTCACACATACATTTACTTTCAAGTGCTATCCTACAATCTAAGGTTAAATTCAAGATCATATTTAAGGTAGCATTTTGGGGGTTTGTGAGTAGTGGTTGTAAAATCCATTAATTTTTCTTGTTGGCTGGCCTTCTAAGTTTTTTTATTGCTCACTTTTTTTGCTTAATATTAAAATCACAAATTACTGTCCAAACCTCATTTAGATGAAATGGTAACTTTTCTTAATTAATTTATTTAACCTAATGTTTTATTTTATTGATTTAACTTATTTTTTTTTTCTCTTCGCAACTTTATATACCTGGCACTCATTAGAATGGTCAGAATCTAATCACTTTAGTAAGAAAGCACAATATAGAGTTTGGACTGTGTAGTCATGGTAAAAATATTTTCCTTTGTGTAGAAACCAGACAGCAGCCTGAAGCTGAATGCCTACCACAAAGCAATGCTCCTCTGGAGTTTCCAGCGAGGTCTAGAAGGGTTTCGCTTTGACCTTGGAGATCAACAGGTGCTATCTTCCCCATCACAACTTGTTCAAAAGTGAGTGTAACGAATCTGAACATTAGTTTTTTATTTTATTTATAAATGGTTTTGAATCAATGATGGTCATGTCAATGTCCAGGTCTAGGTTGTGGATGAAGACACCAGATTGAGTGACGTAGAACAATGAACACACTTACACTAATGGTCAGCCTTCTCACATATAAAAGTTCATCCCAAATAGGACTCAACCTTACACATCTAAAGGCTGAGGTTTGGTGAATTTGCTTGGCTGGGACCAACAATTGTTAGTTATTGATCTTCATTGCACTTCTGCTCAACTAGAAATTGAATGTAGGTAAATAAGCACAGATCAGGCATAAGTGTTAAGCTAAGAAAAACAAATTTCGAAGAATTAGAGAGAATAAGAACAAGTTAGTCTGTATTGTATATACATAAGTGTGGAATGAATTCTTTATGTTTTTACATTTCAATCCTTCTTATAAATATACATATGTTCATTACAGGCTTCTATCGCACCCAATCCATGGTAAACATGCCAGTGTGATGCCCAACATCCGTAAACGACAGCTGGAGACAAAACTGAGCACGTCACTGTTCAGCATCCTCTCTGTCCGTCTGAGGGAGGGATACACAATCCGAGAGGTTGCCATCTCTAAAGGTAGCCAACAGTGTACCTTACTACATGCTCTTTATCACAAACAACTTGACCTCTTACACTGTGTAATGTCAGAGGTCGAGCATTTAAATGGTCTTTGTATAGCAATAAAGCATTTCATATGTGAGGTCTAATGACTTTGATATGAATAGCAGGAGCACATTTTAAGTTATAAACTCACTTTTTCAGTGGGTTCAGCATTGATCATCATTGATAGGATGATTTTTCCGGACAACGTTTCATATATAAGTTCATATTTGAATCAATTTTAACCAATTCTTTTTTAATTTTATTACATTAATACAATTTACCACACAAGATAATAGACAGTATTTTAAAAAATCAATCATATCCTTAGCATTATTTGCAAAAAATTTTTTTTTTCGTAAAATATTCTGCTTATGATTTATGAATCATTTTGATTTGCTTAAGGCATTGACAATCTCACTGGTATTTTCCATACAGGTATGACAACTTCTGGCTGTGTCAGTTAAAAATAATGATATTGTCCACAGGAAATGTTGACACAGCGATTAGAACAATTTTGTTCTTATGAAAACATATAAGTTTATGGTAACATGTATGGACCCTTTAAGACATTGTACTCTGTATCCAACAGTCTCAGTTTTTCACCAGATGTCTTTTGTTTGTGCTTGAGCAAAAGTATTTTGAAGACATTTGCTCAGGTTGATATTACTTGACCCCTGGTTATACCCAGGTAGTTGAATATCAATAAAAGAATATGCTTTCAAGTTGACATAAATGAATAACGTTAAAATAAACCCCTTACTCAGATTTTCTCCAGTTACACGAAACCGATACATGAAATGTTTTTTTCTTCTTTATCATGTTTTTTATGCGCAAAAGTTATATATATATCACCAGTAGGAAAACAGCTGAAATAAATCAGATTTTAAAAAAGGACTTTCTATCTTTGTTACCAAGTGCAGATTAACCCTAAATAAATATTTTAGTTTTGCATCAAGGTCATAATCTGGTCAGTTTCTGAGACATAAAGCATGGACTCCCTCTGTTAAAAATAATTGCTTTAAGTAAACTAGTATTTGCAGATATTTTATGTATGTTAAGAACTTTTCAACTGAACATTATATTTAATAAACTTCAATGACTTGTTTTGCTTACTAAAATAAGTTTGGGTTTTTGAGGTATTCATAAAAAATAATATCATTTAACAGAGGTGAATAATTTTCACATCATATTTTTTTCATATCCAGGAGACACCCAGATTGAAGTTCGCCTTTTGTTGCCATGGAGAGAATATGCCAGGTTTGAGTACGTGCTTCGAGCAGCTTGGCCTCCCAGTGTCAACAGGTAATTCATTAAATGAGAAAGTCGCAAACAGAATTGGACCATCCAATTTTAACAAACAGTGATGCATTTTTTTTAAATATGACAGCTGCCACTTGATTTGTATATTTTGTTCTATGTGTGGTGAGAAATCAAGCAGGAGTTGTAGGGTCATCATTAGGGATGTTAAAGAATATTTAAATATCAAGTTGCTATTTGAATAGAGATTTTGGGATTCAAATATTTTGATCATTTTTATTTCACTTTTGTCAAGTTCGAAGTAAAATTGAAAGGACATTTCTTTACTTGATTATATTGTCTCCCAATGACTTGAGACGCTGGCAATATGTGATTGCACTCACTCTAGGATAGTGGGCACTGAATTGCAATCTGATTAGCAGCATGAAATCATTTCACCACTCACAGACCCTTCTCCGCCCCCTCTCCCACCTAGACCTAGTCACATCAGCATACAGCTGTGGAAACAGTTACCAACGTACAATAAACACACATGTCAATTCAATGCTGCAACAATTAGCTACAGCAATTACGTAATACTGACTCTTTCCAGCTTCGGTCAGGATTGTGTGTAATAAATACATTATATAAGGCTATACTTAATAACTATACTTGATAACAGATCCACATGAACTTCTTTTATTTTTGGAAAGCACAACTAGATCACTGTCAAGCAAACGTTAATTGCAATTACTTTATGATTTTGTCACTCTTCTTCATACTTGTAATTTTATTCCTATACAATACAGTGACATTTGTTATTTTTTGTGATCGCAATTTTATGTTCTGTGTTTTAGCTACATTCTCTCCGAATAACAAAAATGTAAATCTACAGACTTTTTAATTGTTCTCACAAGGTTACAATTTTTAATAATTCTTTATGTATATATATATTTATTGGTTGGTATTTCGTCAGTTTATCAAAAGTCAGGTAATCTTGACACTTGCCAATCACACCTTGTAATTGTCATCATAGAATGTTTTTGTTTACCCTCACCTTTCACTCGTAAGCATATGGCGAGCAGGTTCGTAATTGTCACTTGTGTATTTGTAACTAAATGTCCCTAATTGACATGTTATGGCTTCGAATTAATGCCTATGCACTACCCTTAGCGATATCAGCAAATTTCAATTTACCATCAATCCGACCACCAACCACTCAAGACCATTAATTGCGGTAATAATTGTCTTATTAAAATTAAATGCTATGCTAAAATCATATATCTACCGCTGCTTCTGCAATAAGTTACGCTAGCAATGTAAATTATGGCCATAAGTAAACATTTTACAATGAATAAACTCACTGAAGGTAATGAAAAATTACTGTGTTATGTGTCACTATGATATAAATTAGTTCTGAATATTCAAATATGATTCGGATACACTTCACGAATATTTGAATATCATTTTGGGATTCAATTTACTAGTTATCATTGACTTACATGGGGAACAAACAGTTTAAAACACTGGCTGTGACAGGTTGATAACATAATGGTGCCTGTGCAGTTAATATACAAATTAAACTGTTGCCACATACATGGATGATTGTGAGAATAACTGGTGGTGCCCATTGCTTGTAAATGCATGGCAATACCCTGATGATAACTGTAGAAAAAATAGGCCTTGTGTCATATATTCCATTATGACTTATAAGCTGGAAAATGTGTCCACAAACAAATTTATAGTATTTTGTTTTTATGACAGGCCTGTGACCCATGTTGATATCACAATAGAGGGTAGCTATGACTTCCTGCATGACATGACATGCACCAAGATCAACACTCAAATGATGAGCGGCTTCAGGTCGGCCAATGTGCGCAAGTTCTGGCAGGCTCTTCAGGGGTAATTTTTAGCTCCCTTTCCTACGGGAAGAGACGTTTCCCAAGATTTTGCTCAAGCTCAAACTTGTACTTGTAGAGTATTTAAGAAAGGAGGTTACATGAACAATACCTAATTGTTTTACATCAAAAGCCTAGGGATAGTGCAGATTTCATGAGATAACAAAGAAGTGTTTATGATACTGTAGGTAAGATCCCTGGCTGTCACAATCTGTAATTGAACAAAATCTATGCTGCGAATGGTTTCTGCAAGCTGGACCAGGTCATGATATTATTAAACTTTGAGCAGGAATCTGTCATCATCCTCAAGACTTTGATTGGATGGAGTAGTTTTCATACTAGATTTGTTATTTTTTTTATATCTATATGTTGTTACTTTTTAGAATCATCTTGAGACAAACGATGAGTGCTTACAATTTTTAGATGTGGCTGAGAAATAAAATATGAAAGACAACTTCATATACGATATTGTGACTACTTGTTATATGTTATGTTGTAGTCTGTCTCACACAGACCAGCTACTGGTGCACCTACACTCATTCTCCAGTAACTCGGTCTTCTACAACCTGCCAGAGAGCATCAGGGAGGGAGTGCCTCTCTTCTACCTGCCACAAGTCAACTCCTCCACTCCTGCCCTCTCCACTCAACTCAACTCCAGGTACAAGATCAATTTTTAAGCTATAAAACATTATGTCTGACTATTGCTCAGGATAGTAAACTTTGTATATTGAAGTCCTTTACAATGAAGTTATGGTAAATTGACTTCATTTCTCAAAAATGAATTGAAATTTTATGTTAAATGGTGAAAATGACAAATTCATTTCCCAATTCTTACTCTCTCCATCCCTTACTTATTGTCAGAAGAAGTAGGTATGTCTACAAATACCTTTTTGCAATTCAGATAACCATAAACACTACCCAGATAGCTTGTGGTTTGCCATATTTTACAGCTGCATAAACATGAATATGATGTTATTAAATGTAAAGCACCTGTGTTTGAAGAAAACAGAACATTCTCATTTAATTAAAACTGGATGACAGTTTTGCAGGTGGAAACTGTTGGCTGTTACCTGTGTAAATATAACTGGGGAAAAGATAAGCAGGTTTAAAATTAAAACAGTGAAATTCAGGATAATATTTGGCAAAAAAAATTAGATGACTGAACAACAAAAATAGCAATTCTTTTTAAAGATAATCAACATGATGAACATATTTTCTTGCTTAGAATATTTTCACTGTTTCACACATTCTTAATCAGCTTGTTCATGCAAGTTCACTTAGTGTCACTAAATCAACCTTAGTCATGTAACTCAAGGAGATTGTTGTACACTAAAGTGCATCAAATTTGAAAATGGTAATAAGGAGAAATGTTGGTGATACAAGGTCTCTTGTAACTTTCCGCCAGGAGCATACAAACAGATCTAACCCAACATTGTGTGAAAAATGCAGCAAAACTGGCCATCTCATATTACCTAGACATACCCAATAACATCAGACCAGACCTGGTAGCACAATCGGTAGAGCGTCAGCCAGGTTCAGTCCCGGGATGCGACATACAAAGATTGTTAATAATTGTAGTGGTATAGCTCCCTTGCTAACATTCACACAAATATAAGGGTAGTTCCACGACTGGTTGGTCCAGTGTCAGGATTATGTGACTGGGTGTGGTATCATGCCAGGTGTTCACGGCATGCTATACACAGTGAAGGCAGCACTACATCTGCTTCAAGTGAACACCTTCTCCAGATAACTGAAATACTGTTGGTGGGATGAGAAACCCAATTAACTCATATCATCAGAAGACCAATAAAAAGGGCATGTAAAATAAGCTTTTACCATCTAGCAAAGATATCAAACCCTCAAGTAGGAGTAGGGTTGTGATTTTTTTCTCCAGTTTACAACATTCTTCTTGTGTCACATTACTTTTCCTTGCATTGTTTGATATTTTTGTTAACAATTACAATCAATCCAACCACCAACCACTGAAGACCATTAATCATGACTTTCTTGTGAATTAAGGAAACGAATATCAGTAATTAACACTCTTTGTAATTTGAATTTATAAAATTTGAAGAAATTGTAATTATGAAGATACCCATGGCAGGATGTGGTTACAAATCATCATGTCAGTAGGACCTCAAGCTGTGTGTCGTAAAGGTTGATCCACATTCTTTTGTTGTGTATTTGTAGGGACCCAGTCTTGAATCAGTTTGCATCTTATTGGAAACCTGTGGTCAATCTGGACATTACTGTATGGTAAGTTAGCTTTATACAGATGCGAGGTAGCATAAAGTAAAGTGTTAGATTTATCCTTGTGTGAGTTAGAGTTATACTTGTGTGAGTTAGAGTTATACTTATGTAAGTTAGAGTTATAATTTTGGGAGTTATATTTATACTTGTGGGAGTTAGAGTTATACTTGTGTGAGTTAGCATTATACTTGTGTGAGTTATATTTATACTTGTATGAGTAAGAGTTATACTTGTGTGAGTTAGAGTTATACTTGTGTGAGTTAGAGTTATACTTGTGTGAGTTAGCATTATACTTGTGTGAGTTAGAGTTATACTTGTGTGAGTTATATTTATACTTGTGGGAGTTAGAGTTATACTTGTGTGAGTTAGAGTTATACTTATGTAAGTTAGAGTTATAATTTTGGGAGTTATATTTATACTTGTGGGAGTTAGAGTTATACTTGTGTGAGTTAGCATTATACTTGTGTGAGTTATATTTATACTTGTATGAGTAAGAGTTATACTTGTGTGAGTTAGAGTTATACTTGTGTGAGTTAGCATTATACTTGTGTGAGTTAGCATTATACTTGTGTGAGTTAGAGTCGCTTGTGTGAGTTATATTTATACTTGTGCGAGTTATATTTATACTTGCGTGAGTTAGAGTTATACTTGTGTGAGTTAGCATTATACTTGTGTGAGTTAGAGATATACTTGTGTGAGTTAGCATTATACTTGTATGAGTAATATTTATACTTGTGTGAGTTATATTTATACTTGTGTGAGTTAGAGTTATACTTGTGTGAGTTAGCGCTGTACTTGTGTGAGTTAGAGTTATACTTGTGTGAGTTATATTTATATTTGTGTGAGTTAGAGTTATACTTGTGTGAGTTATATTTATACTTGTGTGAGTTAGAGTTATACTTGTGTGAGTTAGTGTTATACTTATGTAAGTTAGCGTTAAACTTTAGATTTATGTAGTTCTCAGTTAGATTAATATTGTTGTGAGAGTTGTTTATGAATTAGTTAAAGCTATACTGGTATGAGATGTGTTAGGAATTAGATTTATAACTATGGTAGTGTAAGAAATATATATTTTTGAGCACAATTATAGTGATAAATGGTTAATTAGGTTTACTATATACTTATGAGAGAGATATTTTGAGTTAAACTTTTGTTTGTATAAAATATCTTGTTTATTCACTTTCAATAGTATTTTTCTAAGCTAAAATTCAAACAAGTGATGCCTTACACACTGGTCCCATAAAGCTCTAGCATGAGATACAATAATTACAGTTTCTTCCAGAATTATTTGTATTAAACTATTCTTTTTTCCCACAACAGGCAGAAATGGATGCATACTCATCGTATTGGTATTGTGTTGGAGCATGATATACCGGTGCACAAGAACATTCATATACCCAACTCTAGTGGTAGATTCAGTGTAGTACTGTGTCGGCAAGCCATGACATCACTCAACCTCTACTTGTCAGAGTGGAGCACATTTGTTCTCCTGGATGCTCAAACATACATCAAACTCATTTATAAGTAAGTAATCCCCTCTTGTATCAGTTATTTGTGTTCAACATTTGCAAAAAACTTAATTTTTCTTAATTTCAACCTGCACATAGTCTGTGACATTACTATTCTTGATCTTCATTTACCTGTCATTCAGGTATTATCAAATTGTTTCAATAGCTTTTCAAGAGTGTCATATAGCAGTAGCACTGTATTGCTATCACGCTATCCATCCAAGGCTTTATTTCACTGCCAGGGGAAGGGGCCCATGCCCTGTAATTTTGGGGAAAATCGCATGTTTTTTTTCCTTAAAGGGGAATGAAAAAACCTGATGTAAATTTACATTTGGGGGAAAACTGCATGATTTTAAAAAAAATTCTGAGGGGAAGGCACCTTTAAATGGCTCCTACTAAAGAAGGAAAAAAAAAACCCTGTCATCTATCTGTTTATCCCATTTCTGTCTCTTGGCCATACCTTCTGTATTATTTCTTGAAATTTTGTTTGACATTTCACTGTAACATTACAGCATACATGATTCTACTCATGAAGTCTAGTATTGAGTAAGAATAAGTATCACAAGAAATTTTGTCTCTGAAATCATATTATAATACGCTTAAAGAATATTGTAAAATATCACAATATTTTATATGAAATATAAATGTAAAATTTTGTAAGAAAAGTGCTTGTTTTTTACAAGAATGTAATGCTGAAAGTGAACAAAACTTAAACACATGAGATTTAGTCCAAGCTCATTCCGTAGTGTCTGATAGGCCAGGTTTTAAATCTGATGACTTAGATACTAGTGAAGGCTCCCATTCTCACTCAATGTTGTAAAACATTGGCTTTGATTTTTTTATCAAAGACTTTATGTGTTTGTCATTTTGTAACAGCAATGATGACAAGAGTAAGCCTCCAATATCATTTGCGATCATCCGGATCACAGCCAAGTCCCCTTGTGTGGTTCTTCGCCTAGCTTTCCTGGGAGGTACATCAGGGTACATCCGCTATGAACTAGTGAAGGAACTACGCACTCGGGTGGCACAACTACAGTTCCCTCAGAGAGGACACAAAACTGACACTGCCCACAGGTAGGTAAAGATTACTGGAGCAGTTTGGAGTGGGGTGGTCTCTTAATGCTACATGGTTACTTTTTGTGAGAAACGCAATTAAAATTGGCAAAGTATGTTTGTAATTAATGCATTTATGTAAATTATCATGATGCAGTGAAGATGATGATAAAGATAATGATGATGATGATGATGATGATGATGATGATGATGATGATGATGATGATGATGATGATGATGATTTAATTATATTTACAGTCTCCATTTTTATTGATAAAGAAAAGGTGATAAAAATTAAAACAATATCAACATTAAAAGAAAAATTAATTTCTAGTGAAACAAATAGTAAGAGGAACATTATCAGTTGCTTAATTGTCATTCCAAGCCGGGAAATCCATGGTCGATAGTTTACAAACAGTTAGGCTTAGCTAACGTTCATACCAAATGTTAGCTGACCTTATGCACACAATCCAACCTACGAGACTCAGTTCAGTATAACTTGTCATTTGCAAACAACGATATCGAATTTGTTAGTATGAATTGTGTTTATTTGATGGCAATAACTAACAGAAATATAGACCTGATTTTATTTTGCAATGCACTTCTGGTCTGCCATTTTGGAATTCATTAATATAATGTAGCCTTAATCTTTATCTTTTCAGTGATGGCATAGTTTACATGTCATGTTTTTTGCATAGTTAGTCCCCTACCGGTGTTTACACTGGAGGGGACTATAGGTTTACCCTCCGTCCGTCATTCCGTCTGTCTGTCTGTCTGTCTGTCCACTAAAGATCTGGATCCTTTGATAACTTAAAAACAATTAAAGCTAGGCGCATGAAACTTGGTATGTTAATAGGTAGCAATGTGTACAATATGCATGCGCAAAATTTGGGTCGCTACCTTGAAGGTCTAGGTCACAGCATGACCTTGAAGCAAAATTGTGTCCGGCCCATAACTTCGTTATTTGAAGTCGGATTTTAAAACTTTTATACAGAAATGATCACCATATTGAGATGACGTGTCGCGAGCAAGATTTGGGTCACTACCTTGAAGATCAAGGTCACAGCATGACCTTGAAGCAAAATCGTGTCCGGCCCATAACTTCGTTATTTGAAGTCGGATTTTAAAACTATTTCACATAAATGATCACCATATTGAGATGACGTGTCACGAGCAAGATTTGGGTCGCTACCTTGAAGGTCAAGGTCTCAGCATGACCTTGCAGCAAAATCGTGTCCGCCCCATAACTTTGTTATTTGAAGTCAGATTTTACAACTATTTGACAGAAATGATCACCATATTGAGATGACGTGTCGCGAACAAAATTTGGGTCAATACCTTGAAGGTCAAGGTCACAGCATGACCTTGCAGCAAAATCGTGTCCGGCCCATAACTTTTTGAGGGACCGGTAGGGGACTACTGTATTGCCTGCAATACTATCAAATGCTTGTTGAATTTACATCAACATGCCGTTTTTACCATGAATACAGAGTTGACATTGGTGGGAAGAGTCCTAAATAAGAGCAGATCTGGATTGATTAAAAGGTATGAAAAGAAAGTGGCACTTTGTCAAAGTTGGTCAATTATGCAGAATATGTGGTCGTATCTGATTGGCGACTATCTTTAAGTGGTTGTCTGTTGGAATCCAATAAAGGCAAGTTTGACTTGTTGTTATGGGTGCACATAACAGGTGGTCATTTATTAAGTGTCAATTCAAGAACAAATTTGTGCTGTGTGCTGGCGGCTATGAAGCTGTCATATAGAGCAGGTTATGGGTGGTCTCATGATCATGTTTGACTGTTTATAATGCTTTTATTTCTTTTTGACCATTATTTTAAGTCTGTTAAAAATCTACTGACATATTTTCTAGTCTCTTTCAGCTTTGTTTTTTTTCATATCTTACTTCTCTACCAATTATAAATTTGCTTTGTTGCCTGCAGGCGTACAGCCCTCAAGAAGCCAGAAGACATCCCAAGAAAGGCGCCTTTACTCAGAGAATGGGCAGAGATATTCTGTTGTGTCATGGTCCGAAAACCTGTGGAGAGTATTCTCATCAGGTAGGTGATGGATCTCTAGGATTGGCTTGTTCTGTGCAGCTCAACTTGGAGATTATATCCACTTAACTTCTTACTGCATTGGTCAAGCCCAAGTACACCTTTCAAGATCAGTACCTTCATAAAAGAAGGTCTCCAACAAACGATAGGCTAACCATGGGAGTTGGTTATCCATTTCTCTGTCTCAGGGCTTACCACAGGCACAGAAAGGATGCATACAAAATATTTCTACCAGTCATCTTTAATTACTTCAATAAAACCCCTTCTTGTATGGGTTCTATGTGGACTCCTCCATAAAATGCCCCAGCCCATAATTGGAGCTAGCAGACCAATGGAATTTAATCTTTACTGCGGAGCATACCATATACCAATGCACTTGCACTTTATCCAAGTCAGAACCTCAAAATGCATTTCCAGGAGGACTTAACAGGAACATAAAGATTACTGTAAGGAAGCTTACTTACTATACAGATTTTACCACAAAAGAGAAGTGATATAAAGTCACACCAAGTGTAAGAACTAAAAGAATACACCATATGGTGTCCATTTATCATTTACCATCAGGGGTGGCGAAATCTCAGAAATGTTTACTTGTCCACGGACAAGTGGTTATAAAAATGTGCTTGTCCTTACCAATGCGCTACTTGTCCGTACCAATGCGCTACTTGTCCGTAAATTCATTAATAAAAACACAAGTATTTTAACAACAATGATTTAATAATCACTTAAATCTGTTAAACCATAAAACTATCATGTAATAATTGTAATTACTTCATGTTTAGTCAAATTTATCATGTCACAATTACGAACGTAAACAAATCTTTTAATGCTTTTAGTCTTATGTTTCAGTTTGGGAAATAAAAGTTATTTTTGGGAATTTCAACACTTAGAAATTGGATTTTTTCACTTGTCCGTGTTAAGCCAATTGAAAAAAGTAACTTGTCCGGGACAAGAAATGTACGACTCGGACAACTCGGACAATTGATTTCGCCACCCCTGTTTACCATACTTTGTTCAAGTTCAGCCTGTTTTTTTCACACAGGTATGAGAAAGTGCCCCATGACATGATGAAACTAGAGGACCATCAGAATGAGGTGTCACACTTCATGTTCTCTCTGGCGCAGACAAAGAAACGTCAAGCAAACCTGTTCAACTCCCTGTCACGCTACCTTCAGCATCAGCGTTGGATCTGGACACTGCAGAAACCGGGCGCCAACAGCATCAGCATGCAGGGCGTTGGTAAAATACTCTCCACACTGGCAAAGTAAGAGCAAACAGTGAAATACACTCTTGAGTGTTATTTTATTTCCCTTTTAATGTGTTGAAGGGTTTAAGTTAAAAAACTCTTTGACATTTTAAAGATGTAAACTTTAAAGATGTAAATTTTCCACTTGGCAAAATGTTGAGCGGGCAAAATGTTGAGCGCATACTATAGGTAAATATTAAAATAAGTCAAGTTCCTTTACTTGTTTTTACTGAATTTATACATATTCTAACATTAGATAATGGGCGGATGGTAATTGCAAACAAAAATGATCAAATGGTATATTATAGAAAACCATTACCAGCTGATTTTAAATGAAAGATGGCTATTATAATTGATTGTATTGGATAGTGGCTGTAACTATGGCAGCAGAAAGCTTAATTATTGTGGGCAGAGTTAATTTTTTTTTTCAGAATTGTATTTTTTGAACCAGATGTAAAAAGATTTTTTCAGGTATTCTGTTCATGTGTTTCATCCATTGTTTTTAAAACTGTCTTTTATGTGTTGCAGGATGCGTCTGCAGCAAGGGTTCAACTTCGGCCTCACTGGGTCAGGAATCGTGAACCTGATATTGGAGGTTGACATGAAGGTGTGTATTGATAGTCTGTAATCTGTAACATTTGTTTATATAAATCTAAACACTGGTTGTTATTTGCTAAAAGCTAATGCATACAAGTTTAACTACACATATTTTATAAATAGGGGCACCAGTGGTGACTCAGCAACTTGTAAATCCTCTGACTACTAAGCCTCTCATCACATGGGTTTCAATCCCATTTGGGGTGAAGGATTTAATATGGGAAAGTCTTCCAACTATGGTTCAATCTTAACATTTGTCTGGGGTCTTTCTCCATCAAAATGTCCAGACGTCACTGTAATGATCATAATTGGTTGCTGTGATGTATTTATAAAATCAAATAAGCAAATGGACAGAGGGAAAACAAAAGAAAGGAAGAAAAGTAGTAGAATGACTGTTTTGCCTGTTATTAACTTGCATGATTTTACACTGAAAGTATTCTTGTATCTCTCCAGGACCCTGACATTAAGATGCCACCGAACATCAAGTCTAAAATCCAGTCCACATGTGTTGTGCAATACATTCTCTTCCCTCCCTTTGTGAAAACAACCTCAGAAGGGTGAGTACATAAATAAATGATTATGTCAGTCCTTGATTGTTGTTAAATGTGGTTTCTTTAGTGCAAAGCTTTTTTCTGTGTTACAAGAATTGGAATTCTGACCAGCTGTGGTAGAGATATACGCTGTGTTGCAAGAATTGGGATTTCTACCAGCTTTGGTAGAATAGTCAGTTATATTATGAGAATTGGGGTTTAATTGACACTGGTAGGGTAGTGATTGGATGATTGAGATTAATGTAAAGTTGTTTATAAAGGTAAGATAACTGTTTTAGCAATTGTACTTTGATTTTACATATAATTTTCCACCTTTGTGGGCTCTCATTTTACATAGTGCGGTATTTAAATTTGTCCAAGGTTGGTTCACCTGGTTGAAAAGTTTTGATTGGTTGTTTTCAATGTTACAGAATGAGTGATGATGATGGAGATTTGATGGAAAGAACAGAGGATGAGGGTGAGCTACAGATCATCACTGAGTGCTGGGTGGAGCCTCAACACGGCGTTTCTGTTAACAACCCACCTGAGCGACAGCAGTTCGAGGGTCTCCAAGCCAATCAGCTAGCAGACACGGTAAGTCAACGATGGTGTATGTAAGGTCCCTCATACATGCATAAGTGAAGGCGAATATTTGACATTTAAGGTCCCCACTTCAAATTTGCAGGTAATGTTAAATGAACGTTGAACATCATTTTGGTGCTACTCTGTGATTAGACACTTTAGTGTGCTCCTGAAATTATTTTTTGGCAGCATATAGTTACTGGAACATCCGTCTGTCCATCCATCAGGCCATCTGTCGTGCTTTTGTCTGGGCTATATCTCAGCAACCACTGCTTGAAATTCAGTGAAACTTTATGGGAATTTTAACAAAAGCAGTGAAATGGCATATTATTGATACATTTGTTTCGATGATTTTTCACAGAGTAATTGCCCTTTTTAATTTTTGTATAATGTGATATAGGATCATTCGTGTCTGACTATTTACCATCAGGCATCAACTGGAATTCAAAGATACTTTTTGGGAAGTTTCGCTAATCAGTCAGGTATGCATATTGTCAGCACATTCTGATCTGGTGATTTTTCATTTTGTTTGAATTTTCTGTATAGCATCCACGTGTCGGTCGGCATATCCTTTCTCTGAGACTGCTGGTCCAAATTCAGCCTAACTTCATAAGAAGCTTCAGTAGGCAAGGGGAATGAAAGTTTGTTAAAAGAATTTTGACCCATCATAAATCATGGCTGCCAGTTGCATGGCCATTTTCCTATATGGCTATTTAATTTAGAACATTTTCTTACCATAAACTACAAAAGCCAGAGCTTTGATATTTAGTATACATGTTCCTTAGGTAGCTCTCTATGAAGAATCTTCAAAGAATTTTCAACCATCAAAAAATATGGCTGCGAGGGGCGGGCCATTTTTCATTGTGGGCTATCTAGTAAAGCAGTGAAAATCTTCTTGTCAGAAACTTCAAGACCCAGAGCTTTGAATATTTGGTACACAAGTTCCTTGTGAAGCCCTCTGTCAAGATTGTTAAAAAGCCTTTTTTTTTTAGCTCACCGGAGCATAACATGCTCCATTTGAGCTTTTGTGATAACCCTAGGGGCTACTGTCTTCATCTAATCTTAACCAAACTTGGTTATAATGTTTTGTCTGCATAAAATCTTGGATAAGTTCATAGCTGGGTCACGTGGGGTCAGAAAGTAGGTCACTAGGTCAAATCTTAGAAAAACCTTGTGAACATGCTCGAGACCTCTTTTATGGCCCAAACCTCAACAAACTTCGCCAGAATGTTTGCCTGCATGAAATCTTTGATGGGTTTATTACTGGGTCATGTGGGGCCAAAAGATAGGACACTAGGTTGAATATTAAAAAAAACTTAAGAACATGTAAGGGGTCATATTTATGGCAATATTGGATCATCATTTGTATACTTTGTTTAAAGGACCCATATGTCATGAGAAGGTGATGTACTTTGTTTAAAGGACATATATGTCATAAGTGATATACTTGGTTGAAAGAACACATATGCATGAGAAGGTGATGTACTTTGTTTAAAGGACACATATATCATGAGAAAATGATATACTCTGTTTAAAGGACATATATATCATAAGAAAGTGATATAATTTGTTGATCACATATGTCATGAGAAGATTTGTTTAAGGAATTGTTATGTTATCTGAGGAGAAAAATACATTGTTGACATAATCATTATATTTAGTGAAGAACAAGACTGTGCCCAAAAACATTAAAATACAAAATAATTTAAACATTGTGTGCATTGTCTGAACTTAAATAATTATTTTTTTATGGTACTTATGATCATTGATTTTATTTAACTAAATTTCAATTTCGTGGCTCTGATCCCAGATTGACGCTGTATATTGGTGCAAGAAAAAAATATTATCTATGCATTGCTTTAAGTAGCTACTATTTAATAAGTACCTTTAAGATGGACTCTACTCAAAAAAGGACATGTGTATGTTTGTTTATTGGGTTTATCATCCCACCAACAGTATTTCAGTTATCTGGAGACGGTGTCCACTTGAAGCAGATATAGTTCTGCCTTCACTGTGTATAGCATGCCGTGAACACCTGGCATGATACCACACCCAGTTACATTATCCTGACACCGGGTCAACCAGACATGGAACTACCCTTATATTTGCTTGAGCGTTAGCAAGGGAGCTATACCACTACCATTTTTAACGACTTTGGTATGTCGCGGCCCGGGATCGAACCCGGGGCCTCCCGTACCTGGAGCCGACGCTCTACTGATTGCGCTACCAGGTCCGGTACAAAGGACATGTGTATTATTATAATTTAAGGAACCTTTTTAAATGACCATACACAGACACATCTAAAGTAACTTAACTTTATTTCAACACATACCCGGTCACCATTTTTGTGGTCTAACGGTTAACATATTACAAATGAAAAAATACAAAGATAAAAAAAGATATGAAACTGGACAAAGATAGGATTATATGAATATGGACAAGAAACATTTCATTCCAACAACAGTTTATACAATGATGTAAGATAACAAGATGAAAATAAATTGTAGCAAAAAAAGATAAACAAGTTAATGCTAGAGTTCAATCTAATGCTGCATGTCAGAACAGAAATACTGTATTAATACAATAAAGTTTTTATTTTTGAAAATTAAACAATGCTACTTTGGATATGGCCTCAAAGGTGCTGTAAGGCTCTGTAAATGTTTGCTTTATGTTTTCTTTGTTAGCATTTTTATCAGCAATATGGTCATTGTATAAATACCATATAATCTGAAGTCTCCTTTTTTTCTTTTGTATTCGGATTTCCATAAAATAAATCCTAAATCCAGCACTCTCAAATAAGATTAAATTACAACTGCATATTACATGTGATTACAAAAACTACTTTTTTGTGTTTTTTTTTCAGAAGATATTGTCTTCCAGGATTATTATATACAAACCCAAAGGCAGTTTTTTTTTTCATTTATATATTATATGTATTATATTATTAATGATTTTATATCATAATAACCTTGGCAGACACATTGTTATTCCTTATCTATAAGTGTTAAACTAGTTGTTGCTTTAAAAATAACTTACAAAACTTTCTTGATTATTAAATTAAAGGAACTATATATTTATTAGTCAGTGAAATATGAAGAAAGTTAGTAATAGAAGCAAGAATTAAAAATGTTTGTACTTGCAGTTCTTACGAAAACTTTGAAAAGTTTATGGTAGCTATAAATAGACACCTAAATTGGCAAACATGTTCTTTGATGCTTCATACAAAACCTATCTACTGAATGAAAGTTGAAAATGAGATAACAATAGCAATGATAAGATGTATCCAAGGGATTATAATCCTGGAAATAAAAACACAGTTTTAATGAAATCTTAAAAGTACAAGTTTTGACTAGTAACACTTTGTATATATATCTTGTAAGTTTTGCCTGTGTCATAACTTTGAAACATTGTGTAAAGAAACTAAATCTAAATTTTGCATAAAGTTGAAATTTGGTGAGGTATTTTCTGTTGAATTATTTTTGTATACAAGTTGTTTAGATTAAGAATTTTTTTTTTTTTTCATATTAAATTCTTCATTTATTCTTCAAAATAAGTTCTGCTCAGCCTAAGTACAATTGTCTATGAAATACATACAATTTTTAAGAATTTCCATGAAATATGGTTTGTTGATAATTCTGGGAAATCTTGATCATTATGCTAAACCAAGTCAGATATATTCTCATTTGGAGCTCTGATAACAAATAAATTGTTTTATTTAATGCAGTTTGGAAAGATAATTGACCAAAAGAAATGTCTGAAGATCTGAAGGCTTGCACCCTTTACATTGTACCTGTGATTACTTTTGGTATTATAATAAAATAACAAATTCAATTTATGTCTTTGACTTTGAAGCTGTGGCATATACAACATTTATTATTGCCCCAGAGTTTGTATCTGTAAATTCATCAATGCGCACATTGACAAAGCCATTTCTCTTCAGCGATGTCATGTATCGCTCTGGATCTGTATTGCCATGCTGCATAAAACCTTTCCTCCTCACTTCCCGAAGACTGGTCTCATTCAAGACAGCCAACATTAAGCCATCCGGCTTTAAAACTCTGTGTAGTGCTGTAACTTCAGGGTCCATTTGATCCCAGAAGTAGTAACAGTTTGTGTGAAAGATGAGGTCAAAGAAATTGTCAGGGAATGTCATCTCAGTTATTCCGCACTTCTCAAGGATAACTTTGCCCTCTGCAATGGGATGCTTCAGCTGGGATTTAGTCATTTTGTAGGCTGTCTCCGAAAAGTCTATTCCATATATGATTCCATGTCCGTCTAAAATAAAATGGAAAAAATCAGTAAATATACTAATTGAACTTAACATTTAACACATCAACTTATTTTACACATAACTGTTGTTTGTTGTTTTGTGCCAACTTGTAGCTCCTTTGACTCCTCGATTCTTTACTATGTGGATTGGGGTCTTGGTCAGGGCAAAAATTAATGTGGTTCTACCCAGCATTTGTCTGGGGTGTTCCTTCAACAAAAATAGCTGCACATTGCTATAATGATGTGATTGTGTCACTGTGATGTACTAAAAAAAACATTTAAAAAAACAACAACAGTTGTTTATTTACCCTCATTTTTTCTACTTTACACATTCAGTGACCTTTTGATATTGCCTATAACCTGGCTTGTGTTGTCATGTATTTTCATGTATTAAATGAAGAGAAAAAAAGACTTTGTAAAAAAAAAATCAAATTCTTTGCAGTTTTAGGTGTAGTTGTAGTCTATTCTAAGTGTTTTTTCTCACCCTTGACCCTATGATATGCCTGCATCAGTCCCACACCATGTCCATAACCAACCTCCAACACTCTTTGATCTGGCTGAATGTTTGACAATCGTACTGCAGTTTCTTCAACCAATCGGTTTTTCTTTGTCAGGATGTTCTGTTCAAATTAAAAAATGCAAATTGATCCAGCTGCTATGTTGGATTTGACCAAAAAAACTTTTTTGCTATTTTTGGGTAGTATCAAAAGTTAACAGCTGCTAAGTGTTTGGTCAATTGTTGTATGTACAAAGTAAATGCAAACTGTTTAATATTAAATATCAGATAATTAAATATTAAAACATACAGCTATTGCCAATGGTATATTTGATGAAACAGTAATTAAGTATTAATATATACAGCTATTGCCTATGGTATTATTGATGAAACAATAATTAAGTATTAATACATACAGCTATTGCCTGTGGTACTATTGACAAAACAATAATTAAGTATCATTACATACAGCTATTGCCTATGGTATTATTGCTGAAACAATAATGAAATATTAATACATACAGCTATTGCCTATGGTATTATTGATGAAACAATAATGAAATATTAATACATACAGCTATTGCCTATGGTATTATTGATGAAACAATAATGAAATATTAATATATACAGCTATTGCCTCTGTTATTATTGATGAAACAATAATTAAGTATTAATACATACAGCTATTGCCTGTGGTACTATTGACAAAACAATAATTAAGTATCATTACATACAGTTATTGCCTATGGTATTATTGATGAAACAATAATGAAATATTAATACATACAGCTATTGCCTATGGTATTATTGATGAAACAATAATGAAATATTAATACATACAGCTATTGCCTATGGTATTATTGATGAAACAATAATTAAGTATTAATAGATACAGCTATTGCCTATGGTATTATTGATGAAACAATAATTAAATATTAATACATACAGCCATGCCTATGGTATTATTGATGAAACAATAATTAAGTATTAATACATACAGCTATTGCCTATAGTATTATTGATGAAACATCTGTCGATGTAAAGACACTACTAGAGCTAATAATGGATAAACAAAAATCAAGATGTGATTTAGCAGTGCAAAGTTTGTAAGTAAATATTGAGTGCTTATATGTTGTTCATATTCACTTGTCACTTAAGATATAGCAAGTGTTCAGTTTAAACATTTGTCAATTCAATAAGGCCATTCAAATTGCTCCTTACTATTAATTATGTTTATGAAAGGTAATCCAATATTGCTGAGAAATTATAACCTATAAGAGTTGCATCCCTTGAAAAGGTTTTTATTTCCATGCTAAGTCAAAAGTCCTGTCAATATTTGTATCAAGCTTGCCTTGTAGCAAACAAATAAGAATAAGTTGACAAAAAATTGTGCAGGTCAAGGGATTAAAAGTAAATGTCTTAAACTTTTTTTGATAGATTGTTGCAAGTGGCTAACAGCCCATACTGAAAGCATTTTAGGTGTATTGTTTGACCTTTTGGCTTATGCCATGATTTTCTTTTTTGGTTTTAGTTCTTATGGTAAATAATAGGCCAATAATAATAGTGTATAGGCCAAGCGGATAAGATTTTGTGTGGGGGAAAGTAAATATCAAAAGGATGCATTAAATAACATTCATTGATTGGAACTTCAAATACTTGTATAGACACTTAACACTGTAGTTTGCCTTATTGTTAGTCAAATTATTTTTATACAGTTTAAAATAGGTTTCTGGGTTGTTATGTGTCAATGAACATCAATGAATTTTATTGTACATTACCAGTACTGTTCGTCCAGCAATACCCTTTGGATGCCGTAGGTTACGTGACATCACTGACCCTAAGGCTTGTCTGGCATATTGGTTACCCATTGAACTTGGACTACCCTGCAACAAAAAAGTCATTTTTTCACTCTGCAATATGGAGAAAAGTTTAAAATGCTCAGTTATTGAAACAGTTTCACCTCATGGTCTTTTTGGCATTCCATCCCATGAATTTTCCAAATCACCCCCTAAAGTTTTACTTATATGAACTGGTAGCACAATGGTAGAATGTTGGCTGCAGGTATGGGAGACCAGTATATAAACCTGGGTTGTGACATACAAAATTAATTAAAAATGGTAGCCGTATAATTCCTTGGTTTAAGCTCAAGCAAATGCAAAGGTAGTTCCATGCCTTCTTAACCCAGTGTCAGGATGATTTGATGTGGTTTGGTATCATGCCAGGTGATTCTATACTCAGTACTAAAAGGCAGAACCATATCTGCTTCAAGCTGACACCATCTGCCGACAGATGGTGGAGTTTTGGTGGAGTGAAAATATAGAGTATATTCTATCTACCAGATTTTAAGTTGTTGATGACAGTTTCCCCTCTTAACTCTTAGCCTGCTATTTGTATATTTCTAAGGCGAATAGTGTAGATCTAGATCAGGATCTACACTATTTGCTGCTCACTGACATGTAACATATAATATAACAGCAAAAGATCCTGAGAATTTAGCATGTTTTTTTAAGTCATTTGGTTTATTTTATGAATTTGTTCCCCCTTAGACATATCTTACAACTTTTATATACCACGTGCAGTCAACACATGGCACAGGAAAGTCATATATATGTATTATCTAAATCACCCATGAAAGTTTTGAATTGATTGTTGATACACATGGGTGAAGTTGAACAATTTGAAGCTCTTGATTTGCAAGTTAGAGTCAGTCAGGTCAGGATTTAAACAGAACCCATTCATCTTACAAATGGACTCTCTAGCTCCATAAGATGCTTTGTAATTTAAAAAAAAAGAAGAGATCAACTTCAAGTAAATGATGACTAAGGATGCAATTAAGAAAGACGACACAGGTACTAGACACATTGACAGAACCAGTAGCTGTATATGAAATGTGTTTCTGAAAGTATATCCATGCACCACTATGCCAGTGTTTCTGGCACCAGTGAAAGACAATGTTAACAACACATACCTGTACAGGTGATAGTTACAATTTCCTCAAATATAATTGTAGGCCCTATGGCAGTAAAATCTTACCACTGACATCAGTATGGCAACACATAATTATCTTTAATACCACTACAGCCTGTTTACACAGTAGGGATAAATCCAACTTGCTCTAGTCAGGTCCAAATGCCACTATGTCTCTGAATACACTGTAGTTTTTTATACATATGTCAAACAGCACATGCTATGTGTGTTCTGAAAGCTAGCATTGGACAGTACAGCTTTAAAAAAGAAGTTAGTGCTAAAAATAGCATAAACATTGATGGTACAAGTCCACTTAATATTGCTGTTTACTTTGCAAAAGTTTCTGAGGGTTGTATCCCTTGGATAATCATGTCTAACAAGGCAGCAGTTATCTGTCTAGAATAATAATGTCCAACAGGGAGTTTTTTCCCCTTAGAGTTTTTACCAACCCAGAGCCTTATTTTTTATTTGCTGACTACATGCGTTGGTAGCTAGTTATATTGCTTAACACCCCAGTGGAAATAGTGCAGATCATGATCATATAGCTTCAAGTAGACCAACAAACAAAACAGCCTAGTGTCCAGTATTATACCTGGGTCATGTCAGGTGTTTATAGCATAAGGGGAAACACAACATTTGATGCCTGTAGAGAACTTTTTAATAATGGGAAAAAATGTGGTACATTTCAACTAGCAAACAGACTTTGCCATTTAACAAAAAAAGAATTTGAACAAAAACTACAACATACTGCCACGTTTTTAAGCTGTGGGTGTTTGTGCTCTAGTGGTTAATACTTTGGAATGTGGATCAGAAGATCCTTGGTTGAAACTGTAGACTGACAAGTAGCTCTTACTTTTTTCCCTAAGACCTTTCACTGTTCTTCACTCCAGGTAGCTTGGATAGTGCTGGTCCTACTCAGTGTGGAAATTAATTTGAAATTAAAATAAGAGAGAAATTAATTTGAAATTAAAATAACTTGTTTCACAAGTGACTACAAACAAAGTATACAATTTGCTGCACATCTCATTGTATCAGCAATCTTTTTTTCTAAGAAGACTTACATGTTATCTACCAAGTCTTGTGAACATGTGATCTACTGCCTTAATGTCTACATTAATAGGCAAAATCATACACTAGACAAGAAATGAAGAAACTATTTCAACATATTCTAGGATGCTGCTATCTGTTGCTTTATCAATGTCATATCTTGTCGTCTGTATGGATAGTGTGAGAACTAGAAGTTGAGGTCGAGGAAGAAGCCCTCATTTTGATATTTGTGTTTGAACAGAGCGCCCCCTATCAGATACTCAGCTGATATCATATGGTAATAATCTTGTGACTTTACCTTTGGTCTTGCTATGATGGTTTCGCTCTCCTGGAATCTCAATGTGTGATAATATGTCCCCTTCTTTACGTCTCCTCAACTTTGCTCAGTTGAGATTACTGCTTATCTTGAGATCAGAGATTGTTCAAAATTAAGTCCAGAATAAGGAGTTATATGTCATTATTATTGTATATTATAAAGGGCATTAGGTGGGAAAATGTAGGTAACAAGTCTTTGTTGGAAGTTTAACTTTAATAGGGGTCAGTCAGGAATTGTGTATTGATGAAGATGATGAGAATATATGTAAAAAGGATACCACACTTGCCATTACAATTTTCATTATTGATGCAGTAGATATTCTATATCATCTATTATATTTTATGATAATAAGTTTTTTTGTAATTCAAATAATAACTTTTATTATTATTATTAAAGTTATATTTTTTGGCACCGTATGACCTATCAAGTGTCGGTGTGCCGTAAAATCCAAAATACAAATAAAGTTATAATTCCTTTCATCACTTGGTCGTTTTACAGTCTGTAATCTTCCACCATTAATTAGCTGAAGGTTGCCAGTATGACCATAATTGTGTCCATGCAATGTAACCAAAAACAAATCAAATACTTCCACTCTTCTTACTGACCAAATGTGGATTATATGCCCCTCATAAAAGTGTGAATTAAATATGCTGAAAATACATGTTGTCCACAAGCTAAAAATGTTGCTGTTATAATAATATTTATTGAAAGAAAACTGAATTGAGCGGTCCTTGAATGCTAGAAATCACCAGTTTACATTCTCTTCTCAGTGTGCATATATTGAACCAGATGAACATCAGGTATGAGCCAACCCCCCACCTCACCTAGAAAACTACCTTATATGGCATGTGTATGTTCTCATTGTAGAAAGAGGGGTTCATATGATGGTAGGCATGATTATTAAATTTCATGTCCAAACTAACCCAGTATATCCCTCCACTTTGGTGATAAGACAGTGACTGGATGGGGTACAGGCTTGACAGCCAAAATATTCTGTGTTTGATTGCATACTGATTTCTATATCGCAACCCTTCAATTTTGGCTTATGCTGTAATGATTTAAACTGTTTACCTTTGCAATATGCAGTTAAAGTTAGTGACTTGTGGGGGAATGTTATAATTCAAAAGAATGATTGTAGAAAAAAACAAACAGAACAGCTTTACATTAAAACAATGCAGGAATTTCTAGTGATACAAATATATTGCTTTTTATAGTTACAATGTATGCTGAAAGTTCATACACTTATTTTTTTAATAGATTATACTTTGTCATAATATTATTTATTTAACACCGGCCGCAATAGCTCAGATGGTAGAGCGTCGGCTTGCGGATCGGTAGGTCGTGGGTTCGAACCCCGGCCGGGTCATACCAAAGACTTTAAAGTTGGTAGTAGTGGCTTCCCTCCTAACGCTCGGGGCTACGGGGACAGCATTACGCCTGACTCGTCGGTGTCAGTATAATGGACCGGCCGGGTTCAGTCCCTGGGCACCTCATAAGTGCCCCTGTGCTGTAATGATAGAAATGTCGCTGCGCAGTATCGGCAAAAATGCCGGCTAATCCCTAATCCCTATTTATTTAACATTTATTGAATTATTAAAGATACTGGCACAAAATGGATGTCTAAGTTGGTTTTAACCATCATCATAGTAGTATATGCATTGTGTTTTGTGTTTATCCAATTCCATGTAAAAAACATGGGGCTCCATAAAAGTCATGGTTGATATTTCATAAAGTAAAACAAATAATTTCCTTGCTTTTGGCAGAAATCAAACAACAATAAAATGTGAAAGTGTAAATAAATGATTGCTTATTAGTATCAGGCCCTATTTGTAGAAGCTTCTTTAAATTAAAAAAAAACACCAGTATTTCGAAATATAGACGACTGTTTGCATTGTTGAGTAGTTAGTCACAGAGTCCACACATCCTTCACTGTGTAGGTTAGAGTCCCTGTCAGGTGGAAACTTTATATGAGTAGGTCTTAAAACTGACCTGCGATTTATCAGTGGTTCTACCAAGATAAATGTCTAGGGTCCTTATCCTCTAATAAAACAAAAAAAATATTAGATATAGATATTTTCCCTGTGATGTCATAGGCACTGATAAGACAGTTTAAGGGAGCCATCTTTGAAGGCCGAAGCTAATGCAGGCCAAAATCTGGAAATATGTGGTGTATTAAACTCACCACTGTGTTTTTATTTTTGAGTCTATTTTACTGAATTTTATATCAAATTAAGCAGATTTTTTGAAGTATTTTAAATATCAAAATTATATTTTGATAGTTTAAAAGGTGAAAAAAAAGTACAACCAAAAAGGATACACTGTTCAATTTGTTTAAGGATGAGCAAATAATTTCATTTATTTCTGTGTATTATTTTTTTGTGAATTTATAAATTTTAAAAACATTGTTTTCTAAAATTATGAATTTCAAGAGATTTCCTATGGTGTATAGTTTTTTATCTTTAGGACCACAAATGAAGAAATAACAAGAAAACAAAATTTATGCTTCTATACAATTCATCTGAAAATCCCTTGAAGTTACCATCAAAGATGGCTGCCAAATAAGTGATTTTCAAAATAACCAGGACTAAATCTGTGTATGGCAAAATAAAACATACAAAACAGTTATAATAAGAAGTTTTTTTTAGATTCACCTAGATCCTGTTATCTGAAAATGCCAAAAATATATTCCACCTGCTTACTATTAATTTTATATGACATGTAAGTGACATAAACAAAATGACAGTTTTTCTTGTAGTTTTTATGCTGTTATCCTTCATTGTGGGACTTTTCAGGTTGTCAATCTTTCTGCCTGCTATTTTTATTAACATCAGATGAAAATTGCAGGTGTGGTTGCATCTTTTAACTTTATTTCAGATTTTGATAATAGTGCGAGCTAAATGAACATGGAGCATTGGGGTTGGTGTTTGTTAGCCCTTGACTTAAAAGTTATAGTCTTTTAATTTAAACAAATGCATATTCATTTAATTAATGTTTGTTTTAATCCAAGCAAAGCATTCAATTTATAAAATAGCTTTGTTTAAATCAAGTATTCCCTAAATATCAACATTGATTTGATTTTTAACATTATCATAGTTATTAAGAGAGCTAAATTTATTGGAAGCTGTTATTTTTTCCTTAAGCAACATATCCTATTATCAACAAAATACACAAATGTACTTGCTTATAAAGTTGTCATATTCCGATAATTTGTTTTTTTTTTGAGGAACCTTATAGTATTACCATTGTGAATATTTATGCGAGATAAAGCCATTCTTGGTAGAGGAAAACCTTAGACAAATGTCTGGGTAGTTCCCTAATCACTCTGCAGGTAAGGGGACAGGCCTCCTAACATGAAAGATCTTGCCCCGACTGAGAACCGAACCCTTGCTCCACCTGTCAAGGGAGTTCAAAGCTGATATCTCTGCTTTTGAATAATACAAGCAATACAGGGTTTTATGTGGAAATAAATAAATTGTTGAAAGAGATTTTCTTAAAATTTCGGGGTTCTGTTTACTGAGTCAAAGACATTGCATTATTTTTAATATCTCAGTAGTTATATGCTTCTTTAAAATATGTATGCCTAGAATGCTGTTCAAATAACATTGTCATAGGAAACTGTTGAACACCACAGAACTATAAATTTGATTGCTCTCCAGGAAACACTTGCATGTTTTTATCTTCCTTGAAGTGTATTGGGTAATGTAACAAATCTTATAATTTTTTTTAGCAAATACTGATTGTACACAACTGCATTCTTGTCCTGGGTTAGTTCTTTGAAAATGTAAGGTTGTCCATGGCTAAGTGACAGAATCACAAGTTTATGATTCCATATTTTGTCCAGTCCCTGTAATGGAAGGTGCTTTATCATGTGAAGTAGGTTTTCCAGCTGAACTTATAGAGATGGCTCTATTAAGTTTACTTTCAACCAATTTAAGCTGTGACATGTAAAAATAGTCATGAGTACAATGTCCCTATATACTTTATAATTTTTGTTTGCATGGCAGTGACACAATTCATTATGATGACATTCAGTTATTTTGGAGGAGGAAGACCCCAGACAGTGTATGGGTTAAACCTCAGTTGCACTGCAGGTCAGCTGGAAAACCTTCCCATATTAAGCCCTTCCCCCAAAAAATGGGACTCGAACCATTACTGTGAGAGGCAAGCAGTAAGAGAATTTATGAATTAAAGAGACACTGTATGCACACTTGTTCATTTCGCAAGTGGTTATGAATATGTGAAAGTCTTAATTGGTTGTGAAAATGAACTCATCAAATATTGAACCAGTCAATAAGTGTGTGACATTAACCACATTGTATATATCAGTTTGTATATCAGATGTGATCTTTATGTGTTTCTATTGAACTAATGTGTAAGATTGATAAGGGTTTGATAAAGAGTGTAGATCTTGATCAATTTGTTTATGGGGATCAGGATCTGTACTACATGTAGTTTCTGCCAGTCTCTAGCTATGTATACATATTTTCTAAAGGAGTAAAAATGCCTATATATTTGAGGTGTTTGCTTATTTTGCCATAGGTTGGCTTTATTGTCCTCGTTATAGAGGGATCCAGGGGTGTCCAAGTGCTGCCATCACTGTGTATAGCATCCCGTAAACAACTGATATAGAACCACACCCAGTCACAGTATCATGATACTGAGCTGATCAGTTGTGGAACTACCCTAATGTTTGCTTAAGGTCAAGCGAGGGTTACCGCTACCATTTTTTGTGACTGGTACATTGGGGCAAGGGTTTAGTGCTTGAACAACAGGCCTTATGTACCTGGAGCCAATACACAAGTCCACTAGGTTTTTTTATTAGGAATTTTAACTTTATTTGTTAAAATGATCAATGTACAAAACTATAAGAAAATGATCAATGTACAAAACTATATGAAATATGATCAATGTACAAAACTATATGAAATATGATCAATGTACAAAACTATATGAAATATGATCAATGTACAAAACTATATGAAATATGATCAATGTACAAAACTATATGAAAATGATCAATGTACAAAACTATATGAAATATGATCAATGTACAAAACTATATGAAAATGATCAATGTACAAAACTATATGAAATATGATCAATGTACAAAACTATATGAAAATGATCAATGTACAAAACTATATGAAATATGATCAATGTACAAAACTATATGAAATATGATCAATGTACAAAACTATATGAAATATGATCAATGTACAAAACTATATGAAATATGATCAATGTACAAAACTATATGAAATATGATCAATGTACAAAACTATACGAAAATGATCAATGTACAAAACTATATGAACTATGATCAATGTACAAAACTATATGAAAATGATCAATGTACAAAACTATATGAAATATGATCAATGTGCAAAAAAGTTCGTACTTGTATAAAATTATTTTTCACGATCTTGTGATCACAGTTTTAATGAAAATGGGATTTGAATCATTTGCCATTACTTTTGGATGAAGATTAAATTATTGTTATAATTAATATTATAAATGTTTTCCATTATTGGTGTACTTTATGGTAAATATAATCTTATTATAAAATAATAGTTATTTTTGTAGCTTAGGTAAAGATATAGATAAAAATTGTGTTCTTATATGTATTACTAATAAATTTAAATTAATTCTGTATACAACTAAAACAAAATAGCTGTACATGGGACAAATAAGTCGAAAATTAAGTGAAATTTATGTAAATGAATGTTATTAATCTGTTAAAATAAAAAAATAAAAAAACTATCAAATCATATATTGTTTTCATGTGTACAGACTACTTCACTGAATTTTAGACATTAATTATTGAGTTATATATGACTAATTATCCTAATTTTAAACAAAGGGGTTGAACAGTTAATTGCAATATATATTCTGTTACCATGCATTTGTTTTCGTTTGTGTGTATTTTTAACACCTTAACAGCTACGGCAAACAAAATAAGAACACAGTTGCCTATCTGATTATTCAAACTATGCAATATTGTAATCAAAATATTATATAGACAATCTCGCATTTAGATTGTACATGACTTAAGACAAGAAAAGTGTGTTATCTGTTGAGATAGGGGCTTGAAGCTAGTTGAGACAGCTAAAGGTCATATGAAGGTACGTACAACATGATAGCAGTGTGACCCTTATCTCTTATAACTCCTAAACAGGTCATGGTATATACACAGACTTTGCCCACCGTTCTGTTCAAACAAGTTTGGGATTTATCCCAAAAATTTACCGGACTAACTCAAACATCCTATTAGGTGTACCTAGGATTCTTTCCTCTGGTCCTAGGATTCTTTCTTCTTCATTTGCTTTTTACTAAGTCTGAAAATGTTTCACCTAGCTCTAAGTTATTCTAATGCTGTGACAATGTTTGAAGAAGGATGAAGACATAGATAAGTGACTTAGTGGGACGGTCCATTTTTGCTCTACCTGTACTGGAGCCTGCCATCCCCCTCCGATCAGCCACATGGACTCGCCCAGGGGTGATATATCAAAGTCTAAAGTTGAATGTTGAGCACATGCTCGGAGCCCATATAACTCTGGGGTAGACCTGGGTAGTGACAGTGTCCAGCTAGACCCTCAGGTGGAACATAACCACACCAGCTGCTATACACTGCTGCCACATTGTGATAGAATGTCAGTGATGGCCGACTTTAACACATGCGCATGTGTTTGTGACATTTGACATTTCTGAATATTTACGTCACCAGCTTGTATCGACAGGGAAGTTTGTGAGGAATTCATTCGCAGGTGGTCAGGTTAGATTTTATTGTACACTTACATTACTGATACATCGATTTTTTTATAATTCTTTTTCAAATGCGATATTCTTGTAAGTTATTTTTATTCTATGTGTTTTTCTTCTTTTTATTATGGTTTACATGCTTATTTATTGTTTTAATCAAAGAAATGATTCTGCATAATTAGAAGGAACTGTTACTGAACTTTAATAAGATAAAAGAAGGTTTAGATTGATATTTTAATTGCATGCTTTTGACCAAATTGGTATTTGTCAAACCATTTTTACAATTTGGGCCTGTTGATGGATTTTTACCATGCGACAAAGACAGTTGGCAGTTGGTACCTATCCTGAATAAAGTCAGGAAGGCAAACTAGCAGAGCATACAGCAGGTAACCTCAACCATTTAAATGTTTGGATGGTTCCCATTTCAAAAGATGCTGCAGCTGGAGCTAGACTGGTTTCTAACAAACTGAAGCTTTTCTAATGGCTATAGAAATGATGACACCCAAAATGACGCTGTAACTGAGTCGGGGATGGTAGCAAGAAGGAGAGTTTACAACAGAGTCTTGCATGGGCTATTAGGGGTTGCATGCTGATTGGATACAAGGATACAAGACAGGAGATGTTAGTGTTCCAGGATACTCCAAATGCATCAAGAGCCAGGGGGCTGCAATATGTTTGGCTGATGAGTCCATGATCGTACAGGAATTACCTCTTCATGAAGTTAACTTTTCTCACTGAAGCTGTCAAGAACCCTGAGTACAAAGCCACAAGATGTAGTATGAGCATTCAGAAAATTAAGCAGGGATTGAATTGCCAATTACGAATAGGATGACAATTTTTTTCTGAGAGCCAAGTGACTTCTTTGGAGGCAGACATGGAAAAAAGGAAAACAGCCCAGAGGGCTTCAGAAGTGGAGGGATGGTGGCAGGGAGTCTCTTGCATGATGGAGCCGAGGATTTACACAGGGCCGTGCGTTGGAAGGTCAGATCTCTGCAGTGATGCCCTCATGCCAGATCTAACTCTTCCAGCTCATGACTCTAGTGTGACACGACCGTTCCACGCTGTCACAATGCTACGTCTTCATTCTTGGTCACATTGTCAAATTTTCTACTGAAACTAAAACTCTTTTTCTGCTCTTTTATCCTTACTATAGTTCTTTCTATCTTATATCGTACTTCCTATCTTTATGACATTTTTTATGTTGATAAACTTGAAAAGTTTTAGGCAAAGTGCTAGTGATGATGTTGTTATAGAAGGAAAAGAGTGGTCATGATGTTTATTCTGACCAATATAGGTAATAAATTCACAATTATATTGATACTAATTGATACAAAGAGAAATGCTTTTTATATTTCAACTGCATGAAGATATATTTATTTTTAAATGATATTTTTGAATAGTTAGCTTGCTTAGTAATAAATAGTATTGCGACATAGTTTTAGGTTAAGTGATGAATTAAATTAGAAAGTAGTTTTAGAATTAGGCTAAAGTTATGGTTAATATTGTTATAAGTTGAACATGGAAGTAAGTTTGATGGTAGAAACATTATGCACTGACATTCATACATTCACAGTTTACATTAACATTGTGTAGTAGGGGAGCTTGATTTGTTGCATTATTTTACCACCTCATGAGCAATATTAGCATGTTAATGATTGCGATATCATGTGGCTTCATTCCATGGTCAGTGTGTGTTTGAGCATCAAATAATTACTTTATCATTCCAGATCACATTAATGTATTCATCCACAGGGTCTTCTTTGCTTGTGAGGACTTGTAATTGTAGCCTACTGGTTTGCTGCATTTTTATGTTTGTTTGTAAATCAAAGTTGACTTTGAATAAAAGTAATTAATTATGGTTGATAGTAAATTAAAGTAACTGCAGTAGGATTTTGTTTTAGTGTATTGTTGTGTTAGATTTATGGTTGGATTTTTCTGATCATAAGTGAATGTTTCTATCTTGTTGGTGTTGTTAAATTAGAACTCTAAAAAGTTCAATTTTACAAATGTGGAATGCTTTCTTACAACTTATTTAGTTATTTTGAAGGTAGAAGATGTTTCAGCAAATTAACAAATGCCAATCTTTTGGTGTAGTGAGTGTTTTCAACTTTGAAGCTTTCTTTCAAATGTAGATTTGGTAAACGTATGAAAGTGTGTTAAATATTTAGAGTGGGTGGGGGGAACTCAGCAGTTAAAAGTTGCCAACTTATAACCCCTTAGCTCCATACAGGCTGGGTTCAAGTCCTGGTTTGGGTAAAAACCTTCACATGAGAAGGTCTTCTAGCTGACTATATGTTGTACCAGTGGTTCTACCCAGATATATGTCTTCGGTCTTCCTCCACTAAAAATTAGCTGACTGTTACAAATATTACCATAAATGTTTTGTTGTGATTTTATGAAAATAATAAAATTGTATTGAAACCTCCTTTTTCAAAATTCATGGCTTCTGTAATATGGATCTTAAGCCATATTGACATTTGCATTTAAAACAGAATATCTTCAATTCTAAATTGACTTTTCAATTCTAATCTGGAGCTTTCTATTATATAATCATTTACTTTTATATAAGTCAACTATATAAAATATAACAACTTTGAACACTTTTTTTTCTTTTCTCAAGTTAATTTTTAAAAATACTAATGGAAGATATTTTCATTTTGATGACTTTTGTTTTTATTTCATACCAGATATTTTAGACTCTAAATTAAATTACCTTTTTGAAATACTCTTGACAGGTTTATTTCCTTGTATAGATCACATCTTTGAAGAAAGTACATGAAATAAGGCTCTTGTGGTTTTCAATTACCGGGTACACTTACTGAATATTTGCACAAGAATGTGTGTGTTGGCTTCGTTTTATGGTTTTATTACATCTTGACTGAACATATCCACAGATAATCAACCGTTAGCCTGCCAAGCACATATTGATCTGGCTATGGCAAAAAGTGTAGTTCCAGATCCGCCGGCTCCTAGCTGGCAGTATTTGCTGCAGAGTCTGTAGCTATATGTCTAGGCAACTTTGCATGTCAATTTAAGGAGATTGATTTAGAGTGATTTTTTTTTCTTTACAAATTTTAGCAGGGTCAGGGTTAAGCTAAGGAAGAAGTGTTAGGGAAGAATTGGTCCAGTGAGGTAGTGGAAAATTATACTTTCGATCACCGCCTGTCTTTTTTTGACACTCACTTGTTGTGGTTGAATGTAAGCATGATAGAAAATCATTATTCCTAACTTCACTGACTGTAAATTAAACCCCATCTGTTTTAAATCTATTACACAGTAAATGCAAAAGATGTCTTATTTCCGAAAGAACACTCTTGTACAGCTATATTTATATTCCATTTGGATTTTTAATGCGCTAAATTATTCTAAGTAAAAGGTATACTTGTTTTCCATTTTGATGTTGAGCTATTTTATACTGCTCACAGTTACCACCTGTGTACTGGTTCTACACAGGAAATGGGCAGTTAAGATGGATAAATAAAATTTTAAACAACTTATTTCCCAATCAGCTGTGAAGAAATAGGCTAAATATGTTTCATTGCGTATGTCAAATACCCTGTCAGTACTTTGGTTGGAAGATACTTTCTTGCTTGTCTGTTTGACATCAGTGATTGTACTTGGATAGTTCCTGTTACGATCTATCTTTATGAAAAACTTTCATGCGGATTTGGTTGTTTACAATGATGTGAAACACATCTCTGATGATAAGCGAAATGATGTCATTATCCATTACTAAGATAATTTAACTATTTGTCTAATGTCCCCTTCTGCATTATCACAGGAAGTAAACAGACATGACTGTTGTTTTCTCAGACAACACTTATCTTTAGTTAATCAGGAAATGCTTAAAGGGAAAAATAGATAATGTTGTTTGTGCAAAGAAAACACATGATTAGTTGAAGGTGCTGACTTAGGTTTGTGTCCCCACAACTAGAATAAGATGCTTCTCTTCTTTAACATCTTTTTTGTTGGCTTCATAGTTCATGTACTTCTTGGCTTTGATTTTAAATTTAGGAGGACCATACATTTATGATCAGCCCTATGACTTGTAATGATCATTGTATGAAAGCTTTGTAGCAGTGTTTTTTTTAACAAATGAACCAGGAGTTCTGTTGTATATTTTCTGAGTTAAATCAAGGTTAGATATATTTGTAGGTCTTATAGCAAACATTTTTTATCCTGATCCACCAACTCCCAGCGGTAAAATCTGGATCTGTACTATTTGCCCAGGCTCAGACAAATTGTATTTTAATCTAGAAAACCAAAATGGCTGATCTTGATTTGTGCTGTTTGACCAGGTTTGAGATATAGAATATTGAGCTGAAGTCTGAGAGGTATCTGATTGGTCAAAATTTGACTACAGCTCAAATCTAACCAATCAGATACCTGAGAATGATCTCAGACTTAACCTGAGAGTTTTATAACTTTTGAACCAGGCTTAATTAACATATATCATGTTAGGCATTAAGGCTTTGTACTGATTTTGAATATATGTAAAGAATTGAGAAGCCAATCAGCCTAAGTTCACCAAAATGGCATGGTTGGTGATGTGGTACCTATAAAGTGTTCCTGTTCTGTGCTGTTGATCAAGGTCTAAGCTGGTAGGCAAACAGACCAATATTGACTTCACTGCCAGAAGAGTGTTTGTGTTTGTTTAAGGTGCAGATTCTGTTTGTTTTCTGATTACCAGAGTTATTCTTCCATGGTAATGATAGATAATCCATCCTGGGTGGGTATACAGACCTTAAAAGCTAGAATAAGGAGATGTTTAGAATGGTATAATTGTTCGTAAATGTTTTCTAAACTGGATATGTAAATAGACATTAAATGCAAGAATATACAGATTTTTATTTTGGTATTATTGTTTGAAATTTGAATTTTCCAAATATAGGTAGTAATTGAGTGTGGTACTCAAATTGTTCAATTTGAAAAATCTTTTCATCGAAATACGGCAAAATCTGCAAAAATTGTTTATACATAACAATGTTCTTATTGCTGACACAGCACAATAGTCATAATCTTGGTGTAGAATTGTTCATACATTTTTTGTCTTTTCTATATTCTAAATTCTTTTACAAGGTTTGATTAATTCTGATGTGTTTGTCATTTAGATGTTGAACAAAAGCAGTGATAATTCAATACAATTTTAGCTGAAAACATTTTTTTGACCATTGTGTTGAATCATTTTTATTTTTTTTTAACTATTTCTTCCAGTGAAAGGTTTATTATTTGCTACATTCAGTAACAACCTTTTTTTTTACAACTTCATGCAAAGATATCTCAACATATTGCTCAAATTTGACAGCAAACAGTGAAGCTGGCGATCACACACCTTCCTCTTCTTATCTCGGATTGGTTATTTGTGCTAAGCAGGAAAATATTTAACTTGAGACGTTCTAAAATGAATACATCACCACCCCCGGCATGCCTAGCAAGATAGTTATTTAAACATTTGTTTATCATCACTAGATTTGATGTGTATATTTGCTCATTTTAGCATTTTTATATTGAGCCCTAGAACCCTCATGAGCATATCTTTGTTGCCTAGGTAACCTAGAAGGCATTATGGGTAATCAGGGCTGGCCCTCGGGTCATTGTTGGTATGTAGGTCAGCGGACGTTTTGGTTTTAGATATCATAGTCTCAGATTTGTGGCTACTGTTTACACATATTTACGTTACCATTTCATATTCAGTTAGCCTCTCTCAATCTCTTTTCAAAGATCTTATATATAATTCCTGTTGATGTGTTTAATGGGCACTTTAAAAAAGGTTCGAGATTTATTTTAAGGATTTAAATGCTTTTAATGACATTTGTATGTCATTCACATGCTCAGACAATTCAACATATGAAGATGAAAAAAGTTTTGTAACAATTACATTTACAACCATTTTACTTTTTTTTTAAAATTCTCTTGGCCATCTGTGCTTTAGGTCATTTTTTCCTTCTTAAGCTGAATTTGAAGACGATATGAGTGTAAACATGTTACTCTTGATTTGTGGCTATGGTATGTGGGTTAGAATGTGTATGTTCCATCGCAATGTTGGTATGGTATTGAAAGCTTGTGATGAGATTGTTTAACAATGCCGGGTGGTTAACTCTTAGCTTTCTAAGCACAAATAAATCAGGCATAGGCAAATAGGGAGTTGTCTAACTCTTGCTGTGGCTGGGAGCTGTCTAACTCCTGCTGGGAGTTGTCTAACTCTTGCTGTGGCTGGGAGCTGTCTAACTCCTGCTGGGAGCTGTCTAACTCCTGCTGGGGCTGGGAGCTGTCCAACTCCTGCTGTGAGCTGTGCAGCTCATGCTGTGAGCTGTGTAATCAGGATATTCAAAATTTGCTGCAGTGTGTCAAACAATACTGGTATGTCCCATTACTATTGCATGTAGTTTGTTAAACAATTTTTCAGATTTTGTTTAACTTAGATATAAAACTAGCATGATAAGTGTTAACTTTATCAAACCGACCCTCCGTCTAGATCTTACTGCCTTCCATCCCCTGCGGTAAGCACATCATAATTTACATCCCGAAAACATTTGTAAAGTTTTACTCTTAAATTGTTGTATTTGTGAATATCACATATTAATTGTTGGTCATCTTCAAACATCAGCATGCACAGGTATCTAGACATATTGCTAGAGAGTTGGCAGTAAAAAATGTAGATCAAGTTCTGCTTCCTCCTTTCACAATTTGCCCAAACCCATTAATTTTTGCTTTTGTACATGCAGGCTTAACAGGCATAGTGTTAATTTAGACAGAACAAAAACAACAATGTTTAAATGGTGCTTTATTTATCATTGTTAGGTATAATACATAGGAATTGTGGTCCATTGGAGTGGCATGCTATAAATGATGGGAATTATTGTTGGCTTTTGAAATTAATATTCTGTGACAATCTTAGGTATGAATAATTAGAGATTCACAGAAAGTTCAGCCAGTTTTCTTTTATTTCATGGATATTTTTATATTAAATTACATTAAATATTCATGGCACTTTTAATCCAAAACTCATGACACTTTTTCTAATTTAATAAAAAAGTTGTGCTATTTTTCTAAGTTAATTTAACAGGTGTGGTACTTTTTATGTCAAATGCCAAGGTGCGAAACCAGCTAGGTCTTTAAAGACCATTTCTTGTGTCCTACTTATGGATGGTATCAATTGTAGTTGAGTGTCATATTTGGCCAGGTATCTCTGTTGGGATAAACTCTTTGCCTGCTATGCAGAAATGGATCAGGGTTAGGCAAATAGTGCAGATCCAGATCAGCCAGGTCCCTCGAGGAGCTCTCTGACCAGGGTCTACACTATTTGTTACATAGCCTGTATCAGTGCATATTTAACCTATGCATAAAGTGGTGAGAATTTAGTATTGCTAATTAAAAATGTAACACAATAAGGGTAAGCTGTTGTCCTGGTAGGGTTGGGTTTTCTGGGGTATGGCCAACAAAGTCTATTAGTCCCAGGTGTGCCGGAAGTCCCAGATACAAGTGGCAGATAACTGATGGGTCCACCTGTGTCTTGCTCACAGAACCCTTTTGCATGTATTATTTTGTCCATATGCATAAAACACAACCGGAACACAAACTCAAGAATGCATGTGCACATTTGCACACACACTCATGTCAGAGGCTCACAAAAGTGCTTAGGAAGTCTTATTTATATGTGTGAATTTATGGCAAAATACCCCACAGACAAAATACACCATACCATTTTCACAGGGTGGACAAAATTTCACACATCAATTGTCCAGCTTGAACATAATAACATACAGCAATTGTGTAACCTTAACAAAATACCCCACATCTCATTTATCACACCCAAACACACCCACCCACAAACACAACCCAACTCTTTATTAATTTCTTGTTTTACATCATAGTTTGAATTAAGGAGACACTCAAATTCACTAAAACATACTCTGAGCAGTTTTTCTTTCAAGTTAATTGGCAGGTCAGCTTTTTCATATCACATTTGCTTCCATACTTAGTTTGCCATGGTTACCTAATAATGATAATGATGATTTTAACTTGACAGGACCATTATTGCTTCATATGATAATCTTGCTATTTGTGTTTGGTGATTTGGGGATGCATTAGTTCTTGGCACTTGCCAGATGTGCTAACATAGGTGCCAGATTAAGATAGCAATCATGTTTGGGTAGAAACAATAAATTCAGAAGACAAAGGCTTAATCTCCCTGTCAGGTCTTCCTTTGACAAATGTTTTGACACGGAGATATTTATTGATTGTGTTTATCTCCAAAGGGTTTTAGCTCCCCTCTTCCCACTTCCTCCCCCCCTTCTTCTAATCCAGTATTCCTTAGGTCTCCTACCCATAATCTCTAGAATATTGATCTTTAACCCTTGTCCTGCTATGGTGAACATTTTTACTAAATCATTCAAATATGTAGTCATTTTCATAAAAATCATGCAAACCTATATAGGCACATTGCCAGAAACTGCTGCAAAAAGAACAGATCCTGAATATACACCCCTCTGTAGGAATTGAATGATCTATATCCATACTGTTTGCATAGGCCTAATCTACATGTGCTTATATGTTAAGTTAAACCTTTGGCTGCTTCTTAGGTTTTGTCTTATCTTAAATCGAAATGTGGACTTTTTCTTAGATTTTGTTCTTTGTCTTATCTTAAGTGTTTCCCAAGTCAAATCAATTATTGCTTTGACTTGGCATAGCCCTGAGTGTATCATAGGACATATATTAATATAACATGACACATATTACAAACATTCACAATTTGACCAGACATGTTCTCAAAAGAGTGAAAATATAAAAAATTGTCATTGTTACAGTAGTTTTATTGGGCTGTCTAATCTTGGTTTCCCTATCATTGCTGTAGTTTGATCATGTTGACAGCATTTTTACTACATAGCCATATTTTTGTTTTCCCAACCTTTTAATTATTGTTCTGTCAGATATATAAATTAATTGGTATAAGTTAGAAACATATGTATGACTGGTGTATTAGTACATGTAAAACATAGTTTATTAGATTGTAAAAATAGATTTATTTTGTGTTAGGAATATATTCTATACTTAGGTATAAATGTAGTGAAAATTAGAAGTGTAATTTAATGCTTATGTTAGAAATGTAAGTTTTGTTATGTTAGTACATAGTACATATCAGAACTGTAATTATAATCATGAACTTGTAAGTGAAAACTGTGAGTTAAAATACTTTCAAAAAAAATTATTACAAAAATGAAGCAAATGTTGATAATTTTAAATATCAGATTGATTTGGCTTATGGTTGTATTTGCCAAAGGTGCCAAACACTGCAGCAGCTCTTCTTGTATTGATGAACACAACATTATTGCTTAATGTAATGGATTTATGAGCACACACTTGTTTTCTTCTCTCTTACTCTTCTCTCTGTTGTCTTTTATTTTCCTTCTTTTCTCTTGACAATAAGACCATAATGGATAAAACTCAAGGACTTTAAGAAAGGACAGGTGGTAGGAACCAAAAAATGGATGTTTGGCTGCATATATCACACCAGTATGTCATCATGAGATGGCATGTTCTTCTAGATATTTGGTTTTGTCATGGAGTGGAGAGAGTTTTATCTCATCATTTTATACTGAGGTGAGATTCAACTCCTCCAACTGCACTCAAATCCATATTGCTGCTATTCATAGTAACAAAGGATCTATTTATGGAAACATGGAGCTATATTTGGAAACAGGCTATTTTTGGAATCATGGAGAAATCTCTATTGAGATTGGGGAAAGAATATTAGAATGATAAGCATACTACTGGATTATTGACCTTTGGTAAGTCATTTTTATATCTTTAACATTAAGTGTTTTTTAAATTTATCATTTGGATGTAAACAAATAACATGTACCTTTGACTCTGAAAGTAGGCATTTTATATGTTTTACTTTTTGTATGGCAAATTGTGGTAGGTCATCATCTACTATGACCCACCCATATATACCCTATTTCAACATGATTTTCACATTTTCCTATTATAAGAGATTATTAAAAATTAACCTTAAATAGAATGAGATATAAGATATTTCTGTACTCAGGTAGCCAAACAATATTTTCACATTTTCCCATTTCCTCCTTCCTCGAAGAAAATAGGAATATTGTTTGTGATAGTCATGTAATGACTAAAAGATTACAATGATCTTCAACTTGGGGCCAAATACCTTAAACTTGGTTGGGGACATTGGTTATGATGAGAAGACATTTCCCATTAGTTTATGGTCAGTTGATGAAATGTAAAGTGTCCAGCAACTGTGATAACTAATACAAATGTCTGTATGGTCAGTAGATGAAATGCCAAGGTTCCAGCAACTGTGATAACTAATACAAATGTCTTTATGGTCAGTAGATGCAATGTCAAGTTTCCAGCAACTGTGATAACTAATACAAATGTCTTTATGGTCAGTAGATGAAATGTCAAGTTTCCAGCAACTGTGAAAATTAATACAAATATCTTCATGGTCAGTAGATGCAATGTCAAGTTTCCAGCAACTGTGATAACTAATACAAATATCTTTATGGTCAGTAGATGAAATGTCAAGTTTTTAGCAACTGTGATAACTAATACAAATATCTTCATGGTCAGTAGATGAAATGTCAAGTTTTCAGCAACTGTGATAACTAATACAAATATCTTCATGGTCAGTAGATGAAATGTGAAGTTTCCAGCAACTGTGATAACTAATACAAATATCTTCATGGTCAGTAGATGAAATGTCAAGTTTCCAGCAACTGTGATAACTAATACAAATATCTTTATGGTCAGTAGATGAAATGTCAAGTTTCCAGCAACTGTGAAAATTAATACAAATATCTTCATGGTCAGTAGATGCAATGTCAAGTTTCCAGCAACTGTGATAACTAATACAAATATCTTTATGGTCAGTAGATGAAATGTCAAGTTTTCAGCAACTGTGATAACTAATACAAATATCTTCATGGTCAGTAGATGAAATGTGAAGTTTCCAGCAACTGTGATAACTAATACAAATATCTTCATGGTCAGTAGATGAAATGTGAAGTTTCCAGCAACTGTGATAACTAATACAAATATCTTCATGGTCAGTAGATGAAATGTCAAGTTTCCAGCAACTGTGATAACTAATACAAATGTCTTTATGGTCAGTGGATGAAATGTCAAGTTTCCAGAAACTATGATTATTCATAGGATTATTTTCCTTAATTGAAGTTTACATAAATGGACTGTGGATTGACTTCTTGAAAAAAAAAATAGCAACCTTTATGCAAGTCATGATTAATGTCTTTCATTAGATACTGTTATTTGTCTCTTCATTAGGGAGCAAGGAGGAATTTATGTTTTATGAATTTCTATTCTTTATTTTATTTTGAAATTTTGCATTTTTAACACTTTCATAATATTTAACTTATTTTGTTTTTGCACATTTAGATCATGTCATTGCAAAAATAAAGGGATTAATTGAGAGTTCTCGGATGTATCCATCTAAACTAGATCATCAAACAATGCAGACTTACAGGAGTGGGATGTGGTTCCAATCTCGGTTGGGTGGCTGTTTATTTTCCAAAATTGTTATGGATATAAATTATGTCACTTTTTTAGTAAATCATGCATGAACAGCAAACTAAATGAACAATTGATACATTGTAATAAATAATGTAAAAAATGTTTTTTTGTTCAAATTTTCAAGTCCGTGTGCCATTTGCAATGTTTCAGCCACAATTCACACAAATAATGATCACATGAAGGAATCAAGGAACCTTTTATTACTTATAAGGAGCGCAATTCATCCAATCGATTTTTATATCACATAATCAATGATCAATTATTTGGGAAATGTTTTACTACTCATTGGTTATATTCTGTCATCATTTCATCTCTATGTTCTGAATAAGCCAGGTGGATAAGCAGTTGTATTGTAGAAATGGTGAGTAACTCAAAAACAAAAAGTTGATCCAGTGGGCAGGTGGTGAGTAATAAATAATATTTTTTTGTCTTTAAACTAAAAAGTATCTTTTTATTTTGAAAAGTTCCAGAAGATACCATGCAATTTCTTACGTTGAGGGATTTTATGAATGAAATTTAGAGAAAACAGACCTCCCCTTCTATTTTGTAAATTAAGAAAACCATATGAACAGCTTCTTTGGAGAACACATTCTATCATTTGCATACTCTGTTCTGATGTCGCTGTCTATTTTTAGCAGAATTCCCAGAAGTGTTTATTTATAGATTTGGAATGGATGCTTATTGAGAGTGATTTTAAATGTGTTTAACCCTCTTATTAAGGCAGTGTTTAGTAGTTAGACCAAAGACTGAGTTTTTGCAGAAATTATGCACAAATATAACAAACAGGGGTCACTTATTATTATTTGTATTTGATATAGGCAATCTGCCAGGTACCAACTTTAAATATTTTATCCCTTACCTTGTATGGATCATAGTAAGTTTCCACTTACAATTTTTTTTTCCCATTGATTTGATCAGTTAGAACAGGTAACAAATTCAGGCAATAAAGTTTAAAAACACATCAACATATTTATTTGTGAAATTACTTGTTTGCGGTAGAAGATCAAAAACTTATTCTGGCAAGGTTATTAAATACTTTTGTACACTTTTGTCGACTGTAATCTGTTTCTTTTAATATGATGTACTTCACTTCTTTCTGTATTATTTAAATGATTAATCAATATGTTAAATATTTTGTGTTTTATATTATATTATACATTTTATAATTTTCTGGTACCCTGACACTTAACAACAAATACCCTCATCATCGGAAAAGTTACATTTGTGGACAAATATCCCCCAACACACCTGGCAGGGTTGACAAATGTCCCATTGTCCATTTTGTCAAGAAAAACAAATACTCTCAGAATTTAAAAACAACAATAACATGTGCATTGACACAAATTGTGATAATAAATGTGCAATACCAGGTAAGACTCAGAAAGACAAAGTATTTTTATATTATGTTTAATGCCATTTTGATAGTTGGCCTAAGACTGCATGAGAAACATCAACTGGTTTCAGATGTTAAAACAAGACATTAAAGATGCCTATATATTGACCTGTTATGAACATCTGCCAAGTTACATTAGATTAGTTTATATTTTTTTATCTTAATTTTAACTTTGTAATTTTTGTAAAGGTTTAAAATTTTTCCTATTAGCAGTGTCTTTTTTCTACCAATAACATAATTATCAGTGCTTTATTGTAAAATGTTTTATAGTAAAACATTTTACTGCATATTATTAGTAACAAAGCCCATGCCTCCCTAGCTTAGTATGCCTTTTTGCTTCATGACTTATGTTGATGTTAACTTTATAGCATTTAATATTTGTTCATTGAATAATATCAAACATCACTCTATTAATATTAGCTAGGGAATAATTGCCCACCTACTTTAAATGTGGTTGGTGGGAGAGGTGGTTTTTTCCATGTAGTTCAATGCATTGGGAATATTTAACCACCTGTAGATATTTTATTGGGGAGTATTTGTCCTAAAGCCTATTTGTCTCATGATTTAGTGCCTGTAGTAATAACATCTAATTGCATCATATATTTTCTTCATTTGTTACATCCATACCTGATGCTTGTAGAATAGACATTAATCTGCCAAATGTCATGTCTGATATAACCTTTGTGCAGCATTTTATCTTCCTTTATTATGCAACTGAGATCAACATTCTAAACAAGTTGAGACAATATTCAGTCCAGTCACATAGATGAGTATATCACCAAACAGTGTCTGTGGCCCCATCTTGAAATTAAAAATTATCTTAAACAAACACGTCTGCCATCAATGTTGACGAAGACCGTAGGCACATGAGCGATTGTCCCACAGATAAGAGCTACGTGAATGACAAGAGTTTCACCTCATCCTGATATATAAAGTCTTAAGGTGAACCAGCCTGGTCAGCAAAGCTAAGATCAGTTGTTGTAATGGTGACAGTTGCTAAGGAATCCTTGGTCTCTAAGGTGGAGGTCAATATGTCAACCACAAGGGGTATAGCTTTGATGAATATCATACCTGTATATTTTAATATATCAAGAACAGCAGAGAACTGTCACAAATAGTACCCTGCCTTTTTTTGCAAAAGGTTTAAGATTTAATGTAAAAATTATCCATCAATTACTTCAAAAACATATTTTTTTAATTTTTTTTATATCTATTAATGATAAATAATAACAGCACATAACCATAACTAGGCCTTAAAATGATGGCATATGTTAAACTCAAAACCATTTACAACAGTATTGCAGCAAATGTCAGTTGGAGCCTAGGTCCCCTAAAGTGGCAGAATTATTTATGCAAGACAAAATTCCTTCTCTGACCCTCAACACAAATATGTGTTGGTCTTGTCAGCAGGTCGGGATGTTTTGAGAGGATAAAGATGTCCATTTTCATAGGGCGTGTAGAAGTCGTCCTTATTAATACAGTACATAATGGTGTAAGAGGAGGAGATAAAATCTAAGGTTTTTACAAATCTAAAAGCTTTGTCTTACACATAACACCGTTGCATTTAAAATTATATTTGTGAAGAGTTTTTAACACTTTAATTCAACATTTAATTGCCACAAACCAAAAGCATTCTTTTCACCTTTGTAAGGATAGCATTATAACATTGTAGCTATGGAACACTCTGAACCAGAGTGCTATTTCTATCTTTCAAATATTTTTTACCAGAAAAAATCATTTTAAATCTGTACAACTTTTTGTAAATTCCCAGATCTGTTTTTCATGGAAGTTGTATATGCACTTAAAATGTAAATAGCTCCTACACTACTTACATATTTTTCATGATATTAATATCTACTGTATATAAGTTGTACTGAAAAATTAAGCTGAATATTCTTAAATCCAAAGAGGAAAAACAACAGTTCAATTTGACTGCATCACATAAAGTAACTTGGTCAAAGTTTTGTGCAGGTGCAAATGATCTGCACTTCATAAGTTTTTAATTATTGCCTCACTATTGAGCTTATGAGAGTAGTCGGTTTTTAATCATCATTCATGATCAATGTATACACATGACTTATATATATATAACTGTATTTGCAGGGTATTTACTAGGTTTTTAAGCTGAAATTGACATTTTTTGAAAAGTGTTAAAATGTTTTGCTCCTCCTAACCTAAAGACTTCACAATATTTTGAAGGATAGCATAAAACTTTTAATGACATACTAAACCAAAACAATGCAAAAATATTGAACTACAGATAACACATTCTACAACAAAATGCCCTTAAAATACAAACAACAGGTTTTTAAATTGAAACACTTGAATAAACATGTAAAGTTACAATCTGATCTTCTTATAAGTAAGTAATGTTAAATAGTAGGGATGTAAATCAAATCCCAAAATGATATTTGAATATTCGTTACGTGTATTCGAATCATATTCGAATATTCGGAACGAATTTATATCATCGTAACACATAACACGCTAATTGTCCATTACGTTCAATGTGTTTCTTCATTGTAAAATGTTTATTCCTGGCCATAATTTACATTTCTAGCCTTACTTATTGCAGAAGCGGTGGCAGATTTATGATTTTAGCATAGCATTTAATTTTAAAAAGATGGTTTCTTCTTTTTGAAATACAAACGGCAATATTATCAATCCGCCATTATCCTGTTTATAGTGAAGGACCAGATGGGGTGTTCTTTAACTCGGTCAGCGGTAATTGCAAGAGAATACTGTCAATGAAGAATGCCAGTAAATGCATAAACAATATCATTTTTACTTAACAATTATTATTATTATTATTATTATTATTATTATTATTATTATTACTTTTAACATCGAAACTCTTACAAAAAACTCTACAGTAACCAATCAATGTTAAGATGATCTGCAAAGTCCCGTATATTATATACGTCATTAATTAGTCACCTTAAACTTGGGTGTCTTTTTGTTATGTGTTGTACTTCGTGCAATAATCTTAACAATTTAAAGACATTTTGCGTACTTAATTACTTATTTGTATAAACATATGACGTATTAAAAGAGCTACTTGAGCTCCTTTTTATGTTAACATATCAATTTAATTAGACCATATCATAATTTTATTCTATGAAACTGTACAACACATGCAAAATAGCTCACAATTTAAATATTTTACTCTACTAACCGCAAACAATGTATAACCACAAACAGTCAATTATGTTTTGTAAACTAATCTTATAAAATACATTAATGATTAAAGGAGGCATTTTAAAAAGGACAAAATGCGGGCGATAATGGATCGAATGTAAGACAATTAGGCAAAACCAAGAAGCTTTTATGAAGGGAAATCGCTCAAGTGTACAGCCAATTAACGGTCTTGATTGGTTGGGGTCTGATTGATGTTTAATTGTGATTGGCTGATATGGCTAAGGGCCTTAATCTGAAGCCATAACATGTAAATTAGGGAAATATCGTTACCAATACACAAGTGACAATTACGAATCTGCTTGCCATATGTCTATGGGTGAAAGGCGAGAGTAAACAAAACCATTTGATTACGACAATTACTGTGATTGGCTAGTGTCAAGATTACCTGACTGTTGATAAACTGATGAAGTACCTACCAATACATATATAAAGAATGATTCAAATTGTAAATTGTGAGTTTTAAGTGTGTTAATTAAACCTATGACGAACAATTAAAAAGTCTGTAGATTTACATTTTTGTTATTCGGAGAGAACGAAGCCAAAACAGAACTGAAAATCGCAGGGACAAAAAATAACAGATGTCGCGGTATTGTATAGGAATAAAATAACAAGAATGAAGTAGAATGACAAAAACAGAAATTGAAGTTTGTTTGACAGAGATCTAGTTGTGCTTTCCAAAAATAAAAGAAATTCTGGTGGACTGTTATCAATAGGTTTAGCCTTATATAATGTATTTATTACACACTATGTCGACTGAAGCTGGGTAGAGTCAGTGTTACGTAATTGCTGTGGCTAATTGCCGCAGCATTTAACTGACATGTGTGTTTATTGAACTTTGGCTACTGTTTCCACAGCTGTATGGTGATGTGACTGGGTCTAAGTGGGAGCGGGTGCAGAGAATGGGCTGTGGGCGGTAAGGTGTTTTTATGCTGTTAACCAGATGGCAATTCGTTATCAGGAGACTTGACCCACCCCTATATCTTAGAGCAAGCGCAATTACATATCGCCAGCGTCTTAAGTCGTTGGGAGACAAAAAGATCAACTAAAGAAATATCTTTTCAATTTTCCTTCAAACTTAACAAACATGAAATAAAAATGATAAAATATTCGAATCCCCAAATCCCTATTCGAATAGCGACTTGATATTCGAATATTCGAATATTCGTTAACATCCCTATTAAATAGCATTTATTCAGTCCCAAAATGATGACCGGTCGCAATAGTTCAGGTGTTAGAGCGTCGGCTTGCGGATCAGGAGGTTGCGGGTTCAAACCCCTGTGCTAGAATGGTAGAAATGTCGCTGCACAATATTGGCAAAAATGCCAACTAATCCCATCACATCCCATCCCAAAATGATGCCATTGCAATGCAAAATTCAAACTATTTTTTTAGTGGAAATCCCGATTGTGTCAAAAATAGTTTTGAAAATTATGAAGAGTTAGGTTAATTTTTTTCTTAAATTACACTATCTTTTTATTTAGGTTGTGATAAAATAGTCTTAAATATATGCAGAAACCAAAGAACAATGGTTTGCCATCAGTTACATGAAAAATTATCTATTTATTGCAAGTGATTCATCAGATACATAATAAATATCAAGTCCAACAAAAACAACAACAACAGTAGGCTTGCATTTATTTTCATGTAGAATCAAGATAAGTTTAAATGGGCATTGTTCCAAAATTTTAAGTCAAATCATTCTTAGTTATTTTATTATCATGTGTCCTCTTGAAGCATTGAAATAAGTTTTTCCTGTTTTCAGTTTTTTCCACTGGACCTGAAGTGTATATCATGCCTTGTGACGTTTGAACACTTGATGTACATCTGCCAGAACTCTGTCATACCTGCAGACCTGTCTGACATCGTTAATACACAGTAAGTACTTTCTGTAGCGCTCTCATACCCGCAAAAAAAAAACAGCAAAAAAACACTGGATTCTGTAAAATGCTACTGAACCTGTGAAGCATCAATACTTATACAGTTCAGCTATCACTGTGTCATAAATCAATCTTTGTTAGATGTAATGTCATTAATATGTCATTAATTTTGTACTTGATATTGTAAATAAAAGCATAGCATCTGGTGATGTATGTGTGCATATTTATTATAAGATACATGCTTATTACTATATAATATTGTGTGACAAGATATTATTTTCAGTAGACAAAAATACATATGTATATGCTAACTATTATTTGACTCAATGTGTCTTAATTCCACAGACTCAGGGTGTGTGATGGTTCTTTGGAGAAGGTTACATAGGGACCTTGAGCGGGCACACTATCAACTTTTCTATACAAATGCAGTTTACAATTTTAGAAAAAAAAATCGGAATGTTGCGTATGTAGCTTAGCTGTTAATCATTGAATGTGAGGACAGACTATGATATTCAACTCAAAACTGGTCCATTGATATCCTAATATAATTTACTCAATGTCATGTCTGTCTAGATCAATGCAAAGAGTGCTTTCTGTTTGGGGCAAAGCCGATTGTTGGGTTTAACGTGAGAGCTATGGTCACTTCCAGAAGTATGAACACACCAATGAGCATTCACATTCCACATTCACAAAATTGTAACCTTATTAAGAAGATAGAAAATTCACAGGTCTTTGATTGCCGTTCCATCGAGCATGCACATCCAATGGGTTGATATCCAAAGTTTTGTAACATTTTTTACAAAGAATATACAAAAAATGACTGGATCGGCTGAAGTATCTATAGTAGGCTGTACATTCATTAAATAGCAGTTCAAAGTATCGCAAGTTGTATATGACTATGATTATTTTTATTTTTAGCTCCACATTTTGGAGAAACAATCACAACATCTTGCAGTTTTCATATTGAATATTAGCGATGTTGTTTTGAAGAAATTGCCAAGCTGTTTCAATTTGAAGTGAAAAGAGCAATCATTATAAAGTGGGAAAGTATTATGTTGATGTAACTCTTAATCTCATTCAAAAAATGAAAATATTCATTATGCTTGTATTAATTTAAATGACATTTATATTGATAATATGGTAATTATTCTTCTTTTAATATACAGTAAATCCACTATACTATGAATCTCTTCCAGGCTCACCAGATAAGTTATGTATAAGTATTTTAAGTATAAAATTTGTATGAAAAGTTTACTAATTTATTAATTGAATTTTTAATATGGTGCATGGTATATCAACTTAGTTATTGTAATGCTGAACATAATTTTTTGGAATAAGTTTTTATTGTTAAATTTATTTTTATAATCTATTCATGATATTATCATAAAATATCACACAATTTTTTCTGTTCATTTATAAGTGCCGCATAAGGAAAACTGGGCTTAATGACAAATTGTTTTATTTTTTAGTTGTTAAGATGACAAAAAATTTTAATCTTTCTCTTACATGAAACTGAACTTCTTTTTCTGATCTGAGATTGAGTTTTTTTACATATAGTTTGTTCAAAATAATGATAAAAAGGATAATCGACGTTACAGAGTAGTTGAGGTCATGTAAAGATTAAGACATTAGCAATGACAAATACAGTTTCCTCTAGCTTAGTAAAGTTGAACACTAAGGCTCTAGTAAGTAGTGAAATAATATAATATTTTCATGACTGAATCTATCATTCAAATAAATTGAATCAAAATAAGGCAGATTTCAGACGGTTATTTTCATGACTGAATCTATCATTCACATAAATTGAATCAAAATAAGACAGATTTCAGCCGGTCTGTGTGTTAAAATTGCTGGGTTGTCTGAAAAGAAAAGTAATAACAGTGTTAAATATAAGTACCTTTAAATGTGTGCCGAATATTATTATTAAAGTTTAGGGCTATTTACTTTACAATTTTTCTTTATAGACTTAACATTCTAAAATAGCAGGAAGGATCTTTAAGTGCCTGGTTTTTACTTTCCGCCTTGTTGCAAAGGTGTGACACATTTACAATATAAGCACACTTTCCACAGGCACTGCAATTGTTGATCAATTAAACTTCTAATGTTCCCAAATAAAACTACATAAACATTTCTGACTGAAATTATAAATTACACGATTGGATTCAAACACATTATAATTAAATAAATACCCAACAGCTGCTGAAAATCTATTACTGACGATCATCGTCAGCAGGTCGTCAGCAGGTAGAGGGCATGTGTTTTCTTTAAATGCATGATGAACATATGGCTGAACGTGTTTGTATAGATACTGCTGTCTCTGCTGAGAAAGGCCAGCTGAAGGGATTACACATAGTAACCCGTCAGGGAACTGTGTCATATGTTGCTTGAACAAGGGTGGCTCAATCTATTCACCATCACTGGCCCTTTTCCCCACACCTATGCCCAGCTTGTCTGACCACACATGAAAATATTGGAACTTAACATAAACCTTAACATATAATATAATATACGATATTATCGTAATATAAACCTGTATGGCTTTTCTTTATCAGATTGAGTGTAATTCAATAAGTAAAACTGAATTACAGTATGCAATGAATAACTGTATATCTGATAATTGATTCCTGCTGGTTTAAATAAATGTTACCAATAAAATGCATGAAAATGTAAATGGTTTACCTACTAAAAGATTTTAAAATTTAAACTATAAAATGTATACAATAATATTATATGTCGAATTAAGCTTCAAGACTGACCTTTATTTGCTGTTAACAAAGATTCCTATGGCCAATACGGCTTTACAACGAGTGAACAGTGTATAAGGTATAAAAGCTTTATCCATATTTTCACTTTAATAGAAACATTGAACAACAGAGAATAGTTATGCATATACTTTTAGCATTATGCATAATGCTGTAGTTTTGCATTGCTAGTCCAAATTGATCTGAAGAAAAAATGCACAAAACTTGAAACCATGTGTCATTGTCAATGTACACACGTTTGTTACAAAACTGGTTGAAAGGTACATACGAACATTTCATAAGGAGAAACTAATACCAAAACTTACCTCAAGTTCACTGCCCATGGCTAGAATGTTTAAATCAGCGTTTTAAATCAGTGTTTCACGTTTACATCTTAAATCATACATTAGAGGCATACAAAAATCGAGCCAAAACTTTGTGTTTACAACGTGATGTCAAAATGTTATTTTTGACGTCATTGTATCAATGTCATAAAGCCCAGTTTTCCTGGAGCAGCCCTCATATATACCATTATAATAAATAAATTGTCAATATGTATTATATTTGTTTAACAAAGATATAGTTCTATTCCTATAAAAGTAGACTGGGTAATTTATGAAGAGAAAATCTGCCATTTGTACATTTTTTATACCAACTAGAGTTACTTCCCTTAGTAGAAATTTGAGACTTTGCTAAAAAATAAAAAAAATGCAAATTACCAAGGTCATGTTGAATTTATACAGTATACAAAATAGAGGTGTGCTCAGTTTTGCAATATAATTGGTCTTATATATGATTTGTCAAATATTGTTTTTTTCCTCCAAGTTTTAAGTACTGATGGATCTCATGAAAGAAACAAATTCAAATCACTCTGCACAACTTTACACAAGTTTTTTGTTCGTTTTCTTATTTAATTCATGTATTAAGATTTCGAAAGCACAATAAAAGTTAAATGTCTAGACAAAAAGGTTGCTGAGTTATTACATAGAAATTCAAAATGGTAATGAACACCAGACCCAAATATGAAGATTATTCAGATTTAAAGTAATGTTTATGTTTCTTAATGGTGTTTGTATGTTTCTATTCCTGGTTGTGTTTATTACCTTATTTATTAAAAAATTATTGCAACATAAAGCTGCACTGTGTACAATTACGGCAGTATTTTTGCAGTATCAATATTTCCTACAATACCCAGCATTTAATCACTACTTACCTCACCTAACTGTATTAATTTGTTAATCTATGTTTATTTCTTAGGATACCAGTCAAAGAAGGAGTGACATCCATTTCTGCGACCATCAAACACGTGTTGTTTCCATTCGACCTCCTGTCACTTTTGCCATGTAGTCAGCAGGCTGAACTCATCTACCCAATCTTCACTGTCGGTATGTGCCCTGGAGTCGGTGGGGTGCCCATGGCAGTCACAAACTTGATCCTCTTCAGGCTGTCATTGTCTGGATTTTAGTAGGGTGGTGAAAAATTATGATGAGGTTTATTTGCTGACATTTAATGCTTCTGTGGTCCTACCTTTATATCTTTTTGACATCTTCCACACAAAAATGGCTGGCTTTGCCAAAATGAACAAAATAGTTTTGGTGTGATTATTGACTCTAGGAGGAAGAATAATTGTAAAACATTGATAAAAAGATCAAGCTAAGGTTATCAGAATTTCATAATGTCACTGTTTTTTCTTGCAGTATAAACATGTTTAAAATATCATTGTCCAGTAACATGAGGTGTTCTGTTATTATTGTTTGGAAATCCCTCATCACAAAAATTTAATGACAGCAAAAATAGAGACAATTTTTTCACTGGCATCTATATGCTTAGGCAAGATTTTATAGACATCATATGAAAACACATCGTTATGTCATTGACCCAAGTCAATACCATTTATCATGGTACTGACATCATTCTTTTTCACCCTATCATGACTCATTTCTTGCAAAAGTTAAATATACACACCTTTACCACTGTTTTTTAAATGCATACATGTTAAGTCTCCCATCTGTTGGGGGAGGTTCAAAATTATTTGAAAATAAGTTGTTGTTTTTTACACATTTTCAGAAATCTCCTTACTTGGAAATAGATGCCCCCCCCCTTTGTTTATATGAAAATAAAAAATCCCCCACTTTGCAAGTGAAAATCTCTTTGGCCTTAGAAAAGTACAAATGTGTCCTAATGAACAAATTATTATAATTGTTTTGTGATGATTTTGCATGCCAGGAACAGGTATGAGAAAAGTATTTTGACATGAGTAAAAAGAACAACAACAACCTCATGTCATACCTAATGGTCTTTCATCTACCCTGAAATACATCAGTTGTTTTACCCTGACTACTGTTGGGAGTCCCCTTCCCACAATAAAATCATATAACAAAAACTAACATGGATATATTATGGTAAACAAAATAACCAAACATTTAATCTTTCAGAAAATGAAGCATCAGAAGGTTCCAGTGGTGGCAGTGAGGCAAATGATCTGTTGTTACAGCTGTTGTTTAACGAACTTGAGTCCAGCTGCCATCGGCATGTCTTGTTAAACCAGAGGCAGAGCAAGTGCTTTCTTCAACACCTGGAGACACGACATCGATCCCAGGACTTTCCTTTTGACATAACAGCACTTCTGCAGGGAGAAGACCCCACACACCCTGCCAGCAAGGCTCAAACCATCACAGAAACCAAACAATACCTGTCTGTACCACCACAGACATTTTCCCAGCATGCTTCACCGCGAAGTCGTACCCCGTCACCAGCAAAAGCAGACCCAGGCAAAGTTGAAGATAAGAAACTCCCTCAGTGGCAGTGCTTCATTAAGGCTGTCAATTTATTTTCTCTCACTCTAACATTTGTGCCTGCATCATATGCAGATTTGGTCCTTCTTAACAAAAGGAGTGAAAAGGTCAAATCTTCTGAGGCAGCAGAAGGCGAACCAGCTGTGTCATCAAGTGGTAAGGTAGATAATTCTAATGAGTCTGAGCAAAAGACTAATGCAGCAGATGGCGTTTTTAAGAAGGAGAAGGAAGCTTCTAGCAGCTCCTCTGATGCTGATTCCAGCCTTTCCTCAGCATCACAGGCAGACACTGTCCTGGAAGGATACAATTGCATGGAGGTCAAAACCAGAGATGAACATTCTGATCAAAGCACTAAAGCATCTGCGCTGCCTCATGCTTTGTCACCACCAACAACAGAGCAGAGAGATAGAGATGTTAAAAATGACAAAAATGTATCAAGATTGACACACTGTCTGCCTGTGTATGTGTATGATTGTATATCACACAATGTTTTGGACTCTCTTATCAACCCATGGGATTTTCATGTTTCCACTGACCTCTATCATGACATGACCTTTGACCTTCAGAGTGAGATTGTCGAAGCACCGTCAGATACAGCCAGTCCCAGGATGAAGAGAGTGGCTTTCAGTGTAGACAGTATCAAGGTATTTGCTGAGTGTTGGGCTTTGACCTATCAAAGTAATCTAAGGCTTGATCAAGTAACAGCATATTTATTTTATACTTGGAATACAGGTAGCTTATTAAAAGATGAGGTACAGAGCACAAGAACCATCCATCATGTTTAGATATTAGTTAAGTTATCATTTTTTTAAAGAAACAAAAAACAGTTAGTTTTATAAGTGATATCTGACAGTTTGAACCAAAAAAAAAACTATTTTCAAATATCCAAAAAAGTCATTGTTACCTGAAACAGTTCTGTTCATTTATGCTGTTAATCTGTGTTTTAACACTGAAGAATAAATCTTTGCTAGTCACTGTAAACAGGTATTTCCTATCTGAGCCAAGCTGCAGAGATTGCTTTTTTTAAACTAAGGAAACAACATAACTTACTTTTGAGATCATGTTAAATCATCATCTAGGTAGTATGTTCTGATCTTGATGTCTATTTTTAGCAGAGATCACTGCCATGCTAATTTATAGATTTAGTAAGAACATATAGAGTTACTTGTTCATAATTTTTGTTAAAAATATCAGAAGTGTTCAATATCATGTTTACTAAAACTAAAATAAGAGTTCATCGAGAAATTATGCCTAAATTCCCCAAAATGGTTAGAAAATATTGTCACATGCATTTTATACAGGCAAACTATTGGATACCACCTTTAATGCTTTTAATGCAAATTCGTATTTTAACTTTATATATCAATGTCTTTATGAAATGCTCTTTGGTATTATTGACATAGGATGAAGAGGACATAAATATTAGGGCAGCATGGAGGTCACATGAGCGAAGGTCAACTGAGGGTTCAAATGACGGGGGAGAGAACTTGTGGCAGCACTGTAACTCACTATCAGAGATGTACTACAACTGCTATGTAAAAGGTGTATATGAAACATATTTATGAAAATCAATACAAATTTAAATTTGAATGTGTTTATGTATATACTTAAAATTGTTATTATAATAAAAAAAACTTGCAGTAAATAACCTGCAGTAAATAACCTGCAGTGATATACTTTGATTAGTTAGTTGGTAAATAATTGCTGTCTTTATTTAATAAGTTGGTGAATGGGTATTAATTGAACTTTATGACAATATTATCTTTGCAAAACAGTTTGTTTAAAGAACAAGACAACATCATGACAATAACAGTTTCCCATGTGTGTGTACACATAATAAAACTTGATGATTTCTCCCTCAAAATGATATGCCTGCATTTTACATAATATGCATGTACAGCAATTTTTTTTTCTTTTGTCTCATATATCTCTGAAGTGTAATAAACATAAAAAATAATATAATGATAATTTCTTCTGCCATCAGGTGTTTTCAAGAGCCTGCAGAATGGCTTCCCAATCAACAGCCATGATATAGATGGTGCCATTAACACCATATGCGAGGAGTCATTGCCCTTGGAAACAAACATGACCTTATTCCTACACAGCTCATGTGCCCACATGCAGCAGATAGTGAATGGGTCAACGTCCAGACAGGGGAAGGAGGAGGAGACAGAGGGAGAACAGATGCAGGAGGAAGAGGAAGAGGAAGAAGATAATGCTGATGGTCGACAAGGCAATGAAATCTCTGCCTCAAAGAAAACCTCAGTCCGCTTCCTGGATATACTAGATGATCAAGAACAGTAGGTGGTGTTTTTACTTGGTTTGACATTGAGCTGGAAGGTTCCAAATTGTGCATGTAAGACCATTGTAACACACCTGAATGGTTATCGTATGTTTAAGTTTTAAATGGGTACACTTCTGATATTACTCATATTTAATAAAGCTATCATAATATATGAAAATGAAAAAGTGAAAGTCAGATAAAACTTTTTCTCTTTCCTTTATGTCTGAAGTGTAAGGGAAATAAAAGAAAGTAAAGCAATTTGCATTTCACTTTTTTCTGCCTTTTGAATATTTTGTTTTGAAAAAAAACAACAACACATATCAAGTAAAACATTGATGTGCTTTTTTGTGTCTTTTTGTCCATGGTACAGCCTTCAATATTAGTATGTATAAAAAAACAAGTAATGAATGTATGAAAAAATTTTTACAATGGTTTTCTATCTATTCCAGAGAAACACCTCGACCTTTGGTGCCAGCAGTGCTGAAGCTTCCCCAGGTGTCTTTGACCTTTGACCTTCCCTCCATGCACTTTGACCTCCCTTGTGAGCCAATCAAAGGGCTGCATTCTCTAGTGAAGGACAAGTTTCAGGACATTGTACAGAAATGGTTTCGATGTGTGCCGTCTAATCCAGACTTCTACTTCTACTGTCCAGAGACTCCGTCTGTAAGTCACATATATAGTTTAATGCTTATTTTTGTTGTTGTTGTTATATTGCAATGACACAGTTGTGGTCATATTGACAACGTCCAGCTAATTATTGGTGGAAAAGTCGCCAGACTTATGTCTGGGTAAAACCACTGACACACAGCAGAACTGACATATATTTTATTATGCCTCTGCTATTCCAAGAAAGGTGAAAGAAGATTAATTGTTACCTCTGCCCATCAGTACCATTCTTACTCACTTATAAGATGGGGATTTTTCCTTTAAATTTCATGTTCAAAGTGTGGGGCTCGTCTTATAGGCGGGGTCTAGCGACCTGGCAAAAAGTTTTCACGTTGTTTTAGGGCAAAAACATACCACATAAACTTGTTAACAGTTATGCAATGACCCGACATGCTGTCATTATCGGCCACAGATAACTTACCTTTATTGAACTTTGAATTCTGTCGGTCAACGATTAATTGTCTTACATACATTTCCCTTTGTTCTGCATGAAACACAGCTTATTATCCATCAGTAAACACTGAGACAAACTTTCAACTTCAGTCTGCTAAAAACACCAAGCTGTAATTTACATGGTGTTTCAGTGTAGACTTGCCTCATTACACAGGTCAAGTGACTGACTCTGAGATAAGCTGTTGTCAAGGTGATATCGATCGGAGCAGTTTGACAGTGAGGGAGTAAACAATGTGCTTTTATAAGCAGCTGCCGATTACATTTCTCCATGAAATTATTGATTGGTGGCATGTACACAAGGACAGTGCACTGTTCCCCGATATATCGTGTACTGTCATACCAGACTTGGTGACGTAGATCAAAGAAATTAATGCCATGCCGCTACAAGCTACAGGATAGCAGAGCAAATGACACTTGATACATCCCGCAACGTGTGAAAATTACAGTCACTGTTTACCAATTAACTCCTCTTCATTTTTTCGCCTCATCTTATAAGCGGGTTGAAACAGAAACAGGCAATTTCACAGGTGAAGTAGGGGGGATCAGCTTATAAGCGAATAGTCTTATAAGTGAGTAAGTATGGTATGTGGCCATGCAGTTTTGGGTTTTAGCTTTAAAGGACAAATTGTTAATAATCAGTATTTTACATGTAAGTGTTCCCCAATTTTTTTTATTTAAAAGTTAGTAAGTAATCTCATCTGTATTTTACATGTAATTGTTTTTAAAAATCAATATTTTACATGTAAGTGTTCATTTATGTTTTCTTTCTTCAGATTTAGGAAGAACAATTGTTTTTTTTATTTTTTAACATATTCATTATCTTATTTATCCATAGAATGAAAAGAAATCAAAATTATAATCATGTAGTGAGTTTATATTTGGCAGAATCAAGGACAATACTATGTAAACATTCTGGGCAATGTTGTTAAATTAATAATAAGGCTATTTAGAACTCTGTGATATTTTATTAGAGCAAACTAAGCAGAAAAAAAAGTATTTCAGTCTGTTAAATGCGTAAAGACATGGCATCAATGGCAACAATTTATTGCATAGTTTGATTAGTTTGAGTCAAATCAATCAAGTGACTTGTTTGGTTGGTTTGTCTAATGCTATCATTTGTTTCCAAACGATATTCAATAGCAAAACACTTTTCGTAAAGAGGAGACCCTTTCCTGTCAATTTTAGGTAAGAAAAATAATATTTAATAAGAATATATATGATAAAGTCCTATGAGCATTGCATCATATACAAAAATTTGAAATTGCACAGGATCAAGGTATTCCCATGCAAGCAAAATGTAAAAGTAAAAACAAATCTTTGATGAGTCATTTAACAAAAAGTGCAAACCTGACTAATTGCCTTGGAACGGTCATTCGGCAATATTTACTGACTGGGTTGCTTAAACCAGTTTTACAGAGCTCTAACCTCGCACTTCGAGATGGATTTCTCAAATTCTAGCAATGAAAATATTTAATCCATTTAAGTAAATGTCCAAGCGCTGACGTTTAGTTTGATAAGTTATGACAAAAATAGTGACATTATTGAAAAAAAATGACCACATAGTGTTTAGAAGAGGAAAAGTTATTATATCGATTAGAAGTCCTACAAAAAATTGGGGATATTGAATGAAATTAACTTTTTGAATCAAGAAAAAAAAAATGACCAGAAAAAAGTATTTAATAATTAAAGTACGTTTTTCTAAAATATTTTGAGTTGATTTCTTTTGCATCAACCCTGCGTGTTACATTTAACTGTAGAAATGTCTTAACAGTCCCTAATTTACTTGTCTGTATGGTAGTCATGATATAAATGATGTTGCTTTTTTTCACTTAAAATTATTTATTTGTCTAGAGATAAAGTGTAGCTGATTTTAATGGCTATTTATTTTAGAATGTATTGTTGATTTTGATCTATGTTTCATTTTATGTTTTAAGAGTTCTGAGTTGATTGATGAGAGGGAGACGACAGCATCTGATGGACCCCAAGGTTGGTTCTTAATCTCAATAATTGGATTGCTCATAGGTTTAAAATCCCCTAAACCAATTTTTCAGTTGTCTGGAGGTGTTTATTGGTAACAGAAATAGTGGTGCCCTCACTGTGACATCTTTGGACAGTAACCGGTAACTTAAGGGTAAATGTGTTAAAGCCAAGACTGGACCTCTATCATTACAGCACTTTCGTTACAGCATCAGTTACAAAAGTTGTTGAAAATCATAGTTGTGTATATTTCCATTGCTAATGCTTGAGAACATATTTGGGAAGTGATGACTGGCTTGCCTGGAGTAAGGATAATAGGGCTGGATGTGGTATCATGCCAGGTGTTTGCGACATGCTATACACAGTGAAAGCAGCACTTTATCTGCATACTATACCTGGACTTGGTCTCCAGATATCTGAAATGTTGTTTATGGTATGATAAACCTAACTAACGAAATAAAACCAAGAACCAGTGCAAATTAGAAATAACAAAAAAAGTGTTACCTTTCTTTTCGTTAAACCTTCATATTCTAGGTTGATTGGCAAACTAAATGGTGTCCTTAATAAAGCTGAAATCAGGTTTACTTTATTTTAAACCATTACACGGTTTAAGGGAGATCTTTTGTTTTTTACTTTACAAGCTTTAAAAGGATTTTTGAAGACATTCTTTAACCAACATTATTCATGATTAACAAACAATCTTGACAGTATAATATCCTAGCAGTAAAATGTCTAGCATTTTCTACTTATATACCTTTGTCTCCACAGTTCTGGTAGAGGAGTCTGTATTACCAGAATCAGACAAGCTGACACCAATGCGTAATGATGGGGCATCAATGGCATCAACATGTGACTCGGAGGAATCCCTCGAAGATGACTTGATGCTTGACCTTGACGTGAAGGGTCAGGACAGGAGCGATGATGAACCATTGTTCATCAACTTTACATGCACTGTGAAAAGTGGTTTGCAGCAGTATAGCATCAGTCTCCGTAATATGGTAGCGTGCCTCGGTAAGCTGCTGGAGAGGAGTCTTTAAGTATTTATGTACATTTAACTGACTTCCCTTCTTTATTAATCATATTCAAGATTTATCTTGTCGCAAAGATTTGTGTTTTAATCATTGAACCACCATTTCTTTTGCTGTCTCAGATATGATAATGCTGGCGTTTCTCAAAAGGAAAAGTGTGGTAGGCACATAGGAAACTTCATTCTGATTAAATAGTTATCTGCTTAATTATGATTTAAACACAGGTACTAACATAAGTTTTCATAAGCTGTAATCTACCAGCAGTCTTTGCAGGTCACTAAATTCACTTGGACAGCAGTGTGCAAACAATGCAAACAACATATTATCTGCCATTGCTTGCTAAGGCATAACGTTTATCTATAATAACTTTTGTGATGCATGATCTTATTTTGACAGCTGGGTAATTGAAATTTAAACATTTCAGGAGCCCATGGTTTACAGCATTCTGATGAAGTCATTGTTATAAAGGATCACAATATATAGGAGTTCCACTGCACCGTTATATACATGCATACTTATAAATAATTAGTACTATCTTACCTTATTTTCAGGGGAGCTTAGGAGTGCCCTTGAAAACTTTGATGAAATCAACCTTGGTGACCTAAAAGTGACCTTCGACCTCAACTGTCTGTCATTGCCTAGTGACACTGATATGTTGCCCCGGAAACCATCCCTGCTGCGAATGTTCTCCAGTTCAAGTCTTGGGGGAACCTCAAGTGGGACATCCAGCCCAAGGTCAAATCATGGGTCAGAGGTCGAAGAAAGGTCAAGCTTCTCCCATATGTGAGTTGACATGTGTCAATCAAAGTTTGATAGGGGGATGCTCCTCAGTATGTGACCGCATGGGTTTAAGTCCAAGACAAGTCATGGTGAAAATATCATACCCCACTAGCTGGCTTTCAGTGTGTTGGTGGTTGTCAATGGATATCTGACTTGGCTCCTTCTCTTTAATAATTATAGAGCTGGAAATGATAATGTCTATAATTGTGCCAGTGGAATGTGCAAATTAAATCAAAGCTAAGATAAGCCTTGGGTTGCAGTATGATTTAGGAACTAGTTGAGGGTGGTCATGTGTTTCAGCCTCAACTTTCACATATGGAACATGCTAACAAACCAAAAGCAGCAACACAGTTACTTTAACTAGACAGTTATTTTGTTTGACAATGTTAGATGCAGCCTTATCGTATGCAACATTTTCCAGCTTGAAATAGATATACATTTTGCTGTCAAACATAAGGCTTTGTTATTTAATATTCCAGTATGCTAACTATAGCATGGAGACAAGACTTTACAGAGAATTAATGCTTCTTTTAGATTTTCAAACAAAACATTTATTTGAATTTAAAGTGGAAAAGCAACAGAAAAAGAAGCATATTATTCAATTATTGTAATAGCTCTCCATGTTTAAGTGGAACTGAAATACTGTAGTTCTATATACATCAAAGGAAAATGCATGTAACAAACCTGATAGTATGAACTAAATGACAGCATAGATTTACAACCATCACATGGCATAAGTAACAATCTAAAATTGTTTTTTTTTATATTTTATTAATATTGTGGCACATACATGGTTATATAAATATCTTTTTTTTTAAAATAAAAATACCAGTAATTCTATGTCCAACCCTTGTTTTTCATGGCTGTGGTGTTTTCAGAAGTGATTCGAAGCACCTGAAGGATCCTCTGGGACATCTGCCTACAAACCAGCATGATGCTGTCAACAAATGTATGGAAGAGGTAAGTGTAAGGCCAGTCCACTTTCCCCATTTATTTTCATTCATATTAATCTTCCATTAGCTTATGATCACATTTACTGAGCTACTCCCACTGTGTTACACATTTATTCAGCTTCTAGTGACTTGTGCCAACATTCCCATAGCCTTACCCTTTGCCCATACTCATGCACAGAAACACCTAGTTCCACACAATGTCCCAATGAGTCAGGCCAACTTTTTATTAGCTCCACCTATTTCACCAAGTGATACACCACAGCATCAACATAGCTCCACCCACTGCCTTCAATCATTCATGCCCACATTCGCAAACTTCCACCCACTTTCCACAATGATTCACACTGACATGACTATTAAAGTGATAAATCAAACCTTAAGACACAAATTTAATATTTAAGTAATTAAATCATTATTTGCTAAAGTTATTTATTTAAACCAATAAACCTATCACCTTAATTGCTGCTTTATGGACTATTTAACCAAGGCTGTTTATTTGACATTAATACTTCTATACATTTTATCTTGTTAGTTTGACTTATGTGACAGTGTTAAGTCATTTACAAAATACCTCAATTACAATTGTATATTCTTCTTTTAAATAACATTCTTACACCATGATTCAGGCCCTGTTGAGTGTTTAGAACTACCAACACCAAGGGTAAGGAAACCCCAAGGTTTATTCCCTGATTGAGCCATGGCATTCTCACATGGTAACTTTGGCATTTAAACGCTCAATTTGCAGGAAGTGAATGCCGTCCTTAAATAACTATAAGGCAGTTAGTACAGGATGCGGCATTCCTTGTCTTCCCTTCTCCAAACCCTCCAAAAACAATTTATTGTAACCTTCTCTATGTGGTTCCAGATTGAGTGGCTGCTGCGCGATGAGATAGTCTCCAACCTACGCCATATGATGCCCATCCAGAGTGATGCCCTGGAGTATGTAGCTGCCCACATCCATGCCACTAGTGACATCAGGAAACCAAACACCAAGGTTGAGAATGTGCCTCTGCAGTTTGTCTTTGGCCCAGATAAAAGTCTTGAACTATTTGAAAAGGTATGTAATATGACCTTTTTTTCTCAAGGTATGATTATATGATTAGATTAGTATCATGATAGGTGTTTTTTTCCTCTCACAATAATACTTTCTCCTAAACTGAAAGATTGCAAATAGAACATTAATATATATATATATATATATATATATATATATATATATATATATGTATGTAAATAATTTTTTCAAAATATTTTTTATGGCCAATCAGCAATGGTCATTTTTGATACATGACTTCAGTTATTGCCCATGACTCTTTGCATAGCTTACAGAAATTTATTAAATCCTTACAACTTCCATTACATCATAATGAAGAATTGTACATCTATCCTAATTACTGTTATACCGAAAAATCCTAATTGTTTTTTTTTTATATTTTTATAGGAGTTCCAGAAGATGAAACTTCAGTCCTACCTGTTGATGCGGGAGGATGTTTGGTACTATCTTTCAAAGATGCAGGTATATGACTACATGGAGGCCATGCTGGACCCACTGCTGGTGAACCTAGGTACGACACAAGGACCACCCCACAACCGAGGTCTGCTAAAAATGGGGGTGCGCCGTAAAAGCGACACCAGCACCATAGTACGCTCAGACAACACATCAGGGTTGAGCGGAAAATATGTCAAAAATATGTCCCCTTTGACACTGGTTCAGAAAGACCATGTTTTTGATGTAGGGTCAGATAATGTCGTCTGCTCGAGTCCACTAACAGTGAAAAGTGAAGGGGAAGGTAAAGCAGACAAAACTGCAGCAGATGTTAGGAAAGGAAAAAACAAGGGTGCTGGACTCAGTATGGGCTTAAATGCAGATAATATCAGTGAGATTCATAAACGAATGAGTAAGGAGTCAATATGGAAGAAGAACAAAGACAACATAGAAAGTCTTTTGGATGCAGGCAGACACAAAAGTGGAGTTCAGGACCAGTCAGCAGATGGAAGCACTGTTACAACAGGACCTACGTCGCCTGATACAGGCAGCGAATTCTCACCCGTCAGTCTCTTGTCCACAAACAGTGATGATGCACCACACTTTCAAATGACTCCACTATCCAGACTTGCTAGCACAGACAAAGGTGGCACCAGTCAGGATAATCAAAGTGGCATTGACTCACCTGTTAGTAAAACTGATATAGCCAGGAGAATAGAAAGAACCAGCTCATCCTCATTGAATACTGCAAGTGATGGTGCTGGCTTAGCATCACTTGACAACATGTTGCATGCATCAGATGTCGGACAAAGAGCTGCTGGGATTGATGTCACATCATCCACAACAGGAAGTCCCTTCACCTCCGCTGTGCAGTCTCCAATACTGTCAGATATCTCAATACAGCTAACGAAAATTGATGGACACAGCGAAATGTATCAGCCAGATATTGAAATGGAGTCGAATGCTGATGAAAGCTTTGACAGTATTGATATAAAGGATGAGGGAGTTTTGAAAAGGTGAGTTGACTTTCAGGTAGGCTGAGTAGATTTGGCTTGGTGAGTCAATATATCCTATAATTCCAACTAGATCCTTAATTATAAGTACTCATGTCAGGTTCAGTTTATTTTTATTTTTTGTTACATCGCACTGACACAATAATGGTCATGTTGGCGACGTCCAGCTAATTATTGGTGGAGGAAGACCCCACACTTATATCTGGGTAGAACCACAGGTGCACAGCATCCCCTGTTCAACTTATGTTCAAAATGTTGATACATATGCATGCATGCTAATGTTTTGTTTGCAAGAAGTATCAAGCTTGGATCATACAGCTCGTGTTCATGTCATTTTCTTTTTTAAACCTTTTCTGTATCGCTGCAGGTGTTCAAGTTTTGCTGGATTTCGATCTAAAGGGACTGCTCTGGATATAAAAGGGGCTCTCTCAGAGTTCACAACTCCAGTCAAGGTCACAGAGGAGTCGACGGTGGTGAGCAAGTCTCGGCTGCGCCACTCATCGGCACCGATGTCTGGTTCTCCGCTTAAAACCCGCGGCATATTCACCCAGCCAAACACTCCCTCCTGCATCTCATCCAGGGGAAGTGTCACTGAGGATGGAGGTAAATACCCTACTGAGCATAAATTGACCCCAGGCTTACGCAAATTGTGTACACCCAAACCAACCAGCACTTACTGAGTGCTCTATGATCAGGAACTACATCCACTGCTGTTTAATCTTACTCACAACTCATTGTAACCTATGCATGGTATAAGACAGCAGACATGAATACCAGTACCACCTTACAACTTGTGGTCATGACTGATAGGTTAGAGTTGATAGATAGTTAGAGTTGGTTAGAGTCAATGAAAAAAAACTTCACAAATAATGATTGGTAATTTTTTCCATGTTAATTCAGTTTTAAATTGTAAGCTATACAGCTCAATTACATATTGAAGAAATAAAAATTACTTGAGTTACATTTTTTATTTTAATCACTTTACAAGTATGCAGAATACCAGAGCTGCACTCATTGTAAGGCATATTGGTAGCAAGTTTTAACCCGAGTCCAACTTGGAGAATGGCAGAGACGGGGTTAAATCATACTTTCAGAAATGTGCTTTCTGAGGCAGATCTTGTTGAATTGATAATAATACCCCAAATCAGTTCCTGTCTTCGATGCCAGTATTTTATCATTTCAAGTATTTTTTAATAAGATCCATCAATGAGCATCAATCAAATCTTATCTAATACCTTTATTGTTCATTTGTTTTATTTACGTCTTGGTATGGTGGTTTCAGCCTATGATGGTGACATGAGTGAGATGGATGACAATGAAATGGACAGAGCACCCTGCCTGCTGCCCAACTTCTGGCTTATCATGAAGATCCAGCCTCACACTGTCAGCATTCTGTACCAACACAGGTATGTCTTGTACAGCTGGTCCATCTGCCTTGTAACATTATTGTATTGTGGCTGTATATGAGCTGATAATCTGATAGACAACAATAGAAATAAAGCATTAATAACTTCAAGAGATCTTATTGGCACTACTAGGTTATTTATAAAAGATTTCAGGTTGTTCATTAACCATGCTAGATTGTTCATTTATCATGCCAGGTTGTTTGTTTGCAATTTCAAATTATTTATTAACAATCCTTAGAGGTCGATAACAATGCCTGCTCAATAATTGGTCATTCAGGCTAATCATTAACCATTTAGGTTGTTAACTTACACTTACTGGTAACTCTTTAATTTACAAGGTAATTCATAATCAGTTTCTGTTATTTCATTTACAATTAACAACATTATATAAGCTCATATAGCACCCTAGGCTTATAATGCTAATTGACCAATGTTTTAAATGGATTATATGTATTAGGAATGGTCCTTATTTGGTTGTGCCTATTTTGAATTAAAAAAAAAGAAAAAGACTCTTCATGAAGAATGAAATAACACCTGTAACAAAACTGTTCTTGTTTTTGTATGGTTTTCTTTTTGACAAGTCTCCCTGTGTTCATACTTTTAATTTCTTTCCTAGTTTAATTTTCCTCATTAACGTTTTTTAGTTTATTATTTGTTCCCTTCATTAACAGTTCTGTATTGATTGTTCTAACTCAATTAATTATTCTATAACCATCAACAGTTTAATCTTAATTAACAATTCTATCTACATCTACAATACTTGGTCCTTAATTAACAATTTTATGCATAGTTATGGTCATGCCCTTTTTCTAGTACTTCCTATATTTATCTACATTCTTCATCAACACTTACTAAAACTTCATTAAAAATTAGCAATTCTTAATTCATAATTAACTATTGGATACTTACATAAAAGCTCTATAATTCTAACCTCCATAAACTAGATAAGTGTACAATATGAACAATTCTAGATACATCATTAACAATTCATGACACCTGTTATACATATGAATATCAGTGTTATTATTTGATTGTAGAACACGCACTTAAGGTTAAAATCTTTCCATATCTTGTTTCAGACGTAAGAAAAGGTAAATACTTCCAAGTATTTGCTCTTGTTCTAGAATACAAAGTGTTTGGTGCCATTATATGTTTAGAATACCAGGGTAAATAAATAAAGTGATATGTGATTGAGTATTTTGTATGTCTTTAAAGTGCAGCATATATATGTATATCTATCTCAGAGCAAACATTAGGAGGCTTAGACATTAGGGGTATTCTTTATTATATTGTTCTCTGCGCTTTTACTTGTATGTGGCTCTATTTCTCTTAGGAAGCTAAGAAAAAAACAGAGACAACAGCAGTGTTGTCATACAATAATTCATTTGTGAGAACGTTTCTCTGACCCATTGCTGTATCTCAGCTGATTATATTATTTTCAAACATCACCATGTTTCAGTTATAGCAGGGTGTGTCTGGCATAACACAAGAGCTACCATTACAGTTTAGGTCAGGTTCAAGGTCAAGCTCATATGTATGATCATTGCATCTCAATGGGGATGAGGAGGTTTATGTCTCCTTCAGTGGTATTTCTTTTTGTATTTGTAACTTGCTTCTGATTAAGAAAATGAGGATCCTATCTTGTGTTTCATTTTAAGGGTGTTTTTATTTTTTGTTCTTAAATGTGTAATGTACAAAATACAACAACAAACATGATTCCAGTAAAAGGATGCACTGTCCTAATACAGCAGAAAGGGTTTCTTGTAGTATGCATTGCCATGGATATGATCTCTGTACTCTTTAGCATGATATTGTACTGCCAAGTTGCTACTCACGAGACTCCAACATAAGTGCTTATTATTCTTTGATAGCACGTTTTCTGTTTATGCATCTTAAAAAGTTGTGCATGAACTTTTTTCTTTTAACTATTTACCTTTATTCACTGATATATTGGATATATCAGTTGAATTTCCACCTTCAATCATATATAAAGCAATAACAGTTCAGTTAGGAACACATATAAAAAATACATAAAATAAAGACAAAAATGCAAATATGAAGCATGATTATTTTTCTATCTCATTAGGAAGTTTTGTTATCAACACCCTGGTATTCTTTAATATTGTTGCACCTTTTCTTGTATGTAAACATTATGTTGCTTTGGCCCAATGGCGAATACCGTCCCATTGGTGTGATTTATACAGCTACTGTCCTTCCCTCCTGATTACTGACTCAAAACTCCAATGGGTTATACTCCCTGGAGTTATATATGCTTTATGTAAACTCACACCAACTGTTTTTTATATTCCTCACGGGCTAAACACACTTTACATAAACTCATGCCAACTGTTTTGTTACTTGTATGGTAAAAGGAACTTTAAATTAACTTCTGTTGAGCCCTAGTTTTTATATTGCCGTAAGTTAAACAGTCCTTACATAAACTTCTGACATCTATTTTGTTAATTATATGGGTTAAGCAGGTGAAGACTTCTGCCAACAGTTTTGAAACTCTGATGGGTAGAACATGCTTAACAAAATCTCCTTCTATCTGTTTTGCTAATACAATGGGTGAAAAGGTATTTACCACGCACTTCTGTCAACTGATTTGATCCTCCCATAGATTAAATAGGAGTTATCTGTCCTGAAAAAGGTTTGATATTCCAAAAAGGTTACACAGAATTTACATAAACTCCTTTGAATTTTATTAGGATTAACAGCTTTTACATCAGAAGTTGTTGGTCCAAACAGTTCTTAAATTAATTCATGCCAGCTGTTTTGATACTAATGTGGGTTAAGAAGTCTTTTTTGTAATATGCAAGCTGTGTTGATACTTTCATAGTTTAAACAGGTTAGACGTAAGCTTATGTCAACTGTTGTGATACACTTATGAGTTTAACAGGCTTTACATGAGTTCCTTCCAGGTTCAGTACACCCATAGGTTTAAAAATAGACTTTTACATAAACTCCTGTTAACTGTTTATATGCTGCCATGGGTTTAACATATATTCTTTTCCTCTTTTATGCTGTTATCTCAACATGTTGTTTTGATTTGTGTTAGGCAGAACAATGTTTCTTATGTGAATGTTTACAACCAAATAAGCTTTAGGGTGCAGTCTTATCTTCTACACCAAATTTCTCAACAAATGTGTTATTAATGTTACTTTGTTGTATTCTCACTCAGTTCCATATTTCTACAGGTAAAGCATGCTTTACATAAACTCTAGCCTTGTGTTGATAATTCATTTGTTTAGATAGGCTTTACATAATCTGAAGCTATGTTTTGATATGTCCATTGGTTAAACATACATTACTTAATCGAAGCCATGTTTTTGATATGTCCATTGGTTAAACATGCATTACATAATCGAAGCCATGCTTTTGATATGAATATTGGTTAAACATGCATTACTTAATCTGAAGCTATGTTTTTATATGCCCCAAATTAGCTAAACAGACTTTGCATAAACTGAAGCTATCTATTGATATATCCATATGTTAAACAGGCTTTACCTAACCAGAAACTATGTTTTTGTAGATCCATTGGTTAAACAGGTTTTACATAATCTGAATTTACCTTTTGATATGTGCATTGGGTAAACTGGCTTTAAATAAACTGAAGCTACCTTTTGAAATGTCCTTTGATTAAACAGCTTTACCAAATCAGAAGTATTTTTATATCTCCATTTGTTAAACATGCATTCCATAATTAGAAGCTATGTTTTTGATATGGATGTTGGTTAATCTGGCTTTACATAATTGGAAGCTATGTTTTTGATATGCCCATCAGTTAAACTGGCTAAACTCCTGCCATGTATATGGATATGTACATTGGTTACTCAAGCTTAATCTATGTCCATATGCTGCAAAGTTGTGTCATAGAAGAAAATTTCATATTTCATTGTGTTGTAAGCCAATTGATTCTATAAAATAATTTCAGAAAAATTTAAATTTGTTATATTTTTAAGCCGTATTTGTAAATAACTTCTTACTATTTAAACTACATACATGTAGCTTCTAGTTGTGAAAGTCAAAATTTTATATAAATTCAATTGGGATTAATATAAATTTGAAGTTGATATTTCCCATTTAACAGTTTGAACCCTTTTGTGACTGTTCCTACAGTTTATGTGATGTTTTTATAACACCTACCTCGCTAATTCATTTTAGTTCCTTTCATTCAGTTTGCCTCTAGAAATTCATTACCCTGAAGTTACACTAATAAGTCCTTGTACTTGCATCCATACATTTACGACAAGAGTTGTTCTATAACTGGTTAAGCCATAGCTGAATGACAAAACTGGGAAAGTTAACCCGTCATTATTCATGGCATGAAAATCACAGTACATGCACCCTTAACTGTTTTACAAAAGATCTCTTTCTTTTTATTTTTAAGCTAAAAACATGCATTTTTGAGTACCCGTATTTGTCATTTATTTGAAAATATTTCCTGTCATAAGCATATCTTGTTCGTGCTTTTTTTACTTCTTGTTTGAGATTTTTTATACTATTGAATGGAGCTGCTATGTTTCTTATATAATGAGATTAATGCATGGATAGATGTTCTTATGCTTTTCGTAAGTTTGTTTTTATTCACCACTCATTTTAAAGATAATTTAGCTCCCATTTACAAAAAAAAAAAAAAAAATAACAATGCAAATAGTTACTTTATTTTTTAAATATTTATTGATTATAAAAAAAATGCAACAAGTATTAAGCCCCTCTGTATGATATTAAAAAAACAAAGAAATATTTGTTTTGATTGTCTTATTGTTTATCCATTATATATATTTATGTATGCATTATTTAATATTTTTAATTGAGTTAAAGTGATCCATTAAACATGTATTAACCCTGATCACAAATAAAAAGAGTCTTCAATTAAGAAATATGAGGTCCCGGGTTCAATCATAATTCAAGACATTAAAGTCTAAAAATAATGACATTACATTTCTTAGGCTCCAGCAGCTATAAGGGAGAGTTATTTCTTGACTGGTATTGGTATAACGTGACAGAATGTTGTATTATGTCTTCGAAAATTCAGACAGCTCTATATCTTCTTTCAAGTGAACATCCTGACCATATGGTAGGAATATTTTTGTGGGACCTAAACTCAAACCTCCAAATTATTCTTATCTCGCAACCCCTCCTCCCAATCCCCCTACCTCTCTATGCCTGACCCCCGTAAAAACACATACTATAAAACCCACAATAACTGGAACATAGAAACTAGTGTGCATGGTAAAAAAAATTTTTAATATTATTTTTTTTAAATGGTTGTTTGCAGCTTGTTTGTGAATCATCATGTGTATTTTTCTGTCAGACTACACTAGGCTCAACTAGGGAGGCAATGGCTATGATATCAGTAACTAGTTAACCTTGTCATACATTGGACCAGTTCTCCTGAAGAATATTAACACTGTTATTTCAGCATTTAGAATAAGATATGTCCATTTCCTAACATGGTCAATATTTGTGCTTTTATGTTAGCTTTGTAAATCTTCAGAAGTTACATTTTTACTGCCTTATGCAATTTTGCAGTAAAATGATGGAAATCAATGATTACAATATTTGACAATAAAGAACAGTGTAAAAAAATGACATATTTACTTCATAGTTTAGTTAATAATTTGCTCTATTTCAAAAAATGAAAGACGTCTTTGTCAAACATTGAATGTTCAAGATGTGGTATTCACCAAAATATTACATTGTTTGATCAAGAATCACAGATATCTTGAACACTATTTTGTCTTGTGCTCGATAGCAACCCAGACATAGAAGTTGAGGGAGGCAAGGGGTATGACTTGCATGAAGCTACGATGGACTGTATTTTACAGTACATGCATTTGGGGGAAGATTCGAGGTAGGGGTGTGGGCATCAACTTCAATTAGTGATTTCGAGAAATTGATACTTTTACAGTGAATAAATATAAACGTTACTCCACGTATTCCATATATATCAAGTAAGAGCAATTAGCCAGTTAAAGAAAGTTAACTGGTCAACCTGTATAGGAATACCATAACTATTTAACCATTGCCATCCCTGGATTATATATAATTATTGACTTTGTTCATAAAGCAAAGTTCTGATGAAAATAAGGCCTGCAAATTAATAGCTACAATTGGATAATTATTTTTAAACTGTAATACATGAACTTCCTGGATTACAGATTCAAATTACATTCAGTCTTTTTAGAGCATAGATTTTAATTGCATTCAGAGTATATTTACAGCATAGAATTCACATACGTACAGTGTCTATTTAGAGCATAGAATTCACATATGTACAGAATCTATTTAGAGCATAGAATTCACATATGTACAGAATCTATTTAGAGCATAGAATTCACATATGTACAAAATCTATTAAGAGCATAGACTTCAAGTATGTACATAGTCTATTTAGAGCATAGAATTCACATAGAGTAGATTTCAGTCTGTGAACAGAGTCAAAATTAAGCACAGATTGAAATCAATGTACAGATTATTTAGATTTCTGTCCTTGTACACTGTCTATTTTGTGTAGATTTCAGTCTGTGAACAGAGTCAAAATTGAGCACAGATTGAAATCAGTGTACAGAGTCTTTAGATTTCAGTCCTTGTGCACTGTCTATTTTGAGTAGATTTCTGTCTGTGAACAGAGTCAAAATTGAGCACAGATTGAAATCAATGTACAGAGTCTTTTGTTGATTGCTGATTTTAATCTGCATATAGATTTTGTTCTGAGTGCAGACTTAATCTATATGCTGACTCTATTTTGATAGCAGATTCCAATCTATGTACAGGGACTTTATTTTGAGTATAGTTTCCAATCTATGTACCTAGACTTTTTCAGTATAGCAGTATAGAGTCTATTTTGAGTACAGATTTAAATCTATGTACAGAGTCTATTTTGAGTACAGAGTCTTATCTTTGTACAGCATCTATTTTGAGTGCAGATTGGAGTCATGCAGAGTCTATTTTGAATACAGAGATAAATCTATGTACAGAGTCTATTTTGAGTACAGATCTAATCTATGTACAGGGTCTATTTTGAGTACAGATCTAATCTATGTACAGGGTCTATTTTGAGTACAAATCTAATCTATGTACAGGGTCAATTTTGAGTAAAGATCTAAACTATGTACAGGGTCTATTTTTAGTACAGATCTAATCTATGTACAGGGTAAATTTTGAGTACAGATCTAATCTATGTACAGGGTCTATTTTGAGTACAGATCTAATCTATGTACAGGGTCTATTTTGAGTACAAATCTAATCTATGTACAGGGTCAATTTTGAGTACAGATCTAAACTATGTACAGGGTCTATTTTTAGTACAGATCTAATCTATGTACAGGGTAAATTTTGAGTACAGATCTAATCTATGTACAGGGTCTATTTTGAGTACAGATCTAATCTATGTACAGGGTCAATTTTGAGTACAGATCTAATCTATGTACAGGGTCAATTTTGAGTACAGATCTAATGTATGTACAAGGTTTATTTTGAGTACAGATCTAATCTATGTACAGGGTCTATTTTGAGTACAGATCTAATCTATGTACAGGGTCTATTTTGAGTACAAATCTAATCTATGTACAGGGTCAATTTTGAGTACAGATCTAAACTATGTACAGGGTCTATTTTTAGTACAGATCTAATCTATGTACAGGGTCTATTTTGAGTACAGATCTAATCTATGTACAGGGTCAATTTTGAGTACAGATCTAATCTATGTACAGGGTCAATTTTGAGTACAGATCTAATGTATGTACAAGGTTTATTTTGAGTACAGATCTAATCTATGTACAGGGTCTATTTTGAGTACAGATCTAATGTATGTACAAGGTTTATTTTGAGTACAGATCTAATCTATGTACAGGGTCTATTTTGAGTACAGATCTAATGTATGTACAAGGTTTATTTTGAGTACAGATCTAATCTATGTACAGGGTCTATTTTGAGTACAGATCTAATCTATGTACAGGGTCTATTTTGAGTACTGAGTCTAAACTATGTACAGGGTCTATTTTGAGTACTGAGTCTAAACTATGTACAGGGTCTATTTTGTGTACAAATCTAATCTATGTACAGGGTCAATTTTGAGTACAGATCTAATCTATGTACAGGGTCTATTTTGTGTACAAATCTAATCTATGTACAGGGTCTATTTTGAGTACAGATCTAATCTATGTACAGGGTCTATTTTGAGTACTGAGTCTAAACTATGTACAGGGTCTATTTTGAGTACTGAGTCTAAACTATGTACAGGGCCTTTTTTGAGTGTGGATTAGACTCTACATGCAGATTCGTTTTGGAGTACAGAGTCCAAGCTAGGTACAGAGCTTTACTTTAGATTCCTATCTATTTGTTGAAGGTCCCATCATATTGAACAATGAAATCGAGCAAAATTAAGAATGTGTCCATTTTTAGAATTAAGGGTTTTTGTTTACTGTGCATTATTTCCCCATCCATAGATAAAACTTGAACAATATATATATTGTACAAAGTCACACATCACATGTTTGTTTTATAGCCTCTCTTGTTTGAAATTTAACAATATTAATTTTACAAACAAAAAATGACAAAAATCCTTGCAAAAGCCCTTACTAGATACATGTCAGAAATTTTGTCAGCTCTGGCAGTTGAACATGACAGATTTTGCCATCCTTGGTCAGTTTTGTATGGAATATTTTGTGAAAGGGAGATTTTGTCAGCTGTAGCAATTCAGGATAAGAATATTTGTTAACTATTTCAAATTTACAGTTTCTTTTGGAGATTTTGTGAATGGGTGACCATGTCAGTGAAAACCTTAGTGTGTAAGATTTTGTGAATAGGAGATTTTGTCAGTGAAAATATTTTTGTGCACATTTTTTTAGTGAAGCTGCTGTATGTCTTGTATTGCAGACATCATGGTTTGTACATTGCAGGGAGACAGGTCGAGAGACAAGGGAGGAGCTACTGCAGCAGAGGAATCTGCTTGCCCAGGTGCGGGAGAAAGTAGAGTTGATGTGTCTCCGAGTAAACCAGGTGCGTCTCGCTGTGGTTGATTTACTCTTCAGTTGGTGACCCATGCAATTAATATGCAGACATTAAGTTTAAGAAATGCAAACTCTATAAACGCAACTTAAGATATAAATTGTCATTGTCACACAAGGAAAAGGCATTGGCATCAATGTTAAATTTCTAGTTTTTATGGGCTTTCAGAGGAATCCACATAAGCCATTGCAATGGTTTTAATTTCTAGTGATTTAAAAACAACAACACTACACTTTGAGCTGGTATTAAGAAAGTCTGCTGTATGTGTACTTGTACATTTATGTGTTTTTATTACAGCAACTGTTGTTGAACAACCTGTTTGAAACCCGTAACTGCCACACCCTGCTGGTGGATGCAGATGATGAAGACATCTCCTGGAGGGTGGATAAGGGTCCAAAACTCAAAACCCAACAGTCACTTAACGTCAGTAGTAAGTAGTCAGAAAGGTGCTCTACTAGTGTCTAAAGTCAAAACTGTTCTATACTGTAAAATGTCTATTTTCAAAATGCTAGCTTTTAGAAAGCTTTACCACAGCAAGACTTACCAGAAAAACCCTGTTGTAAAAATGGACAGTCATTGCTGAGTGGACAAAGTTGCTGCTTTGTATCTCCTTCAACTCCTCTACCTCTCATCACTTGCGTTCTAGTCCTGTCAGACTGAAAATTTCCATGTAGGGAGGTTTCCCTACTGACTGGATATGGACAGCTGTTCTACCAATTTGCAAAAGGTCTATCTTTACCTTTTGTAGCTGGAAGTCACTATAAGTTCCATAAGTGTATTGCTGCAATGCATAAAATAAATTTGTAAAAAGGTTAGTTTAAATATCATTACATACCCAGTCATCTGTGTTATTAACAATGAGTATTTGTCTGTGTAGTCTTTATAAGAGTAAGCTCCTTTTTGGAAAAGTAGACAAATGAAAAGAAAGGCTGAGCCCTTGGAGTCTATTGACTCATAACCCCAAATTTCTCATCGCATCTGCTGTCCCCAAAATGAGAGAGAAACCTTAGTAAATTGCTATAATGCTGGGAAATCACAGTGGGTTGGGTCATAAACCAATAAGTGTGTACTGAGTAGTGGTGTCACACTTGATGCACATGGGACTACTTAATTGCCATTGAATAACAGGTTTTTACTGAAGACTCTTATGAAATGACCATCTTATGAACCAACCCCCTTTCCCATGACTTGTAGATCCTTTGTCAAGTCCTGTAAACCTACATTACCAGCAGGCATGTCAGATACCTGGCATACCAGTTTTCATTTACCAGTCAGATCACAATCATTCCTATGAGGCAATTTTCCATTGAACTCATATTATGTCAGTGGATCTCTCAAGAAGACTGCCCTCCACCAATAGTACACATGCAACTCAAGCTCCTTAATTACTTGAATTTTTTCATAAAAATTACTAGTATTGAAAGATGTATTTTATTTTATTGTAAAAGCCCCTATAGATTATAACAAACAGACTTTGGGACTATATATTTCAAAAATGATAAAAAAATTTGACCACATATAAAACCAGGTTTTGTCTTGTGCATGTTAGGTTCAGAGAATGAAGATGATGATGATACATTTGAAAGGAAGTACCTGGCTGCTGCCATGGACCTGGCGCCTGGACATTTCCACTGCCCATGTATCTGGAAGACCTACTTTAACATTCATCCGGGCCTCAAACGTGGGGCTGCTGGCCGCGGAAACACCATGTCCATTGGTGGGTCACACAGATCATCCTAGACTGTTACATTTATTCTCTAGTTATCTCTATACCTAATAATGCCAGCTGATATTTTAAGATATGAATTGATGACTTTTTTTATTTGATTTTTTATTATTTACTCGAAACATGTTTTGTGATTTGGTGCATTTGTATCATAAGATTTTTTTTTCTTTAGTAGTGGCCAGTTTTAGAAAGAACTGAAAACAATTAATTAACAACCAGTTTTTTCTACAGAAGATAAAAAGTTTGTGGCTTCTAAATTTATTTTCCATATAAACATCACATATAACTTTCATAAAATTCATAAAAGATTTATTGTTTTAGGTGTTCTTTAAATGTAATAGGACATTGAATCATGAATCATTTTTACCGGTAACATTTGTCAATGTAGCCTAAATCCTGTGTGTTGTTACAGGTCTGAAGACTATTCGAGGGGTACTGAGGCCCTTCCAGGTGGAGAACAGAACCAACATGTTTGTTACAAAGGAGGATGTCACTGACAATGTCTACTATATACGGTAGGTTTAAATTAAGTCTGCATCAATATTAAATACCGGACCTGGTAGCGCAATCGGTAGGGTGTAAGCTCCAGGTATGGGAGGCCCCAGATGCAATTCCGGGCTGTGACATACTAAAGTCGTTAAAAATGGTAGTGGCATAGCTCCCTTGCTAATGCTCAATTAAATATAAGGGTAGTTCCACGACTGGTTGGCCCGATGTCAGGATAATGCGACTGTTTGTGGTATCATACCAGGTGGTCACGGCATGCTATACACAGTGAAGGCAGCTTTATATTTGCTTAATGTTGACACCTTCTCCAGATAACTGAAATACTGTTGGTGGGACAATAAACCCAGTAAACAAACAACATCAGTATTAATAGTGAAAATAATTAATAGACAGCACATTTAGGAAAAAAAATATGTTATTTTTTTACAGAGGACATCATGAGCAAGTATGAGGGGTGTTTGATAAGTAATGCAACTGGTAGTTTAACTTTTTATTCTGAAAGAATTACACAAAACAATTCAGTGCATTCCCTCGAAGTACTCTCCATTTGCCTTCACACAAAGTGTCAGTCTTTTAATCCATTTATAAAAGCACGTTTCATAACCCGAAGCAGGTATATATCTAAGACACTTGCCAACTGCAGAGCCCAAGGCTTTCCTGGATGCATAACACTTTCCAGCAAAGATGGATTTAAGTCTGGAAACAAAAAATAGTCCCAGGGTGTCAAATCTGATGAAAAGGCTGGGTTTGGAAGCACTTGAACCTTTTGTAGCTCGAGAAAGTCTGTCACAATCAGGTCAACAGATGAGGTATCCATCATGCACATTTCTTGTTTTCTAGCAAAACTTTGCGAAGAATAAAATGAACTTGTGCCGGTGATATCCCAGACATATGGGCAAGCTCTTGGACAGTTAACCTCACATCTTTTTCAATTAATTCTTTGATTATCTGGATCTTCGATTTTGTGGTGGCTGTTTTAGGGCACGGGATTTTCGAGTTTACCTGCCGTTGCATTAATTATAAAACACCCCTTGTAGAAAATACAAATGAAATAATTTGCAAGTGTTTGACTTGCATGAAAGAATAGTGTTTTTTTAAATAACCTTGATATTCTTATTCTGTTTTTAGTTGTTTTCAGTTTTCTTTTGAGTCAAATCATTAAAAATAAGTCTTCTAATGCTATATTCTTGCAAAAGTCATTTGCACAAAAATATTGCTTCATAAATGTAAGTGATGACAGCCTTCAGTGTTAGTCAATATATGCTCAATATCAGCTGGCTGATGGCAGCAATACAGACTGTATAAACTGATGTTTGATGTTGCATCTTAGTGTAAAAATTCTGAAATTCTGACAAAAATGGTTGAATATACCATTTGGTATATAATATAATTTAACATTTTATGGAGTTGATCACATAAAAATCACACTTCAGGGTTTAATATCATTTGGTGTGACATATAAGTTCATTGGACTTGTTTGTCTTTCTCTCCTACAGACTGAAGGAGGTCCAAACCAACATGCCACGAGCAGGACTTAATCCAGATGACAGCCTGGGTAGAAATTTCACTTTTTTTAATTTTAAAATCTAACAATAGGCAGATTTTTTTTTACCTCAATACTGAAATATTATAAATTTATGTTTCTAGAACATGGTTACAAAGATAGCATGTAGGAAGAGTTTAATTGCTAAACTTCATGTTTCAGTATGATGTATGCATTCTTATACCGCTGACCCACTTATAGTTTTGAAATGCTTCTTTTAGATCAGAAGTTTTAAACATGTAATAATATTTCCCTTATTCACTATCTGTTAGAATACTGAAGCTCCATTGTAGTACATTAGCTTAACCAAAATGGCAGGATTCTTATTCTAATGATAGCATAAAAAATGTAATTATGTTGGTAAGATGATATTTACCAAAAACAACTCCATCTTTTCTTTTATTTTCCAGATGCTATGCCCCTATCGTCTGGCCTGAAGCGTAACCTTTCTGACCTTCCGTTGACTCCAGACCGTGACCCTGACACCATATCCATGGGGTCTACCAGCAGCCTGTCCCTGTCACATAGCGGCAGGACAGTAAATGATGCAGTTGAGCTTAGCCTGTATGGGATACAGGAAGCAGGTGGGTGTGGTTGCCAGATTGTGTCAATGTCCTGTATCACTCTTCCCCTAAAGAAGCATTTCAATGGTGCAGTTGTAATATATATCATTATAACTGGTTTCATGGGTATTGCAGAAAATTATTATACTTAGAAAGATATCATAGATTGCCATGATTTTATTTCCATCCACAGCAATGGTTTATCAACATCTTTGTGTAGTTTTTATCAGGGTTACCATTAAGAATTTTGCCAGGAGACTCAATAACAGTTTTTGGAGGCTTAAGTTCATTTTTCTTAATTTGTTTTAGTTTTTGAAAGAATAACAAGCAAGAAGTATCATGTAATGGCATAGCAGACCTCCCTTTTTGGCCATGTGGTCAGAGACACGAAACGCTGCATTGGTAGAGGGCTGTGGGTTCGAGGGTTTCTACCAACTGGGAAAGTTTTGAAAATATGATAGTACATAATAACACTTAGTCTTTGTGTGATTTACCATGCTGAATTTAAAAATATCCATGCAGGAATGCTGAATAGGTAAAAAATATAGAGTTTAAAAAATCCAGTTTATTTATAATACTTAAATTAAGCTTAACTATCTTATAAACATTCACTTGAAGTGTGTTGCACATAATATTTACAAGTTCAACCTTCAAGGTCAAGGTCCTTTTTAAGGTCATAGTTAAGGTAAAATTTAAGGTCATTTCTGATAATTGAAAACTTAGCTGTATACATGTAGTAGTTCCTTGGTCATAACTTTGCTGTTTCTCATTGAATCTTTAGGTTTAGATTTTTTGCTTTGCAAAAAATTAATAAAATGACCTGTACCTTTGACATGGGGAATTTTCACTTAACATGGAATATAACAATGAAAAAACAACAACATCTACATTAAAGTATATAAGATTGTTGTTTTTAAAATGTCTCTGCAATAACATAACTAAATTACAGTTTGTACAGAGTTTGTTGCAAAAATCCTGTTTAGAGGTTTTGCTTATGACTACTGTTATTTTGCCTCAATTAGGAAATTTCCTTTTAAAAGTTATTATTTCCTGTTGGAAATATGATCCTATAAAAGTGACCACCTCCACACTCCCCCAAAATGCTAACAATATAATACAGAAATTCCTTACTATTTTAACAGGCAAAGCATTCCGAGACAATTTGGTCACAATGCTGCATAAAAAACTAAACGATGCCACATTTGAACGGGTCTATGAGATGTTGCGTCGAAACCCCCAGTGTCAACTGGAGAAAGAAGATGTATTGGTATGTGGAGGCTTTTTTATCAGGTCTATAAGGAGCTTTTGGTACAAGGTCATATACAGTGAAAATGTCACTTTGACCTTCTTTTTCTTGTTGTTAAAATAATAAAAATAACAGTGTGCTAACACTAAATATCTTTCTCCAATGTTTTGTGATGAATATGGAGGTAAAATGTCAGTGACTATGTAATCTATCATATACACATACAATATAATCATGTTAGAAAATGGTGTGAATAATTGTAACTATTTATGCTTTTTTGTCATAACATAACATGAAAAGCTCTTAAAAAATTGTTTTGTATTTTTTTAAACAAGAGACCATTTAAAAATGTAAAGAATACGGTAAAGCAATATGTTTAGGCAATAAGTATGGCTTTAAACTAGATATCTTGTTTTTGTGACAACTTAAGTCAGATATTGTCAGTTTGGAGAAGACACCATGCTACCCTTAAATGATAAGGCTTAATAAAAATTGATGTTTGGTTATGTGGGCCTTTTTCCTTAAAATAAGATGCAGTAATAGATAAGTTTATCTCATTTAATTTTTGGTGTAGAACTTACTATATCCATCTTTCTGAAATCTTGCATTTATTTGTTAAAAAAAGCTGACATAATTCACTCAATAAAATTATACTTTATATTTATATTGTTGTTTTTTTAAAAGTTAAAAAAAATAATAAGGCAGAGCCTGCTATACAAATCTCCATTTTTTTAAGCATAACTAGTACTTCGGCTAGGTACTAAGTGAAAAGTACTTGGACCCACTACTTTGAGCAATTAGTGTCCCATGTCTTGTCCAAGAAAGACTATCTCATGTCAACACTGGGGATTTAAGCCCAGGACCTTCAAGTCCAGAGTTCAAGGTCTGATCCATTTGACATCAGCAGTTAAAATTAAAAATCCACTACGATCATGTTTTCTTTGCCTTAATGACTAAATCTTGTATGCTTCTATTCAATGCCAGATCAACAATTACCACTATTATTTTCCAGTTTATCCAGAGAAGCCCAGAAATCCCCACTAGTTGCCTCCACTTGACGGTGTGTAACCGGGCCAGTCCTCACCTAGGCCCCATCATGTACTACTTGCGACAAAACCTTCTGCTGTTTCTCCACACTCCCCGCTACAAGGCGTCTATAGACGAGTTCAGGTTCAAGGTACAAGTCACAGACAACAGAAAAACAAGACACCTTTACTACCTAATTATCTTTAAGTATTTATAAAGATGGAATTTTCAGACAAAATTTGTGTGTCAGTGAATTGTAAATGTATTTACTAAGCTACAATATTTGACAACATTGTAGATGCTCTTTTTAAAAATATTAATTTATATAGATTTAATCTCATTGAAAATTATATCACTAACAGACACATTAAAGAAAATTTTATTATAAGATACATTGAAAATTATCACTTACACCTACATTGAAAATTATCACAAACTGATACATTAAATATTATATTACTAACACAAAGAGCAGTCACAATATGCTTGAAGCATACCATGATATGTTGTGATACAGAAAGAGTGTATAGCAATACACACCACAATACCTTGCCATATTTGAACAAACTATTATGAAGGGGCTATTGCACTCTACATAATGAGCAGAATGAACAACAAATGCCTGAGTAAAATATGACATAGCTTTATAAGCATCACAACAGGTAAAAACAGAAACTAGGAAGCAAGTAATACAACTAGAAGGTTGCAAAGTACAAACAAACAGTAAATTAGCTGTAAAACTTCACAACTTTGTAGTGTGATGCTTTCAATGAATTTCATTGATGACGATACAAGCATATTAAGGTTAGTTGAGCCTCAACCGTATCTTACAGGCATATTATATGTCCACACAGCGCAACTCCTTTAACTGTTTTCTTTGATGATCTGTCTTCCTTCAGCCTGAAGTGGTACCCCTAATCACTTCTATTTCGTTATTTCAAGAGTCAACCGGCTTGGCCATGTTGTTTACAAATTGCAATGGTCAAGTTCGATTAAATTGCAGAGCAAAAGGTAATAATAATGTTCTGAGTATTCCGCAATGCCCTTTGTCATAACAATATGGCCATTACAGTAAATTGTATGTCCATTAAAATTCATGCTTCTATCCAATATTCGTTTTTCTTAAATTGAGGAATTAAATTGTGCCAATAAAGCCAAAACCTAATTTAAAACTCCTATTGTTGTTTGCAAATGTAGATCGAGTAGGCTGCATTGCCAAGACTATGTTAGCAGTTGGTTACTGGTGATGGTATTTCACCAATACGAGCATTTTTGACTTTGGATGCACAAAATGGTGGCAGCAACCAAATTATACCAACTATTGCCAAGAAATGGTATGGCCATTGTGTATTGCAGTACTGTATTCACTTTCCTCAGTACCGCAATATACTGGCATATCGCAACAACAGCCCTCCCAACACACATTGATAATTTTTTTATCACTCGTAGATACATTGAAAATTATCACTCACAAATACATAGACAATTATCACTAACAGATAATATACAGGTAAGTCAGGGGAACACATGCAGGAACTTCAAAACATCACCATAGCTCATCATAAATTTTGACAGATCATGTTACAATGTATGAATTAAAATAAACTCTTATTGCACGGGACCTAGTAGTGCAATGAGAAGAGCATCGGCTCTAGGTATGGTAAGCCACGGGTTCAGTCCTGGGCCGCAACATACCAAAGTCATTATAAATGGTAGTAATAAGCTTGCTTGCTAATGCACAAGCATATATACTGGTAGTTCCATGACCGATCCATGTCAGGATAATATGTGACTTGGTGTGGTATTATGCTAGGTGTTCATGGCATGATTTACACAATGAAGGCAGCATTGTATATGCTTCAAGTGGACACCATCTCCAGATAACTGAAATATGGTTGATGGGACAATAAACCCAATAAACAAACAAAAAACTATTATAAACCATTTTGAAAATCAACTTGAAAAATTGACCATCGCGGCTGGAACTCGAATTTCAGGAATTTTGTTTACTTTTCAAGATCACTACCACAACACTCCGATAGTCACATCAAATATTTCATGCTTACAGTGACGTTTAGAGACGTAATCCCACCAAGAGCATTCCAAGGAAGTAATGTAGTCTTATATTATGTATATATTTAAATCAACCACATGTCAGCTTGAAGACCTACCCACATGAAATCACTTGCCCCATCCATGTAGTGGAATGCTAAAGATTTATGTGTGTGTTGTATGTGAGAGTACAAGGTTAGTGGAAAAACAGTTAAAGGCACTTGTTTCCCATTTTTATATAAATAAAAGTAAACATCACACACAATGTATGCCTAACAACATTTTCTTTCACCTTTAGGATGTGTTTGATGGTCGACTCATGAACATCCCAAATGATCAGGCCTTCCTCTATATCCCACCACACAAGCGGGGCACAGGTAAGCTATACAGATAAGCTGCCATTTTAACTTCACTCTAATTATCAATTCAGGCAAACACAACCATCATGAAAGTTTTGTTTAGATTCTGTCTACCAGTGGGTATAATTGCCAAAATTTAAAACATAATAAGGCCTGTATTGTATTAATTGGTGCATGAAGGTCAGTAACACTTTATGACTGATCATATTTTACTTTCAAAATCCCTATGTTCTTGTAATTTAAAAAAAATCCACGATAATGAGATAACAGAAAAAAATGTTGCTTCTTTGACAGCAAAATATTCTTGAGGTATTTGGATTGGGTCAAGCTTAAATGAACATGTCATACAAATGGCGAACATAGCATCTTGTGAAAGGGTAAGCATGCTTGGGTATCATATGCTAAGCCTCCAGTTCGAACCACACTTGGTAGGAGCTCTAGACCTATTCAGATCATCCACCAGTGCCACCTTGCATCATGGGTCTGGCCTCATTATTTAAATGACATCTAAATGACAAACCACTGGTCAAACAAACTTTATCAGAAGCATCCATAAGCATGGGAACAAAAGGTTCTTCAGAGACTTCCTATGTATTAATTTAAAAACATGTCTGATACAGTTGTGAGCCATGTTCTACATATGGCTATATAGTTGACTCAAAAAAAAAAATCTTCTTGTCGGAGAATACAAAAGTAAGAGCTTTCATATTTGGTAAATATGATTTTTGCCCTATATCAGAAATTGTTCCCGTAATTTTGATAAACCAAAAAATCTTAGCTGCTTGGGATATGGCCATTTTCCTTTTATGGCATAATATTAAAGTCTTCTTGTCAGAAACTATCAAGATATTTTAAAAAATATCAGTGAAAAGAAAATGGCCCCAAGGTGCGTGGGTATTCTTCACATATGGTGAAAAATTGAATTAATAGATTAAATTGGAATTAATTGTCCAAATGATTCTTCTCCACTATTGTATTTACAACATTTCAATTATTCTGGTCTTTTTTAAAAACTATAACTTAAACATTACAGCACTCACTTTTATAGGGTCATCATGTTTCGGTTAATTTTATATTCTTTTAGTATTGATTGTTTTCTTTAAATAATGATTTTGAATATTTGAAGATTTTACATATAAGGATAAGAAACAAGATTTGTCTTATTATAATTATGTTATGAAAAGTTTAGGAATTTCTGGGAACTGAAAAAAAAAGGACCTTTTAGCAACACACAATTTCTTAAAGGAAAAATAAACAATAAAATAAACAACTGCAACAAATCCTGAAATGTATTATTGAATATTTCAAGCAATGTTCATGACATCAATAATTCTAAGGTGATATTAGTTATTTTTATAATTCAATTCTCAAATAAATTAATATTTTTCAGAATTTGTTTTAAAAATTGTTTTTAGCTTTTCCACACCCACAAATGTCTGTGCTTTCATACATATATGATGAGTCCAAGTTGGGGCAAAACTTCTATAAAAGGATGTCTTTTGGCTGCTTTACAGTTTGTTTGTGATCCTACTAAGATTTCTCTGATATCAGATCTATAAAGATATTATTCTTAAGTAAATGAAAGATTCCCTTATATATTAAACAATTTCTTAAGTTCAATTTATAAAACCTATTAATCTAAGAAATTTACTTCCTCTTAGTACAGAAAACTTTATTTGTACTTGTTGTTTTATATCTTAAATGGTGTTTTTATATCCATTTTGCTAATGCACAATATTCATTTTATCTGAAGTAACTCCATAAACTTTAAAAAAATTCACAGAATATGAAGCAAGGGTATTTGACTGAAAATGCTAAAACCTGCTGTAAAAATCTTGGTTAAAAATTGGTTATTATGGACAACCTATAACAAATTAGACAAATAAAGTTGTATAGGTCTCTCACTGAGGACTGGTCTCTGCATACTGAAGCCTGGTATAGGCATATTTTACATCTTATGTTGCCTTACCTGTATGGTCCACAGCACCAAGGGCACTTTAACAGTTGCTAAGCAAGAAAGTAATTGTGTGAGCAGAAAACCGGTCAGGTAAATTCATTAATAGAATCAATTATACAAGCTATGAGTTCATCTGATAAATTCATTAAATGACTTGTTTTATACAATGATAATGACAAAAGCCTTCAGGGTAGTAAATTGTCAGCTTTGGGTTATGCCAAAGTTGTATTCAGCTTTATTTATTGACTACTTCTTTATGTTAGAAAATATAAATTTCTTCATTGATATGGCATCTGTATCCTCAAACAGCTCCATCAATAAAATCTGGAAATCTCCATAAGGATAGTAATAAGCTATGTGTATGAGGCATAAAAGGCATTTATGAGGGACTTGCTTTTGGAAAAAACTTCTTTTTTTAATACTTTCGTCTCAAATTCAGAAGCAAACAAACATTTGCAAGACAATTATACCAAGTGTCTCCTGACCATGATATAATTATGATTTTTGTTTACTGCCTATGTACAGGTGAGACACTAGCTGTGATCAGCCTGTGCCTAGTGGATGGGCGGGGCAACCAAGTGAAGCTTCTACATTGTCCCCGCCCACTCAGCCACGCCTACCTTGACATTGAGTCACATGATGACCTCGAGGCCTTCCTCATTGCTCAGCCATACACCATGAAACCAGGAACCAAAGGGCCTGGTCCAACTGCCTTGATACAGTTTCATATTTGGCAATGTGACGAGAACGATGTGACATATGTGCGTGAACGACTGACGCAGGCACTGAAGCACGCATTGTGTGACCTGGTGATGGAGTACCACGTGCTGACGGCCCCGTTATGTGAGATCCCCCAACATCTCCTGGACATACCCCCTCCCCACCCCACTCTCTCTGCACCCTCCTCACCATTTCACAGCATGCCAGGTAAACTTATTGTCTGTGCAGACTTCATTTCTTGTATTTGTTATTATTGCTTGTCTCCGATGGCTGTTCAGTATGGATTCTGAGTTTAAATTCTGAGATCGTCTCTTTTTTTCAACATCACTACGATAATGTTGACATTATAAAAGTGTTAAGTTAAATGATACAAACAAAATTAATGCTAAATATGTTTAGCTTGTTTTAACTTTTTATAAGTGTTGACACAGATCATTTCACAATTTTACATTCCTTTTTTTAAATTAAAAAAGGCAGTTTTAACTCAGAATATGTGAATTTACTGAAGTAGCTTGATCTTGTTGCTCATGAAATTCTTATAACTTCTCTAAGCACAGATTATAAAAGAGAACCTGTATAGTGAACTTACATTCATTTTAATATAAATGCATGTTTTGTCAGAGCATACATGTAATTAAGATTGATAACATCAAAGCTCTGTTTAATAATCTCATGCTTAAATGGCATTATAAATGAGGATGAAGACCCATGATAAATAATGGAAAGAAAAATCCTACGAAAATTAGACATTATTACATATCATTATTATTTTATTTTATTTTGTTAGTCATTGACTTGTAACTCCTCAGCCCCTAACTGTGTGGGTTTTAATCCCCGTCAGGGTGAGAACTTTTAATTTGGGGAGGTTTTCCAGCTAACCAGTTAAAGTGTGCTGGTCATTCTACCCAGACTTAAGTCTGGGGTTCTCTCTGTCATTAATAGCTGGACGCAGCCGTTATGACTGTATTGATGCGTTATAACAAACAAAACAGCATATTATTTTAGCAGTGTAATTTTTTATGGATGTTCTCTAACAGTTTCTGCTTTCTTTCAAGAAATTTTAAATGTTTATGATATTAAGATGCTAAATTAAGTTACAGCCCATGTACCTAGTATTTCTTTTCAAGCACTTGTTTTTCTGTAATGTAATACTATGGACAACATATAGCAGCTACACTGTCTGTATGTCTGTCTGTCCCATATCTAGGTCACAGCCACAGTCATATCATTTATAGCACCTTAATTAAGCTTTACCTTCTAATAGACCTCCATTTTAAAGGTGGTATCTAACAAATTGGATATATCAAATAGCATCAACAAGAGCTTACTGCTGTTTGGAGGAAAATTGGATTAATATCTGCATAAACTCAGGCTTTAATTTTAATACAGATGATTTTGCTCATTTGATTGCTTTGTCTCTCACCCAATGTGTATGAATCCAGTTCAGGGCAAAGGACTTTATGTGGGAAGGTCTTTCAGCAGACCTGCAGTGCATCGGTGGTTCTACCAAGACATTTTTTTCCTCCACCAAAAAATAGCTTTATATCATTATAATGATTATTTAAGTGGTTGCTGCAATCTACAGAAATAAAAAAAAACACCTCTTTAACCCTTTTTTTTTTCAGGATTAATCTTGGGGCAAATTTCACCAACATTTACTTAACTCAAAGACACATAACTTTAAGTATTCCAAGTGCATTCAAGTTACTTACAGTTAATAAATGACTTTATTACACTTTAAATTTTAAGTTATTAAGTAGAAGAAATGTGTTAGTGACCAAAGAAGTTTTAAGATCACTTACCAAGGGTATACTTAAAGGTCCTGTCTGCCTCTAGGCTCATATTTAAAAAAAGTTTGAAAGAAAATAAAAAAAAATACCTTGTACAAATGTAAAAACTGTGTTAAGTTTTGAAAAAATTACGTCATCTATTGTTTTTGCATTTTTTCTTCGATGAAAATCTTCTCCTGATAGTAACAGAGTAAAATAACTTCGAACAGCTCTTTCAAAATAAGAGGTAAAGGTTTTCCAAGATAGTAAATTTAAACAAACAACAAACAATCTCTGAAATGTGGTTGGGTGAAATCTGTCTGGATGGCTTATAATCTTGAGTCCTCCGATTTCAACACAGCATTCTCCTATTGTTTTTTGTTTTTTTCATTTTCTTTTAGTGAAATAATAAATTTGTTTATTAGTATTGATTTCAATTTATTTGGTTTACACACAAAAAAGATAATCTTTTCATTGTGTGGTTTCAGAAACTTTTTAAATACAACCTCAATTTGATAGTCAGGATCTTTTAAACTAATACAATGTTAGCGATATTTGCCCCAGCTTTTATTGATACACTCGTTATGCCTTCTGGTATATATTTATACCTTGAAATATGTTTTGTGAGTGTTTATATTCTCAATTTCATATTTTGCAACATAAAATGTAAAGTTTTTTTTGTGTGTGCACATTCATAATTATATACATTTAATAAATAACATTGAACACATTATTAAACTTTTTTTCTTAAATTAGAGCTTCTGTCATACAGCAAGGAGTTGGATGACATAGGTAAATCTTATAACTGGAGAGTTGCTGTAAGGGTTCTCATAGAGTGCTAACTTTGTGTGACAACTATACCCGTTTCTGATAACTAGGTGATCAGTCCCTGAAAACACTAAAACAGCATTTACCCCTAGTCGTTCATTGCCAGAGATACCATAGCGCAGAATTTTATTGTAATAATCAGATCTAGAATATGTAGAATAGGTATTGAATGAAATTCCCATACCCAGACAAATGTCTCTTGTCGTCCACTATAAAAAAAATGGTAGAAGTTGTTATAATGCTCATAATATAATGCTCATAATTGTGTCTGTTATGTATGCAAAGAACTTCAAAGACCTATATACATAAACACCTAATCACACATCCACCCTGCTATTATGTTAGCTGCAGTTGTGGATAGTTTGCACTAATGGGGGCAGGTTTAACTGGATAATTGGGAATTTCAGAGATATCATTTCACAGCACTCAGAGGCTGTCAGCTGCTGTTGTTATTGAAACAAAGATTCCAGTGAGATGTGTTTATCGGCTGGTTGAAGTTTCATATCTTTAAATATATTTTTTAGAAAATTCAATCAAAATAAACTGTTTAAAGTTACTAAAGCACTGCAGAATTTGGTAAAAAGTCTGGTTGGTCATTGCTGAACTAACTTGAGCTCTAATCTCAAGTGCACAGTGTATCTGTCATTTTTGTTTGCCATAAAAAGTCTATAAACAAACTTATCATATCATTTAAAAACTCAATATTTTTATCCATTTAGAAGTAATGAGATAAATGTGCTACATAAATTTATGTCTGTTCCATTTCATTTCTTCACACAGTCTGGAGAGAAAAAAATGTATATTTCAATTTTTTTAAGCAAAGTCTCCTACCCATACATAATTTGAATTTTCTGATATTGATTTTGTTCTTTTAGTTTTGCAAGTAATTATTTTTAATTGAATAAGTAGTTTTTGAAGCTTTTAGTCTGACAGCTCAGCCTCTCACCACATGGGTTTGTGTCCCAGTCAGGGTGGGGAATGGATGGAGGTTTTCGATCTAACCTGTGGTGTGCCAGTGGTTCTACCCAGGCTTAAGTCTGGGGTCTTCCTCCACAATAATAAGCTGGATGTTGCTAATTGACCATAGCTGTGTAGGTATGATGTAACAAAACAACACCAAGTTTGAAAGTTTGCAGCCTGTCTTAAAGGACATGCTTACAGATACTTTCTCACTTGTAAAAATGATTTGTTTGCGTTCATTAACTTTGTTGAAGGAAGTAAAATATTCACTCCATATTTTCATATTTGTGTTTTAACTAGGTCTTTCATCTGAACGAAGGGCCACATTTTATATTGAGAGTGAGGGACAGTGTTGTTTTATTTTTTATTTTATTTTTTTTTTTTTTACACATTCTGTTAAAGCATTTGTATACTCGCAAACTAAAACCTGCTTTCTGTCTCCTAACACAATGCTTCTTTAACCTTGTCCCCAAGAAATCACTTGCTAACACCAGATAGCACAAGATATCCTGAAATATTTCAAGGTATTACTAGATATCACATGTTTACTAGAATTGACAAGATAAAATATTTCAAGGTATACCAGATATCATGATTTATTACTTGATATAATGTATCACTAGATATAAGATATCACAAGATATTAATTTATATCAGAATTATTTCTAGATTTCATAATGTATCACTATATAATAAGATCTCACAAGGTATTACTAGGTATCACAAAGTATAACTTAATATAAAAAAGAATTACTAGATATCATAATGTATAAGATAAAATAAGGTATGATAGATATCATAAGTATAGCTATATATCAGTGTATTACTAGATATCACAACATATCAAGTTAATACTAGTTATCACAATATATTACTAGATATTATATGTCACTAGATATCACAAGGTATTTCAATTTAACGTATCACTAGATATCACCAGATATAATGTATCACCAGATATCACCATATAAGGGTATAAGGTGTAATGAGGTATCATTAAACACAATGCTGTATCACTAGAAGATATCAGCATATATCACAAATTATTACTAGGTATCATAAAAAAATAATAAGGACACATATCGCATGGTATTATTAAATATCAAAATACATCATTTGAAATAAGTAACACAAGATATCACAATATATGACCAGAAATTATAAGGTATTACTAGATATTACAATGTATCACTAGATATCACCAAGTATGACAAGTTATTACCAGATATCACAATATATCACTGATTTCACCAGATGAAAATTGTTATTAGTATAAGCACATATATCACAAGATAACAAGTTATTACTAGATATCACAAAGTATTACCAGATATCACCACATTTCACAAGATGCCAGCAAGCACTGGCATATCTGGATCTTCCCAGTGTACCTAAGACTAAGCCTATATACATGCTTAGCAAGTATTGAAGAGCATAAAGCACATGCTTACATATAAAGCAGTTAATCATCAATGTCAAAGCATTGCTTAGCCTCCCACCACAGGGGTTCAAGTCCCGTTCAGTGCAAAGGACTTAATGTGGGAAGGTCTTCCAACAGACCTGCTGTGCATCAGTGGTTCTACCCAGACATTTGTCTGGGGTCTTTCTCAACCAAAAAAGCTTAATGTTGCTTTAATGATTATATTTAGTTGCTGCAATGGATCTCCAAAACTAAACCAAACAAAGCATGGCAACATTGAACTGGCACATGCATTCAGTAATGTAATCATCAAACCATGGATATTTTACCATCACATTTAAACAAATGCAAGGAATCATTGCCTCAAAGGTGGTATCCAACAGTTCGGACCATTTCCTTCTTTCCTCTTATGCAACCACATAAAGTATTGTTACCAGAGTAGATCCTGCAAAATTCTGTTTATTGGTGCCCTACATTTAAGCGAAAAGATTCATTTATAGACAAACTGTTGAATACCTTTAATATTTTTTTTTCACTCATTTACAAACTGTTAACCATTAATGAGAACATGACAATATGCACAAGTTTAATGTTGCCAAATTATATACAAGTATTGAGCCAGAAGGAAGATTAATAAAGTACATTTTAACCAATAAGATACCATAAAGGCTAATTCACAAGCCTATTATAAATCATTCTTAATGAAGTTCTTGTGAAAATGTATACGCCATCAATGATCTTTTCATGGTATTAAAGTCCTTGCAAATACTTAAATCACATGAAAAACAAGCTTTCAGGTGTTTTTTTTTTTACATTTTCCCTTAGAACAAAGCTACTGTATATGCCATAATGAGGTCATGGTGAACATTCACATATCACATAAAACAAGGCTCGGAGGTGTTTGTTTTTTAGGACAGTATTTTTTGTAGAGCCCCAGATATGGGGGTATAGGTCCTGGTTGTTCCTTTATTTCTCCTCTAAGCATATGATACCGGGTATAAAACTAGTCTTGACCAGATAGTTTTAACTGGTTACAGAAATAAGGTGGTATGGTTGAGAATTATTGGATATTTAGTAACACTATCAGGTGTCACAAAACCAAACCTCTTTTAACTTACTTTTGCAGTTGTATGAAGAAAAAAAATATTTGCACAAGGAAGAGATTTCAAATGCTTTATTTGGGTTGTGCTTAATTATAATCCATTTTACAAGTATGTCTTATCATGCTTGTAATTTGCATATATGATGCTGTGCTATTGCATATTTTAGGTTCAGTACAAAAGAAGTTTAAAAAAAATAATGTCATGTTTGGCCCAGTCAGATATAGTCCCTTTAACCCTTAGAGTGCTACATTTTGTGAAAAACCCATGCTAAATTCTCAGGATTCTTTGCTTTAATATTATATATATGTAACATGTCAGGGTTGATATACTAATAAACAGAGACGGAGCAGCAAATAGTGTAGATCCTGATCAGACAGCTCCCAGCTGGGATATTTATATGTTACATGTCAGGGTTGATATACTTATAAATAGAGACTGAGCAGAAAATAGTGTAGATCCTAATCAGATAACGCCCAGTAGCAATATATATATAACATGTCAGGGTTGATATACTTATAAACAGAAACTGAGCAGAAAATAGTGTAGATCCTAATCAGATAACGCCCAGTAGCGATATATATATATATATAACATCTCAGGGTTGATATACTTATAAACAGAGACTGAGCAGCAAATAGTGTAGATCCTAATCAGATAGCGCCCAGTAGGGATATATATATAACATGTCAGGGTTGATATACTTATAAATAGAGACTGAGCAGAAAATAGTGTAGATCCTAATCAGATAGCGCCCAGTAGGGATATATATATATAACATGTCAGGGTTGATATACTTATAAATAGAGACTGAGCAGAAAATAGTGTAGATCCTAATCAGATAGCGCCCAGTAGGGATATATATATAACATGTCAGGGTTGATATACTTATAAATAGAGACTGAGCAGAAAATGGTGTAGATCCTTATCAGATAGCGCCCAGTAGGGATATATATATAACATGTCAGGGTTGATATACTTATAAATAGAGACTGAGCAGAAAATAGTGTAGATCCTAATCAGATAGCGCCCAGTAGCGATATATATATATAACATGTCAGGGTTGATATACTTATAAATAGAGACTGAGCAGAAAATAGTGTAGATCCTAATCAGATAGCGCCCAGTAAGGATATATATATAACATGTCAGGGTTGATATACTTATAAATAGAGACTGAGCAGAAAATAAATCAGATCCTTATCAGATAGCGCCCAGTAGGGATATATATATAACATGTCAGGGTTGATATACTTATAAATAGAGACTGAGCAGAAAATAGTGTAGATCCTAATCAGATAGCGCCCAGTAGCGATGTATATATATAACATGTCAGGGTTAATATACTTATAAATAGGAACTGAGCAGAAAATAGTGTAGATCCTAATCAGATAGCGCCCAGTAGGGATGTATATATATAACATGTCAGGGTTGATATACTTATAAATAGAGACTGAGCAGAAAATAGTGTAGATCCTTATCAGATAGCGCCCAGTAGCGATATATATATAACATGTCAGGGTTGATATACTTATAAATAGAGACTGAGCAGAAAATAGTGTAGATTCTAATCAGATAGCGCCCAGTAGGGATATATATATATAACATGTCAGGGTTGATATACTTATAAATAGAGACTGAGCAGTAAATGGTGTAGATCCTAATCAGATAGCGCCCAGTAGGGATATATATATAACATGTCAGGGTTGATATACTTATAAATAGAGACTGAGCAGAAAATAGTGTAGATCCTAATCAGATAGCGCCCAGTAGGGATATATATATAACATGTCAGGGTTGATATACTTATAAATAGAGACTGAGCAGAAAATGGTGTAGATCCTAATCAGATAGCGCCCAGTAGCGATATATATATAACATGTCAGGGTTGATATACTTATAAACAGAGACAGAGCAGAAAATAGTTCAGATCCTTATCAGATAGCGCCCAGTAGGGATATATATATATAACATGTCAGGGTTGATATACTTATAAACAGAGACTGAGCAGTAAATAGTGTAGATTCTAATCAGATAGCGCTCAGTAGGAATATATATATAACATGTCAGGGTTAATAAAAACAGGGACTGAGCAGCAAATATTGTAGATACTGATCAGACAGCTCCCAGCCGGGATATATCTTTGTTACATGTCTGGGTTGATATACATGTACTTATAAATAGAGTGTTGATACTAATCAGATAGCGCCCAGTAGGGAGCGTGGCTGATCTGGATCTCCACTTTTTGCCGAAGCCTTATAAATACGCAAACAGCAGACTCAGATTTGTCGGTTAAAGATGTGCAACCTTTCCACTTATATTATTTTAATATGGTTCAAATCTGGTTTAAAGTAATTATCATATTTTCTTTTATGTACATTATTTTCTTAAAAAGTTGTTTTTATTTCTTGTCATGTATTTCCACTCTTAACATTTTTACATATATACTTTTTAAATATATGTTTATAATTTAAGATAAAATATGCATTGATTTTGTAAGTCAATGTTTTTTTATTGTTTTTTTTTTTCATTCACCAATTGGACTGATAAGTAGAACGCATGATTAATTTCTGTTCTTAATAAAACCATAGATGTTTCCTGTCACTTTATGTTTGTAGATAATATTTAATATTAAAAAAAAAAAAACAGCAGAAAAAAAGTTGCTTTATATTACACATAGCTGTTATTTGCAGTTTGAAGTGGCATATATTTGTAGATTGTCTAGTTATGTGTTAATGTGGTATTTATTACATGCATATTTAGCATATATAATCCCTGTTTGATAACATGTTAAAAATGCCATTAATTATCCAAACCTTAAAAAGAGTTCAGTTTTATTATGTCATGTTGAAAAACTGGTATTTTCACTTTGTTTCTATGACATTAAAACAAAAACAGAAGATAAAATTTGTATTAAATTTAGGTTAAGTTCGGTTTTTGTCAATGTTTATTTTAATTTAGATTTTTCTTGAAAATAAAATTTAATTTAAAAGCTGGAAAATTTCATACTAATGAGGTTTAAAAACGAAAACAAAAAACAAGTTTGAACTGGAACATATTTCAATTACTATGGACAAGCTTGACAGAAAGTGTGATACTTGTATGTATTGTGGTGAATCACTCTAATGAGGACAGCAATAAAGTATCGGCTCCAGGTATTGGAGGCCATAGGGTTCAAGTCAGGCCACGACTTACCAAAGTCGTCAAACGGTAATATTATCAATATAATCAAGCTAATCTCAAGGTAGTTCCAGGACACCTGTGTCAGGAGAATGTAAATAGAAGTGTTATCATAGTTTTTTGTTTGTTTTCTGGGGGATACAGGGATATAGTTACTTTGTACATTGTTACAAAATGAAAAAAGCAAAGCATAATAAATAAAAGAAAAGTAACTTTCAAAAAGTAAACCCAGTTTACATGTTTGATTTACATGTACACATGCATACATATGTAGCACAAGTAATACACATGCAGTACAGACAAAAAATCCAGCAACAACCTGCAAGATCTCATTTAAGGAATGCTTTAATTCCACTTGAACCACTGTCAGTTCTCCTATCAGTTTCTTGTAAACAGTACAGAACAAACCAAACCTTATTTCCTCTAGTTATACATGTATAAAGAACAAAATACGGATAATTATCATAACTTGTTGGAATTGCAAGCAGAGAAAACTAAATACATGAAAGTTCCATTTGAGCAGATGATTAAGTAAATAAAGTCACAACATCATGACATGGGAGTCGCCTTAAAGAGGTTTAGCTGGAGTTTATTTTGGATAAATAAGTGATTTTGACTCTACTTGGCAATAGAAAGTGTATTTTCTTTTACATTCTCAGAACACTATTACCATTTAGTATTTTTTCATTGAACATTTTATTTTGTCTTTTAACATGGGTCACACAAGATGCTTCGTAAAAATTGATCAAATCATTATTGCATTTTTTTTTATAATTCTTGTCTGCCAAAGTTGATTTGTTGATTTTCTTGAAATATGTTGCTTGTGATGTAATTATGTGAGATTTATTATAATTGTAGAATTAATTTTTATATTAGGTGAAATGAACCATACTGGTAACTATCCAAAAAATTTCATAAGATAAGCTTTTACATTAAAATAGTTGTTAAAATTGTTTATTTGCAAAAAATACAGCAGTATAAGTCTCTTTCAATGCTCAGAATGTTCCTGTTGTCTCCTTATTCTTTTCTGTTCACTTACAAGCACCTCACATAAATTGTTGGACTGCTGAATATTGCATTGTTGTATTGCCTTAACAACTGTTTTAGTGTGTTTTTTGTTCATAGTATGCACTTATGTATTATTATGTAACGGTTGGATTTTGACTTTACCTTGTTAATTGATGTTGTCATGGCATGATTTTATAAAGGTGTTTCCTGACACATACCTTAATTTATAAATTAATGTTATTTATGTAAAAAATTCATACTTATGCAGTATGAGCCTCTCTGACTCCCATCACACGAATTTGAGATGCAGTTTAAGCCCCTCCATCACTCCTCATTGCCACATGTAGCCTAGGGTGGCGCCAAGGCATAGTGGTAAAGTCGCTGACTTGTTACTTCTCTGATGCTTAGCCTGTTACCTTGTGGGTTTGAGTCCCTTGTGGGATGAAGCACTTTCTGTGGGAAGGTCTTCCAACTGACCTGCAGAACTGTAGGCTTCTTATTCATATGTGTATGTAATATAAATCAATGAACTGTTTTGGAAGAGCACCTTTAAACATGTATGTACATCTTTATTTATGATACATAATAGCATGGCTGGTGCTTGAGTTACTATGCTATGCCAGTTTGTGAATGTTTGTTCCTGTTATATTCTTACTATATTCTTACCATATACTTTCATATTCCTACAATCTCATTAAACTCACATCCTAACTTTCGCTTCATTACTTTCCGCTGGTTAGGATCTGATAACAACCCGAAGTGACCTTTAAGTTACAAATATTAATGAGCCGATGACGTCAAACTTGACCAAACTTGACCAATCAGAAACCTCGTTCCACGGCGGTATCGTTGTCAGACAGCGACAAACACTTCACTACTTCACTACCTTTTTCATATTCTGAAGGCGTTCTTCATTGATTCTAAGTTTTTGTTTGAACTGTTTTTGAGTGTGTTTGCTCCCACTACGCGTTAACAGAACCTGGAGAAATGACATCCCGCAAAAACAGCACCGATCAACTAACGAATGTTATTTCTTTGGCGTTTATTTTACTGGATCGCAAATGTCAATGGGGGCTGCCCTCATGAAAATGTGACGCACCTTTAATCGAAATACCTTGGACATTGCCGCTCAATATGAATTTCCGTAAATAGCTGTAATCTGGCGAATATTCATGAAGTTATACCCCAACATTTTGCAGCCAACAATTTCATTAGCTAATCAAAGGTCAAATTGAGGTGACACCTAATGCGATGTCATCAGATCCTAACCAGCGGAAAGAAATGAAGCGAAAGTTAGGATGTGATTTTAATGAGATTGATATTCTTATCATGTTGTATCATATTCAACATCTAGTATTGTACCATGCCAATTTAAATTAGATTAAGTTTGATCAGGCTTAATATACTTATAAACAGAGACTGAGCAGCAAATCGTGTAGACCCAAATCAGACAGCTCCCAGCAGGGATATATATATATGTTATATGTCAGGGTTGATATACTCTTTAACAGAGACTGATCAACAAATAGTGTAGATCCCAATCAGACAGATCCCAGCAGGCATATTAAGGTTACCCTAAACCAATATAGGCAAACACATTCTCTTGTTTAGATGTGTATGCTTATAAGTAAAGCAGTTGTAGCTTCCATAAAATTTCTAACACTGTCCTATATAGCACTGACTTTATTCATGTACTTCCTGCTGACACCATTATAATGGTACAGTGTATTCACCTAAAACAGCTATAGTTATGTGTGTTTTCAGTTGGATTGATATTAAATTAGTTATACCTTATCTCTCCCATCTCTCCCTTTAATCAGTTTATCAAACTTTGCAGCTATCTTCATTATATGTATTAGTCATATAAATATCTTCAATTGGGTAGATCTTGACTTTTTTTCCTAATAATTGTGTTTCCTAATTTGATTTGCTCCTTATTTATTAGTTATGTCAATATCCCTGATTGGGTTTTTGATTATAGTTCTTGAGTACACATGTAGGCTATGTTTAAATAATTAGAATTTACTTTTTGTATAGTGTGTAATTTTTTTTTGTAGTTTGATATTTTGCAACTAATTTTTCAGTTATATTAATTTTCTCAATAACGTTGTCTTTGGCATTACTAAGACTAAAAAGAATTGACATTTTATTTTTTTTCTCTGAAATTTTGGCTTCTAGATTTCTTTTTATAAGTAGTGTCACCATTGTCAATTTTCTTCCTGTAGGATTTTATTTCAAACAGTTTATTTAATTTGGAAAACAAGTTCCTGGGGAGAACAAGTGGTTAGGTAGGGTCTACCTGGGGAAAGAACTCCGGTAATGTTTGAACCCAAAGTGGGAGGGACAGTGACTGAGCAGTCTATGTAATTTCTTTGCAGCTTCGTATGCATGGGTTTGAGGCCTAGACATGACACAATCTCATTAAAATCACATCCTAACTTTCGCTTCATTACTTTCCGCTGGTTAGGATCTGATAACATCCCGATAAAGGTCGCCTCGAAGTGACCTTTAAGTTATAAATATTAATGAGCCGATGACGTCAAACTTGACCAATCAGAAACCTCATTACACCGCGGTATCGTTGTCAGACAGCGACAAACACTTCACTACCTTTTTTCATATTCTGAAGGCGTTTTTCAGTGATTCTAAGTTTTTGTTTGAACTGTTTTTGAGTGTGTTTGCTCCCACTACCGGTTATCAGAACCTGGAGAAATGACATCCCGCAAAAACAGCACCGATCAACTAAGGAATGTTATTTCTTTGGCGTTTGTTTTACTGAATCGCAAATGTCAATGGGGGCAGCCATCTTGAAAATTTGATGCACCTTTAATCGAAATACCTTGGACATTGCTGCTCAATATGAATTTCCGTAAATAGCCGTAATCTGGCAAATATTCATGAAGTTATACCCTAATATTTTGCAGCCAACGATTTCATTGGCTAATCAAAGGTCAAATTGAGGTGACACTTAATGCCATGTCATCAGATTCCAACCAGCGGAAAGTAATGAAGCGAAAGTTAGGATGTGATTTTAATGAGATTGAGGCACGACAATAACTGTTATGAAGGGAGGCCATTCATATGACATGCATTGTATTGTGATATTAAAGTAAAGAAAATTGTTACCAATATTTAACTTAACAGTACCGTACCAAATATTTAACTTAACAGTACCGTACCAAATATTTAACTTAAATGTACTGTCCCTAATTTTGAATTTAAAGACACTCTTCAAATTATACATACTTTTAAATGTCCCAAGTGCTTGCTTTGTAGTGCTTACAGAAAACAGACAATATTTCTTATAATATCCAATGATACCTCTATTTGTAATTATATATATAGTCAGTGCATTTTGTATAAATATATCAAAATATGGATTTTTATTGTATCAACTTGTTTTTAATGCCATGGTGATACATGTTTACTCGCAGTTCTATAATAAAACTTGATAAAAAGTTAATTTTATACATCAAAGTTTATGTTAATGGGGCCAATTTCACCAACATTTTCCTCACTTTAATCAATTTTTTTCAAAAGTAGGTAAAAGTAGGCTTTAAGTAAATGAAGACTTTCATAAAATTAGTTCTGATACTTTTAGAATTTGATACTTATCTAAAACAAGCTTAATGTCGAGTACATGTACTTGTGGGTGGACTTGGCCCGTGTTAAGGTAAATATAACTAACTGTAGAGTTTCCTTCTTATATTTTTTACCATGGTCTTTATTGACCTCTGTACAAACTGTTTAAACTCTTGCAGATATGTCCTTGCAGTAGTTAGATATGTTGTTTACCTTTGACCTTTGACCTTTTATCATTTCCCGCTGTAGCGGAGGAGTTCCGAGAGAGAAAGTTTTCTATGGTAATACCGAAGAAGCCAGGGAAGGAAGCTGGTCATTGGCAGGAGCGCCGCACCTCCCAGTCACGATTCCAATCACTAAAGGAGGCATTGCTACAGTCAACTAAGAGGGTGATGTCCCCACCCCCTAGTGACATGGGCAGGGTCAGTGAATTGTGTTTGTAGTCTGGATTTCATTGGTTAATTGACACTTCTCACCATATTTTTCTAGAGAAAAGTTTCAAACTTGCACCATCCAGAATATGACAAATATATATACACTTATTCTGCAGTTTGTGGGACAATAATTAAATTAAGTTTTTAGTACACTCAACTTAAAATCAATGTGAATCATTTTAATGGTTTGCTTTGTCATGTAAGTAACATGACGTCTAATTTTGGGACAATAAATTCTATTATTTAGCTGAGACGTTTCTGATTTTTTATGTTGTACATTGACATTACTAAAACACTGTGATGTAGTTATAAAACCGCTGACTGCTTAGCATTTCACCGTGTCCTGTTCGGGGTAAAGAACTTAATGAATGAAGGTCTTCCAGCAGGATTATACCTTGACATTTGTCTGAGGTCTGCTTCCATCGAAATATCTGTGATGTTGGTCTCTGTGACGCATTTCAAAAACAAAAAACAAATTGCAGTTATAAATTTATATCATAACAATACATTGCAGAAAAATCTTATATTTAAGAATGTCATACATACAGTGTTCAAAAGTTATAAAAAGAACTTCATAAAATAATGTTTTTTCTCAAATAGACTTTTGAGATGCCCAAGTCAGATTCTAACCTGCCCAGTCTGCAAGGATCTCCTGCAGTGGGGTTTGAACGCGGGTCTGTTTCCAACAGCAGCCCATGCCTGGACCCAGGGCGGTACCTCACCCAGTATGAATGTGGAGAAAGGGGCACACTACACCAAATGTATTCTGATATCCTGCAAGACTGGTTCAAGCACTGTGTTGAGCTTGGTTAGTTCTCTTCGCTCCTCTTCATTTTTTCACTTTAGTTGCTTAGCATTCCCACTACCTGGTGACAAGGTTGAAGGGTAGAGTCAATATTTGTTACTCTTCCTATTCCTCGACTCACCACCTGACTCCTACCTCCAATCAAGCGAAGTGATGTGAGACTAGATACCAGCTAAACTGTGATGTGCCTGAGGTTTGGGCTTTTTCTCCTTCGAAAAAAACTGGTTGTTGCAATAATGAACATTGCTGTGTCACTTCAATGTTTGTCTGAAAACAAATAAAAAAAATTCCTACTGCCACAGACATTCATAAAAGGCAATTTGGTCATTACAATTGCAAGTGTAATAAACTATTTATAGCCAATCTGTTCATTTTAATTAAGGAGGTACTCATAAAAAATTGAGGCAGCTTTTAAAGTTTTTCATGTTTTACTTATAATATGATACTACTTTTTTTAGGAACAGTATTTTTAGTCAAGTTACATGTATATTAAGAATACCAGTAGGAGCTACTTGTCATTTTCTTAAACTGTTAGATTTTCGAAGTGAAAGAAAATAAATATCAATTTCCACAGATCTGCGTTTCATAAATTTATATCTCTTGTTCCAGATCTCCCATCTGTGAGTCAGCTTGAGCTGAAGCTGCGTTCTCGACTATGCTTGGAGTATGTACTGACGGAATTTCAGTCTATGTTAACACGTCTGATCCACGGGATGACGGCTCGAGTCTACAAGATGTTACCTACAGATGAACCTTTCTGTGGTCATGTTGGAGTCCTATATGGCCCAAACAGACACCCAAGTGAGGTTAGAGACAAATATATTTTCTTCAACATTTTGTCAAAACAAAGGACGTCTAAGAATTTGTAAGTCATGAGAAATAAAATAGAAAAGTAAGATTAAATTAATAAAAATTATACTTCTTTGACACATAGGCCTTAATATAAGCTTAAAATTTCTTATCTTATCCATAGACGTTCTGTTCTAAAGAGGAACTAATTTTAAGAATGCTTGTTGCAAAGTTGTTGATTCGCTAACTTATAACTTTGCTGCTAATGCATGGGTTTGAGTACCGGTAAGGTAACAAACTGAAGTTGGCAAGGTCTTCAAGCTGACCTGTGGTGTATTGGTGGTTTCTACCCAGACAAATGTCCAGCTCTTTCTCCACCAGAATGGCTAGTCATTGCTATAATGAATGTAATTGTGTTGCTGGGATGTGTTTCGCAAACACAACAAGGCATGCACTAATTCTGTTAACAGGCCATGTAAAAATATTTGTAAACTATAAAATGTATGGTTCTAGTCTGTACACTTGTGTCTGTGTGTTTTGAAATATTGTACATTTAAAATGTCTGTCTGAATAAAATATGGTTATGACTGGTTGGTTTAAAAGAAAGTATGGTGAAATGTCATGGCAACCTGTGTCTGCAACTGGCCAGCTCAGTATCATGATAGTTTTGGTGTAATGTCATGTCTTCATGACATTCTATCACAGTGAAGGCAGCACTGTTTCTTTAGATAACTAGAAGATTGTCCTGGGATGTTAGAAATCACATTTCATCATTTCAGATGCCGCGACGACGGTCTGACAGTGCCATAGATGTTAGGCGGCCTGTGACCTTGACCCCTGGGGATGACCTTCAGTTCATCTGTGTGGCCCGCAACCTGACGCAGTGGTACACGTTTGTCCACAAGGGAATGGATGAAGAGGAAGTTCAAGAGATGGCTGCCAGAGGTACGCTTGTTTTGGATGGAGCTTGTGGCCCAATGGTTAACTTCTTGTTGACTTGAAACTCGTAACATCCTCACAGTGTGGGTTGTCCCAGTTGAATTAAAACTTCTAGCTGACTGCTGGTGCACATATAGTTGACAGAAACATTCTACCCAGAAACATGTCTTGTTCTTACTTCACCAATTATAACTGGACAAGAATATATCAAACAATACAAAAACCACTGTCACTAAATACTGACACTATGCACTAAGACACATGATGACTAGTAAAAGTCTAGTCAATTTCCAATGAAATAGTGGAGGTGTTCGATGTTTGCCAATTGAGTAACTCTGGTTAACTTGAAGTTAAATAAGAAACTGTAACCTGGTAGTATTTTAGTAGCAATATATCTGCTTAAAATATGCATTTGGTTATTCATAACTTACTAGTGAATGGAAACAGAACTGCCATTCTTTCCAATTATGTCTCATAATACCTCCATACTCATGGGCAGTGGATATTCCAGAGTGTCACCCTCAAAAGTGACCAGCTGATCACTTTTAAGCCGTAACTATTTTTCTCCTTGAGTGCAAATTGTAGTAGACAGATGCAAAATAGCAGAGATAAAAAAGAAAAAAAGTTAAGGCCTTCTTCCATAAAGAACCATTAAGAATCTTATCAAGTGGAAAATGATTGACAAAATCCCGTTAAGGTAATAGAGAACCCTTAGCTCAAGAGAACAGATCTGTAGAAAGGTAATATTGTGATCCGACAGGAGTATGCATGGCAGAAAGTGAAGACAATCCATCTGTAGCTGAGATTTATCAGTTATATTTGGGAGTTTGATAAGTTTTCAGAACTTGTAAGTACCAAGCCTAGTTGTTCATGTTATTGGCACATCAGGACTGGCTTGAGTTTGCAAGAGCTATAGCCATTTAATTTATGGTTGCAGTTACTATGGCAAAGCAGTATTTATAAGTATTTATTACCTTAAAAGATAATTCTACCAATTAAAATCATCATCATCATCGACATCATCATCATCATCATCATCATCATCATCATCATCATCATTATCATCATCGTCATCATCATAATCATCATCATCTGTAATTTCTCAGCATGATGTTTCTCCAGGTAAACAGACATCACAGAAGTTTTCTGCCTACCTGCCTACGAGTGCAGAGGGGAAATCATTTGGCATGTTTACAGAGAATCCTGCATTCATCCCTCGACAGAAGTTTGTCATGCTCAAACTCAACAATAAACAGGTATGCCAATTAATATCACAATCCAATTATTAATAAACAATTAAAAAAAAACTTTTTTCAGTTGACTTAATACCAAAAAAGCATGATGTATTGCTAGAAATTCAACAGCTATCGAGTAAATCCTGATTAGACAGCGTTCAGTGTCATGGCACATGTCGCTAAGTGGCAAGAGTCACTGAATATCATCATAAATGGTTGAGAAAAAGCAAAATAATTTCTATTAAGGTGTTCCAGCTGACTTGGGGTGTGTCAGGGTGTTAACCATGTGTCTGGGGGTCTTCCTCCTTCAATAAATATTTGGGCATTATCAATATAACTTAAGGTTTGTCAGTGCCATGTAACAAAAATAAAACAAAAACCTCTGAGTATAAGGTAGTTATAAGCAGTAAGCATTTTTCACTTGTTATAACTAACCCTATACACTAACTGTAATCAACTTGACCACCCTGGTACCAACACAAACGACTAATGACTTGAGGTCTGTTTCAGCTGACCCTGTATACATACAACCTCTCCAATGACACACTGACCACGCTGTGTAGACATCTGACTAAACTAGTCGACTGGAACAATGGCAGATCTCACCTACTGTCAAACATTGTGATGCAGAAATGCGGACTGTTTATTCACGGTCTCTTTGGAGAGGTCTCACACAACATGGTATGAATTGTTTCCATATATAATTGCTTTAAACTTTTTATTTATGCAGTTAATTCACTTTGATGCACATGTTTATATTTTCCATTAATCCTCCTTGATTGAACACTTCATGGGTGCAACCAGAACAGCATTGCATAGATAAAAAAGATGCTCAAGGCTTCCATATCAAATATGTGGGGATTCTTCAATCCCTCCAAAGTTTTTTGCTGTTAACCTCTTAAATACAAACTACTGATGCAACAATCACATGCATTGTGAACAATTATGAAGTCACCATTATCATTTCTGTTGGTGCAGCATATAGTAAAACTAAAAAAATACCAAAAGTAACTGTTGATTTTGTTATCTAACATCCCACTGCAGGAGAAGATCATGCAGCACTCCGAGAGCCTTGACCAGCTTATCCACAGCACTGCACCGCCACATGTCCATCGGGACAAGGAGAAACTGTCCCGCACCCACAGCACCCATGTGGTCAGGGAGAGTTATCTGCCATTTGATTCCACATTCAAGGACCTATGCCCATCAAAGCCTCTGCATCTTTCACACCTGGCATGTCAGGGTGACCCAGTGAGGCAATATGGTCAACAGGCGCAGGATATTCGCCATGACTATCGCAAAGGTAATATTGATAAAAAAAAAGTAAATTCTTTTAAAACAATTGATGTATTTATTGACTACTATTACTATATTTCTTACTATTTCACAAGTAACTATTTAGTAATGTAACATTGATGTAGTAAATGAATACTGCCTCAGAGGTAACATTGACTAAGAAGATTTTTGGCAAATGCCAATAGCAAAATTATCCATTTGAGAAAGAATCATCCTTACTTCCAAGAACGAAATCCTTACTTCCAAGTAAGAAACCTATTCTTTTACATATTTCAATGTTTAGTTCACACATCCTAGTTGAAGTTTTTATGAAGTTTCATTACATAGTGTAAGAGAGTTGGTTGGTTGCTTTAGGTCATTGGTTCAAGTCTTGCTGAATTAGAGCTCTTGCCTCCTCTTCATGTAGCTAAAGCCATTATGGGATCTAGTCATCTAGTCTGCAATTCAATGCATTTGCAGATCTGCAAAGGAAACAACTTTGCCTGTGCCTCCACCAATTGACTGATTGAGGTTAAGCCAATAAAGTAGAAAGGGGTCTTGGAAAGTGTAATTCTTTGGCCCATAGCCACTTGTTTACATTTTACAGCTCCCACAAATGAAGACATTAAAATAGCATGTTATTTGTCAGTTGGTTTATGTATGAATTATATTAATGAAAAGTACAGTGGTTAGAACTATTTATGTTGTTCTCTGGTTCAAAATAATGGTTCAGTGAAATCAATGGAGACAGTTTGTTTCAAGTTTATTTATTATGTGTAAGCATACCATATGTGACCTTTATATAGCTTTATACTTATTACCAAACAGAACATGGTATTTTTGACAAAATCTTTTATGATAATGTTGTATGGATTGTGTCTGCTATTTAAGCTGTGGAGATGTTGAACAGCATTCGAACCCTGTATGTGATGTGGGTACAGAAAACAGCGCCCAACCTTCCAATATCTGTGAGTAAATGAGAACTTACATAAATTGGTACAAAGACTCTTATTTAGACTTCACCTGCAGCTTGCTACCTTTTTCAATTACATTCTTAATCATCCCTCAGGCAGTCGGCTGTTTTGAATCCACACCGATTTGCTAAAGCTGTATAAATCCTAAGGATTAAACTTTAAAAAATCTGTTTTCTGACTCTGTATGTTACATTTATGTATTTATGTTGCTATGCTAACTAATTTTCTGCTTTCTATTTATTTAAAATTTAAAATCAACTAGTTTGGAAGCATTCAAATCATTTCATTCTATCTTTTTATAGTTACTTTCGCTTCACATTAAGTCTAACTAGATAAATAAATCTCTGAATGTCATTTCATGCATTGTGCATGATTATTGAAAAAAAGCCCAACACATGCACTTTATTTTGACAAATGATAAAAGTACTTGCTTAACTAAAAATTTTATCACTCTCACTACCCTCCCCCTGAATTTTTTTTTTTTACAAACGTTGTGTTAGATGTCAATATCAGTCTATTTTTAATGGGGATAGTATATATATATTCAGTCTAAATGGATGGACTTAAAAAAAGATTAAGCCTATTTTTAACTGAACAGGAGAGCATTATGAACCGCCTGAAGCAGTCATCTCGTCTGTTCCACTACTGTGCCACACCCCTGCTCTTCAGCACTAGATGGCGCCACAATGTCATTGAGAAGTACAAGGTGACAAGGCAAGATTCCTTCTCCTCTTGCACAAGCGGAGCAACACCAGACTCTAAATCAGTAAGTAGCGGAAAGGAATATTAGGGAAAATAGTAACACATTTCCTATCAAATTGAGCCTTCATATCATTTTGTGCCCTTTTGTTTGTCCAAAAGTAATTGCTTAAAAGCTACAAATTATGTATAAATTTGAGGTAAGTTGTTTATATTTTTTTAATGAGCTGAACTGTGTGAAATAATTTTGACACAATCAAATGGGACAGAGTTTCACATATGGAATTTAACCATGCCTTAGTATCTTTTTCATTAGAGAAATCCACAAATTTGTGTGAAACAAGTCTCTAAAACATACCTTATTCTTGCTTTTTAGCCTTAGAGGCTTTTCCACATTCAAACAGTTGTTTAAAATGATTTACAATGAAGTGGTTAAAAATTCTGACTGTTTTTCTTATTATTATACCAGAGGTCACGTCATGGTTCAGGAGCATCTACAGGCAGTGTACGTACCAAACGAACTGACAGCAATGAGCTAAAGAAGCGACCGTCACTGCCTAACTTCCGGGAACACGAGACCTTGGAGAGCCAGGAGGAACCCTGGCATGTGGGTTTACGGTCCCAGTTCCTTGATCAGTATATCAATTATCTACACACCCTTGGCTTTGTTCTGGTACAGATGGACAAGGAGAAAGAAAAACCTGTGCACAGGTACAGACTTTGGATTCATTATTCTAAATTTACTAAATAATCTGCTGGATTTATCATTGAAAAAGGTTAAGCTTATAGATTGTATGTGAAAACTGTCAAACTATTGTGTGTCCACAATATATCCAAAGCAACACTGTTTAACTAACACAATTCTTCCCAAACAAGACATTCAGGGTTGTCCGAATGGTGGGAGGTTTCTTTTACTTACAACATTGGTAGCAGTGATAAATACAAGAACCATAACTATCAGATATCCAGATTTTTATTTGTATCCCTTTGTTGATTGTGCTTGACCCAAGTATTACTTGGCTTCACTGCTGCTAAAGTGTTTCCTACTTGGCATATAAATAGCTTATGATGAGTCAACCTGCAGAATGCAGAAACAATAAATATTGCTGTTCTAAATGGTTTCATTTAAGTAAAAGAATAATCTTTATTACAATATCTCTTTTGTCCTATTTTTAGGTTTAATGTTTATTCTATAAGATTTTAATGTTAATTATTTATATCAAATTAGAAAATTGTTACATAATGCCTCTGTAAGGCATTATCTGGAAGACAGATTTTGAAAAGTTTGAACTAAATCTCAACTGGGGTGCTTGTTGCCAAGCAGTTAGAGTTGTTGACTGGAAACTCTTCAGCTCCTCAAAGCATTGGTTCGAGTCCTGGTTGGTGCAAGAACTTTTATGTTGAGAGGTTTTCCAGCTAACCTGCAGTGTGCCAGTGGTTCTACCCAAATATAAGTCTGGGGGTCTTCCTCTACCAATATTTAGCTCATCTAATTCCAAAATGAAAACTTGTTGAATGAAGGTTTTTTCTATGAAATAAATTGTTAACCTAAACGGATTATAAACTGTAAGGACAAATCCACACAAAACTTAATGTTTTTAGTGTAGTAGTATTAAATGCAAACACTTGTTAATCCACGTGCATGACTATGCTCTTCATTGTTGGTAGGTAATGGAAAAAACATCATTTACTGATCAAATAACCTTGCAGTATGCCAGCATTCATAATTTTTATATAGTGATGGAAAAAGACGTCTTATATGGTATACGGGAAGGCTATAATGCAATGAAAATTTTCATCACTCTAGGTAGTGAAAAGGTTTAAACACAATTTTTGTCTTCCTTCTTTGAAAGGCATAGTGAAATGTAAGTGAAATGTAAAAATATCTGTAGGTAGAATAGGGTTTAAATGACATTTACTCAGGTTCTTGCGTGCCCTAGATCTGACTGTAGAAACTTCTGTTGTTAGGTCGGGTAAACATGATGATGCATCTCGACAGTCAAGTCCTGTTGCTGAGGAGAATGTCAAGGTTACAGATACCCACAATCTTCAGAAGACTGTAACTGGAGGAGTTATCCTGATAGAACTTAGCTTCCGTCAGGAATATTTCTGTGTAAAGTTGTTCACTTGTGACCACAATAAGCTGGGTATTACGGTGAATCAACAGGTATGTCTTACTACAACAATGTCATTGTAAATTTCAGCATGTTCAATAAGAAAATTACTTATTTTGTTTCATTCTGTTATTTTACTCGTTTGTGTTTGTAAAAGTATTATGCAAACAAGATTTTTCATAAGCCTACAAGAAAAAACAAATTAAGTATTATAGTTGTTATAATTTTGCTAAAATTGAGTTTTTTCAAGTAATTTTATTTTGCACCACTTTTAATAGTTTTGTCCAAAAACTTTTACTAAGTTTTTAAGTTAGCCTTCCCACACTCCTGTCCACCAATCATTTATAATTTTACCAGGCTTTTCATTGTTGTTGTCTCTGTACCACATTATCCCATTTCAAGGTCGGTGAGCCAGTCAGTGGGTCTGTAGGATGTTTTTTAAAACATACTACTTTCCGTGCTTTAAGCCATTTTGTTTATCCAGTGGTTATGGTAATTCGGTTGAGTTTGCTGCATGCAGGCTTGAATGTGTTAAGACTGTATCACATTAGGGTCAGATAGTAGCTTAAATCATAGAGAAACATTAAAATCTCCCCAGAGGTCCCTTTTTATGCTCAATTGTCAACATGGGGGCACTTGTGAACAAGAGGGTGGAGTTGCCGACTTGCATAAGTTCGTACAAGTCTGCAACTCTAACCCCTTAGGCTCTCACTCTTTTGCTTCAAGTCTCACTCGGGTAGAAAACTTTCATGTTGGGAAGTTTTTGTAGTTTTTGTAGGTCACTAAATCAAATCATTAACACCTTAAAAGCCATATTTTTGGCCCTATCTTGACATAACTTAGTTGTTGTTCTTAATTTACCAATGAAAAGAAGACTTAAGTCCTTTGAAGAGGGTCCTAAAGATATGTTGAATTTTTTTTTTTACATAGATTGTCTGCAAAAAATGTTTGTATAAGAAAGAAACTGTGTCATGTGGGGTTTAAAATGGACAAAAGGTCAATTTGTGGAACTTTTTTTTGAACAAGCTTGAAGACACAGAACATACTCTTAAACTAGGACAAAGCAGCATTCCGGTATATTGGTGTCTGTTGGCTTGGTGGTTAGAGTTGCCTGTGTAGCTTTTCTGACTTCATGGTCCTTAACCACATTTTTTTGAGTCAAAGCTCTGGGTGAGAAGTAGGAAGGTCTTCCAGCTGACCTGCAGTTTGCCAGTAGATTTACCCTCACACTTGTATGTTGTCTTACATAATCTGTTTTAACTGGACATTGCTATGATGACTGGAGTTCTGTCACTGCAATGTATTTTATAACTAAATCAAAACTAGTGTCATTTAGTTTCAGTCTCCATAGAAACAGTTCAATTCTCATTTTTAACCTTTTTGTACTTGCTGGAAACAACGTTCTCCCAAACCCCCCATCATGCATCATGACCCAACCTTATGGTGTTTCTAGAAAGTAAAGAGTTAATTAAGCTTCATTGTCAACCCCAGCCAACTCCATATATATTAGATATATTAAACATTAAGTTAAATCAGGGTAAGGCTAGATTTGGCGGTATGTGCAGGAAATAAAATCCCTAAAATAAAAAAGCACTTATGAAAAATTATATTCTCTTCAAAAGTTGAAACTGCTGTCAATTATTAATAATAACTTGAGGCTTGTGAAAGTTTTAGGATTTCTCACTCTATAAATAATCAGTCAAGGATTGAAAAGTAGATTTAATATCTATGCCTCTGATTTTGTGAATTCATGAAAAATTAATTTGCTAGAAAAAAGTATTACAAAAACAGAAAAAAATATGTGAATATTTCTGCTTTTTGTTTTGTTAAGTTTTAAACCCTTGTCTTTATCATATTGTCACTTTTTCAGAAATTTGAGTTTTGTGATAAGAATGCGGCTCAAAAAATACATGATGTAAGTCTCCCCACTGGGTAGCAGTAAGAAAATTTCACCATATATATTTGTTGTTAGCCTTGCAGTTCTATTAACATGTCACACACAGAAAAATGGCAGATTATTTCCTTAATATAGACTATAACAAAAGAACTTTACTTTTCTTTGCCCTATAAAAAAATCTAAAAAATGAATACAGTGTAAGACATTTTTATCTAAATAGATTTTAAAAATGCACAATAAAAAGAGAAATTATTTGTCTCTTTTTTAAATTTATTATGTTTGTTTTTAGGATATCTGTATGATAGTGATTGTAGATTTTTCTTGTTTGTCTTTGTTTAAATGTTGTCTTAATATCATTTAAACTTAAAAATTCAATTATGCAAATATTTGTGTATTATCATTCTAAAATATTAATGCTCTCTCAGACTAGCTTTGCTATTTTATATCCTTACCCCATATTTCTGCATGTATCTTTAAGATATCTCAGTTCTGTTTATAAAGATTTGTTAACACTCTTATTTTACTCTCACTAAAATTATCTAGTATGTACTTATAATATAAATGGTGTGCACGCACCCTGGTGGGGCAAGAGGTAGAGTGTGGTTTCCAGGTTTGTCAGGCCCTGGGCTCAATCCCAGACTGTGACATATATCAAAGTCTTAAAGCCATGATATCTCTGGAAATAATAATGTAGTTTGTACAAAACAATTAACAACCAAAACAATTTGACACAGAAAATGATGAATACTATATAATTTGGCCAGATGAACTGATCACCACCTTTTGCATCCCTTCAAAATCATTACATAGGTTATGTGAAATTTAAGGTAAATCAGTCTACTGGTTGCAGTATATAACAAACTGCAGAAAACAAGAATGAAGCAAGACAAAATGGCACTGTCAGTAGAGCAGTGGACTTGTCACTTAAGTGGTCCCAGGCTTGAGTTCTGCAAATAACAAGCTATTTTTCTTTTTGTTACATTTTCGTCTTTTTCTTTTATTTCCATATAAGCAGCTACTGAGTTTTATCAAAACACCAGTTTTTGTATAAACTTTAAATCACAGACCATTTAATCTGTTTTGAATACTGTGAAACAAACTGCATGCCAGAGTTATTGTGGTTTTAAATATAAGTGGTATAGCTTCCTTGGTTAACATCACCTGATTATGGTACTTTTCTGCTAGTTTACCCAGGGATGCCTGTGGCATAGTGGTAGAGTCACTGCTTTATGATTTCGCTGACTGCTTAGCCTCTCTCCACGTGAGTTCGGGTCCTACTTAGGGAGAACAATTTAATGCTATTTAATGTGGGAAGGTCTTCCCGCTGATCTCAGGTGCGCTGGTGGTTCTACCCAGACATTCATCAGGGGTCTTCCTCCGCCTAAACAGCTGGATGTTGCTATAATGGTCATAATATTATTTTTTTAAATGTAAAACTTTACTTATAAATTGTCTTAAATTGTCCTTCATTAGCACTTGTTAGTGGCGTATGCTTAGGTACTGGGTTGTTTATGTCGCACTTACCAAAGCTTTAGACTTATTAAATTAAACTCAGCAATAAACATTGCATATTTGTATGGACATCCTTCGTTTTGTTTGTTTGTTTTAGTATGAAACACATTAGAATAGATTGCTTGACTGGTTGAAAAGTCTGAATTAAACTGAAAATTATGTCAGTACTTAAAAATAACTTGAACATAACATTGAATAGCAAAGTCAGTTACTATTAAAGTTAGATGTTAATAGTTTAATTGATAAGTGGTCATATCTTGAGTATTTTGTTATCAGAAAAAGGTAAATAATGTCTTAATATTTGTTTAGTACAAAGATATAATAACTCCCTTTAAACAATGTGCATGTAATCAGTGCAGATTGATTTACATTAAGGAGTAAATGGAACAGATTATTAATGCTGTCATTGATTCTACTTTTTTAAAATTGATGATATTGATATATCAAGAGACAAATATCAATGATACATAATGATACACTTTTAACTTTTTAACTGTCTGCGTGTACCTTTTTTGCTTGTTTCTTTCCTTTCATAATTTATTTCATCTGTTTTTTATTTTTGATGTTAAAGTTCAGTTAACTTATGAACCAGGGATTCCTATTTCGGACTAGCACTGTTATGTAGGGTGTTTTTCCAGCAGACCTGAGGTTCGTCAGAGGTTTTGTTTTGGGCTCATCCTCCAGAAATCTTAGCTGGATGTCCATAATATGACCATAATTGTGTTTTTGTGATGATGTTTGTAGGACTTTTATTTAAAATATCTTCAATGGAGTTAGTCCTATCCTTTAAAAGTTGAAAAAACTGTGGTATAAAATCTTACTTCCGAACAGAAATAAGAATAAGGGATCGTCCAGTAAATGTTTTGTTTAACATGTAGTTGTCATTTTTCATAGTAGAGTAGATCTAACAGAATGCAGTTTATTGTTGTAGTTACTGTTTTTCATTTTGCCAAAGACCTCAACACACCGAGAAATGCAGCTTGTATGGATAACACAAAATCTTTCAGCGGCCACTAAAATGTATCTTCTATAGTAACTGAAGAGATTCCTTGAGCTCTTTTGGTATAAACGTGGTGTTCTAATTGAACTCTCACTCTCAGTGAGCGCTGTCTACCAGTCGTGTCTGTGACTATATTTCAGCAAGATTTGTTGAACTGTAATTGAAATTAACCATCTCTGTGTGTATTGATCTTTGGCTTTTTCTACCTTTGATACTATTCTTCTTGGGCCAAAGGGTGCAGTCATTTGTAATTATTTTACAAATGATCACACATATTTCTATACATTCAATTTATACTTATATTTGGCAAAAAGTCTGTTAATATATTAGTTATTATTTAATAAAGTCTATGCAGTTATTTGTTGATACGAAAGATAAACTGTCCCATAACACTAAATTGACAATATGTTTGTGATTGTTTATTCTTTCATTGATATGTTCTACTGAATTCTTTACCTTATAAACCCTTGTGTAATACACATCTATCTATAATGCCCATGCTAACTTTTGGGTGGCTAAATCCAGGAAAATTTGATTTCCAAAAAATGGTTTGATGATTTAATTAAGAAAAATTAAACATTATCACATTATGGCATTTTTGTAATAGAAACCCCATATAAGCTTATCAATAGAGGTTTTTTTAACAATGTCCCCTTAGGTCAGGGGTCATCTTTTATGAACATTGAGCTTTCAAAAGCATGGGATTTGCTATTATCCAAAGTTGCTAACTTTTTTGTCAGCAATACAACTTGTACAGTCAGGAGTAAAGTACATTTAGTATGCTAAGATTTCATTCTATGAACTCAGCAATGCTTGTTTCTTTACCCTGGTGGACTTTTCAATGGACCATCATTTTCACCTTGATGGGCGTTTTTTACTGAACCATCATCTTCACCTTGATGGACTTTTCAATTAACCACCATCTTCACCTTGATGTACTTTTTAATGGACCACCATTTCACCTTGATGGACTTTTTATGAACCATCATTTCACCTTCATAGACTTTTCAATGAACCATAATTTTCACATTGATGGACTTTTCAATGAATCACCATTTCACCTTCATAGACTTTTCAATGAACCATCATTTTCACATTGATGGACTTTTCAATGAATCACCATTTCACATTCATAGACTTTTCAATGAACAATCATTTTCACATTGATCGACTTTTCAATGAACCACCATTTCACCTTTATGGACTTTTCAATGAACCATTATTTTCGCCCTGATGGACTTATCAATAAACCATCATTATCAAATTGATAGACTTTACAATGAACCATCATTTTCACCTTAATGGACTTAATGGGCTTTTCACTGAACCATCATCTTCACCTTGATGGACTTTTCAATAAACCATCATCTTCCCCTTGATGGACTTTTCAATAGACCATCATTAAACCTTGATGAACTTTTCAACCAACCATCATTTCACCTTGATTGACTTTTCAATGGCCCATCATTTTCATTTTCAATGGACTATGACTTTCTACTTGATGGACTTTTCAATAAACCATCATACTACCTTGATGCACTTTTCAAGGAATCATCTTTTCACCATGATTGACTTTTCATTGAACAATAATTTAAGCTTGATGGATTTTTCAATGGACCATCATCTTCACCTTGATGGACTTTTTAATGAACCATTATTTTAGCTTGAAAAGTTTCAATGGACCATCGTTTCACCTTGATGGACTTTTCAATGGACCATCACCTTCACTTTAATGGACTTTTCAATGAACCATCATTTTCACCTTGATGGACTTTTCAATGAACCATCATTTTTACCTTGATGGACTTTTCAATGGACCATCATTTTCACCTTGATGGACTTTTCAATGAACCATCCTTTTCACCTTAATGGACTTTTTAGTGGACCATCATTTTTCGCCTTGATGGACTTTTCAATGGACCATCATTTTCACCTTGATGAAGTTTTAATGAACCTTCATGATCACCTTGATAGACTTTTCAATGAACCATCATTTCACCTTGATGGACTTTTCAATGGACCATCATTTTTGCCTTGATGAAGTTTTCAATGAACTATCATGATCACCTTGATAGACTATTTAATGAACCATCATTTCGCCTTGATGGACATTTCAATAAACCATCATCTTCACCTTGATGGACTTGTTAAAAGGATGTAGGTCAATCAGAAAACAAGGCCTTCAGAGGTGTTACTATTTTTCATATATGGCTGTAAATAAATTTTTTTTAGAAAATGTTAGTAACTTCAAGAGCTATAGCCTTGATAATATGTATACATTTCCTTTGTTGGGCCTCTTTCAAGTTTTATCAAAGAATTTTGATCCATCAAAAACTGCCATAAAGTTGTTTTTATATATTTCATCTATCAGTAAAGCAATTACTGCATTTTCAAATAAAAAGTTTGCTTGCATGAAAACACCTGTGACTTTAACCTACCGATAAGATATGAGCAATGTTGCCTAATGCTTTCTCTACTTAAATTAAACGAGAAGTTACAGTGGAGCCTCAAAACTAAAAACCAACAAGTAACTTTTAATTCTACATAATTTTGGGAAACACAAAATGGGCACTATTTCTAGTACATGCATTTTTTTCATTTCACTTATTACATGTTTTGATAACTGTTTGATTTCTGGAAAAAAAAAGCATGTCAATTGTGCAGTTTTTCCCATCAATTGACCTTAATATTTTGACCTTTGTTGAGTTGTGACTATTCCAAATGTATATAAGAACTTGTGACAAAACTTATATATTTTGTTGTATGTATGTTCTTGGAAAATGCTCTTAAAAATCATTTCCACAGATATTCCCTTTTGTTCTTGCAGATTCTGTATCATGTGTTTTGGTACAATGACTTTAAAAGCCCCTGTAAATGTGCTTTTGAAAGTTTAAAATTGCTCACAATTTGGATGTTAATATCGAGAAATATGCATTTCAATTCTAAAAATCTAATATAATTTATTTTGTATGTTTAATAATTATATTCATAAATTACACAAAGATTCTTTGTGTATAAATGAATGAATAAGATAGCTTTTTTGACACACACCATCACGTAAAGTGCTCAAGTTGAACTTTTGTAATCACCCTGCTCATCCATCAGTCCATTTCCAACTTTTAGTTTAAATGAATTTAAAATATAATAACCCAATTGAGAAAACAAATTTTCTTAAAACATAACTAGATTATAGATACATTTTTATATCAATAACTTAAATTAATTGAATTTAGTAACAACGTATCTGTTAAAATTAACTGTTAGGCAAGACTTCACAGATTATTGGAGCCTGTTTGTTTTTATATCCTCACCATTTGAAAAGTTAAGACTAAAACTTCATCTGACCATCCATTTATCCATCATTCAATGCACTCATCCACTGATTTTCATTTCTGGTCAATAACTTTTAAATAGTATAGTTTTGTGTCGCCTGACTAGACGACATATAGGGATTACTTTGTCGGCGGCGTCGGCTTATGTGTTGGCGGCGGCGTCGTCGGGATTTCCTTGTCTGGAGCCTAACTTTGTCACCGTAGGTCCAAATGACTCCAAATTTGGTATGCATGTTTCCGGCAATGACTCGAAGTGCAGCGCACAAGAACCATAACTCTACCTTGTTCCATTTTTTAATTATTCCCCTTTGATTGGTTTTTATAGAGCATTTTTTCTCCAAAGTCTAATTTTGTCACCATAGGTCCAAATGACTCCAAACTTAGTATGCATGTTTCTGGCAATAACTCGAAGTGCAGCGCACAAGAACTGTTACTCTACCTTGTTCCGTTTTTGAATTAATCCCCGTTTGATTGATATTTTTAGAGCATTTCTTGTCTGGAGTGTAACTTTGTCACCGTAGGTTATTCCCCTTTGAGTGATGTTTATAGAGCATTTCTTGTCATTCTTTTAAATTATTCCCCTTTGATTGATTTTTAGTGCATTTCTTGCGAAGGGCATAACTTGTTGTGCATGTTTTTTTTGCAATAAGACAATTAAAAGGTTATTTTATATGTGAATTTTGTGCAAATACATTGCTAATATCTGTTCAACAATAAACATATTAACATATTTCATGTCGACTAACAAAATTTTCATCAGGTGACACATCTGACTCGCGGAGTTCTAGTTTCTTGATTATTCTCTATTCACATTAAACTTCTTTGTATTCGGGCTGTATGACCTGTAAAGTGTCTGTGTGACGTAAAACCCAAATAAATAAATAAATAAATAAACAATAACTTTTGAAATACTTTAAGTCATAATGAAAATCTACATTATCTATATTATCTACAAAATATCAGCAAAGTTGTGGCATTTTCTTGTGATTTTCTTTAATCAAAAGTGAGAGCCTCCATGTACTATGGATACACATCTACCCTCACCCATAATTGGTATAAACCCTTAAATATCCTCCTGTTTCCCTATACTACTTCATGACAATGTTTGTTTTCTGTGTTACTGGTACAGTCTTTTTAAGACCTCTTTGGGTTTTGCAAAGACTGTACAGACATTTATGAGGATCTATGTATTTACCTGTATCTGTATTTTACAGATCAAGCTCCTGTTTGTGGATGAGTGTGAGAAATGCAAGGACCTTATTCATGTTCATTCTTTTGCCCATGACTTCCATCTGCGATGCATACAGGTACAGCATTCTTTGTTAAAAGTCATGTCTACCAGTTAGTTCATTTGCTGAAAACAAAAAAAAACCCGACAAACTACCACTATAATGGCACAAAAACAGCACCAAAAACAACAACAATTAAACTTTATGCCTTGTGCATTTTTTAACTTCCTTAACATTGTTTTTAACATAAGTTTTATATTTCTTTTCACAATGAAATCAACTCCATTTGTGACGTAAGTAAGTTGAAAAAGTAACTTCGTAGGCAGTTCTTATAACAAAAATGAACAATATTCATGTACAGTAGAAATGCAGCATCTGTCTGGATGGTCAAGTGGTTACATGCTGTCCTATCACACTATGGGCCCATGGTTTGAATCCCATCATTTTAGGATTGACTAATGATTTTATTCAAAATAGGCAATTTCACTCATTTTGCAGAAACAAATATTATCATTTATTAACATAGGAAACGGTTACAAATGGATGATTTCAACAAGAAGATTTACAATGCTACTATTTAGGTATTCATTCTTTCTGCATCACGCATTGGTATAGAAGAAATTTTGTTTTGGTAGCAAAATACCTAATTTGCTATTAAATATACATTTGCTTATTCATAACTTACAATGATGTGAAAAGAACTGTATTCTTTCTCTTATGGGTCACATAATACTGTTGTACTTATAGCAGGTAAATATTTCTTACTAAAAATTGATCTTATATTAAAAAATCATATCTTCCTGCAAAATACCTTCCTTTCTATGAAATATGGAGACTTAGGATTGAAAGTAATTAACTCACCTAACAGTAAGGTCCTCAAGATGCTACATGCCTGCCAGATCGTCTCCCTTGATAGCGAGACAATCCATCTGGAAACTGTATGAAATTATTATTTGGTGTGTAAGTACATAATATGAAAATAGTCAAGTTGGATTTTGGTCACTACATGTACCTGCATTATTATAAGCAGAGTTATAGAACTAATTTTAAATATTTTAATTTGAAAGCCGCAGTATCTGTGTTCTTCCAACAAGTTTCAAGTTTAATTTCATATGAAAAATTACATACATCAACAAGCTGGGTGTTCAGTTATTTGTATCTTTTCTCCAGTCCTACATCAGTGGTCAGTCGGAGAGGTTCAAGCCTGGGTATTACTTATCAGGACTGCTTAACGACTTTTTCCTGGTGTATCCCTATGCCCCCAGCTACTCCAGGAACTTCTTGCAAAGGGGTAAGTAATGCCAGGAGTTGGCTTTGGTTTTATAATGAAACTAAAATCCCTTTATCTGCTAAACTTGTTTAATAACAAATTCATTCCAACATAACTGGATTTATTGCTAAAAATGTAGCACCAAAAATTAAAGAGATCAAGATCTTCACTGTTTGTTTAGTCCTGTTAAATGTTTTCCCAGTGGGTTAGTAATATTAATTATTAGTACTGTAGTACTGTAGATGATACATATGAATTTTTCATGGTGTTTTTTTACTTTAATGTTAAATTTTGTCATTGTTCAAAATACAGTGAATTTTCACAGTATTTAAGTAAATAAAAACTTATTTTTCAGTCTAGTAGTTATATGTTTGGATTTGATTTCTGTCACATTGCTTAACATTATTCAATAAACTTAATAATAATTTTAAACTTCTGTACAAAATATACATGTTGCTGTGTACTCCTCATAGTATGTTTAGGCTAAACACAGACACTATCCTTTGTATGATACAAATTCATGTACTTTAACTGGTGACCTGCTGTGTGCTAGTTCTAGCCAGACATTTGTTGTGGGTCTTCCGTAACCAAAATAATGACCACTATTGTGTTGCTGCAATGTTTTTTAAATCAAAAAATTTAAACTACATATTTTCTGCCCCTTTACAAAGAATGTAACTGAAATTTTGTAGGTTTGGTGACCATTCCTGAACCCTCGTGCACCAGCGATGACCTCTATGACTATATGCTGAAACATGCCCGGCTTCACAATATGTCCGTCCTGAAGATGGTATCACCACTTGACTACAACACTGATCTGGTATATGCTCTCTCTTGCTGTTTATTTCCAATTGTATCAAATTTAGCGACAGTTGTTATCAATATATTGAATTCATTGCCAATTGAGGAGTTTTAAGAAGATGCTGCACATGCACTGGAGTATGATAACAACATCTAAACATGCTACCCAAGTGTTCACTTTATGATACTCTTTGCTTAGAGACATTATGTTGTTTTTTTTCATCAAATTTATCATAATTCACAATTTTGACTCGTGGAACAAATTTTAAAAAAGTATTTTATTTTTAATTGTATGATTTAGGATACAAAAAAAAGATGTAAATGCTATTACTTTAAATACAAGATAATCTAAACAGTTTATACTGATTTATAATTATATATTTTTTTCTTACTGCTCATGCAGTGTTCTATAACTGTGATATGTATACATTGAGACGTGTTGTCTGGCTTAATGACAATGATTTACTGCCAACTTGGTATTGTTTCACATAAATTTTGGTCTCAAATTTGAGCCAAACTGGTTTAGTTGTCTGACATACCATTTTTGAACAGTCAGCTTGTTATTTTATAGATAGCACTGTCTACCGCTTGCATATGATTTCCTATTATCCCAGTTCAGAACTGATTAATTAGTCCCCTCATAGCATTATCACAGGTTATTTTTCTTGGTTACACAGATGTCTATGTAAGTGAGATGCTAATTCTTAACTCTGCTATGATATTAAGTGCATTTAACATTTTATGTCGTTTGTAAACAGTCAAATGACAGATATTTAGGGTAATTGAACTTGTACTTTCATATGTCCATTGTCAATTTTGTACTATTCATCCCAATAATGTATTGTTCATTGCCAATTTTATGCAGTTTTTCTAAATGTAAACAATTCATTGACAATGATATGTTGTTCATTTCTAATTATATATGGCTCACTCAGTTGTATATAGTTAATTTCCATTTATATATTGGTATTGCTCATTGTATTCCCAACTTTTTCAGTACATTGACATTTATATTTAATAGTTACATTTGGTGAAAATATTTCTATTTTCAGGAGTTATCTCACTCCAAGAACTGCGAACATGCATTGATCAGTCATGAATCAAGGGAGGTTGACAGCTCAGAGGGGTTGGACACAGCGAAAAAGACCCTTGAGAGCTACAACATCGGGCTGGTGATCTTGCAGAGTGCCCTTCAGGAGGGAGGGGAGGAGAAGGTGGGACAGAAGACCTCCTCTCTCAGTCTCCAGTTCTTCATTCTCCTAACCAGCTCCCAGAAGATCTTTCCCAGGGATAAACTGGAAAAAGATCTCAGCGTCTTCATGACAGCCTCAAAATCCTCTGGTAAGCAAGTTTGCCGTGATTTTTTAGCAGCATTGTGCTTTTACTGTACCATTTTACCTAGTATGGAAATACTTAACTTTTGAGAAACTGTAGGTGCATGGAAAATTGATCAACTTGATTTATAACATTACAGAACAGACTTAACAGGTCCAAGCCAGATTGGAAAACTGTTCAGGAAAGAGCTGTCCTAATGACGTGGGGTATGGCAATAGGCCTACTTAGCTACTTATGTATGTCTCTTGATCCCACAAAGTTGGGAAAATGACCTATAAGTGTGGCATGGGGTATCTTATCTCAAACCTCTGACAGAATTTGGGACTTTTTCAAAACATTTCTATCTAAATTAATATAAAAATAAATATTCTTTATCACCTATGCATTAGGAACTTAACAGTTTGTACAGAGTTCATTCACAAATTTTTCCTTAAGATTATTTTGTTGTCCCTATTGAAAAACTTTTGTGAAGTGTTATGTGGATGATCTTGTTTTGTTGTAGTCGTGCCACTGAAGGATCGACTAAAGGTTCGAGTGACAGCAAGATCAAACCTTGAACAGGGTACCACAAACTACCTCGGATACTCCAACAAACACCACTCCCCCATGTACCAGCTCCTTACAGAAGAGGCTGTTAAAGTTAGGTGGGTGATTTTGTAGTTTATTTTATCCATGTTTACCCCAGAAATCGGCTTATAGGTTTGTGTCGAGCTGGCAAGCATGTGGGCAGGAAAAAGGTGTCAAATTTAATCATAAAAACTTATGAACTTGTAAGCTACATTTTTTTAAAGAAAAAATGTGGCATAATTGTCTTGTCTTTCTTGTCAGTGTAGGCATTGGGGTGGCTTTTTTTGTACAAAAATTGTTGTAGATATTACCATGGAATACTTGTTTACTTCAAAATGAGGAACAAATTTCATAGAGCAGAGAACTTTCTGAATAATTTTGGCAGAGTTATACCTTCTGCTTTTTGTTTTACTTAGCTCTTTCTGTGTTGGTCAACCCTTTTGTTGGGTCCATTTCTTGAAAATGGTCATAGATATTCACTTCAAAATTGGAAAGCATGTTCACTATCAAAAGAGGAACATATTTCAAAAGGGCATGTTATACAAAAAATATTTTTAGTCTGCTGCCCTTTTTGCAACCTAGAGTGCTTTTTGTCAATGTTGATAACAGCTTCAACATTTCTATCTAGCACTGAGAAAAGTAGAGGACACTATCCTTGGCCAGCTCTTGTTATGACTGTGGTTAATTCGTAGATAGAACAAGATGCAGTCTGACTGCTTAGCCTCTCACCTTGTTGATTTGAGTCCTATTCAGAGCAAAGGACTTAATGGTAGAAGGTCCTCCAGCTTGCGGTGTGCCGGTGGTTCAACCCAGGCATTTGTCTGGGGTCTTCCTCAACCAGAAAGCTGGACATTGCTATAATGATCATAACAGGTTGCTGCAATGTACTTTAAAAAAACAACAAAAAAACAAAGAAAATGCATAGCCCACAGGCCGTAATTTATGCATATTTAGTCTTAATTATTCTCCATTGTTGTTGTAAGACAGGAACAGAATATTATCTTTATATTTGACATTTTCTCGGATCTTGGAATTATGTTTGCATATGAGGAAACAAAAGGCAGAATAAGTGTTAAATTTTACCAACCTATGACCCAAAATGCCAAGAAGTATGACCAGACCACGGTAGAGCGTTGGCTTCAGCTAGGGTTCGAACCCGGGCTGCAACACACCAAAGTCATAAAAAGTGATTGTGGTTTTGGTGCCTTGCTAACACTCAAGCAAATATAAGGGTCGTTCCACAACTGGTAGGCCCAGTGTCAGGATAATGTGACTGGGTGTGGTATCATGTCAAGTGTTTATGGCATGCCATACACAGTGAAGGCAGCACTATATCTGCTTCAAGTCTCCAGATAACTAAAATACTGTTGGTGGGACGATAAACTCGACAAGAAGCATGGGCTCAAATCCCAGTTAGGGCAAAAACTGCCTTGTGTGGAGAGCCTGAATGTTGATCAGTGTTGCATCATTAGTTCTACATGTACCTTGGCATATGCCTGGGGTCTGCCTTTACTGGCGATAAAAGTTACAAGTATTCATTGTGATCATAACTGTGTTAATGTAACTAACTAATATATGCCAAAGTGTAACAAAACACTGCCTAAAAAGGTTTCTAGGAAGGTGTGGAACAGAATTAGATCACTTTCCTTTAATACATGATACAAACTTGATTTATTGTTGTCTGTCTGTAGCATTGTTTCTTTTAAACAGATAAATAAGCTTTGAAAAGCTAATTACCAACACATGCTACAGCTAGAAGGCAACAAACAGTCTGTTAATTTGAGCACCTACATGGTAATTTCATTGCAGGTCAAAGATTGAAAACATGGCAGTGGTGTCGATGGACAAATGTAGACGAGACCTGCTATGGGAGAAGATGCTGGTTAGTCAGGGCACCGATGACCATGTGACGAAAAAGAGGAGCGACACAGATGACCTAAAAGAAGTAAGCTTATAACAAAGTTGAACATAATACATGTTCATACAAGTTCATACAATTTGTTTTGGTTTGAAATAAGTAATTTCTCCTTCAATTTAACTAGGAGTTAATAACATGAGTTAAAGGCAAAAGTGCTAATTAAAAAATAATGTGTAAATGTCTGTACAACTATAAATACGTTAAAAAAAAGCATTTTTTCAACAATTTATGTTTTATGTTTTTTTTTTCATGTGTCATACATGTTGCATATTTTGTGTGCATTCTAGTTTGTAAATGATTACTACAAAAAAACAAATGAAAGAAGCATTTTGATTAATTGATATATATAATTTGATATCACAAATTAAAACTTTATTTTCAGCAATTCCGTCGGCTTACATTTGATGAGTTTCGTGAGTTGTTGGAGCGAGTACACAGGGTTCCTCTACATGAAATGGATGAACAGCTGGTTCCATTCCTGCACATGACTCACAAGTGGTACCAGGGTCTTGCCAATGTGCTTAATGCAAAGTATCCAAAGAACGTCAAACGATGCTTTCGCAACCCTGACAATCCTAACGAACAGCATCATGTAAGTATAATCTCCATGACAAGTTCTTTGTTGCAGGTTTTTGTTGTTTTTGTACTATCTATACTATTTTATAGATTCATGTTAAATAACATAATGCACAAGATCAGAAGCAGATATCAGCCACCTGTAAGGGAAATAGAACATAATATTAACATGAGACCGGATGGTGAACATTGTATTCTTTCACCCTCACTAGCATCTTACAGTTATTTATTCTACCAAATAAAATCAATATAGATATATATTTAAAATACAACTTTTTCCATTTCATCTAACTTGTCCAAATCTTCATTCTTTATTAATATTTTTATATCAATACATATTTTAAATTGTCACCATTGTGGTTAATCATTTAGAAACAAGGTAAGCTTTGGGAATTACAGATTTTAGTTTATTTCAAATAGTGCTTATATTGAAGTTGATACATAATACATGTTCATACAATTTGCTTTGGTTAGAAACAGTATTGTGTCATTTCCAGAAACCATGTTTAAACCCACATCATGGTAAAAAATGTTACGTCACAGGGTAACATTTCAGTTTGGCACATGACATGTATATGGGGAATTAAACATGGGAAGATATGTGAAGTATAATAACATTACTTAACATTCAAACATATATATATGTAAAATAAGCTTTAAGATAATGAAGTTATGTATGTTTTAGATTTGTAGTTTGAGTTTTTTTTTCACCCTCTTTCCTTTTTTAATAATTAACACAAATCATTATTTTTATGCACTGTAAAGCTGAGCATACTAGCATACTGCCAGTAGTAACAAAGCATTAAGATTGTGCTGACCCAGGATAAAGAGCTCTCAAAGCATGTCAACAGAATGGTTGATAATTTTCAGGAAACATTATGCATTGGCACATGACATGTGTATGGGGGAGTAAACATGGGAATATAATCGAAGTAAAGTGACATAACGTTACATGCATACATATATATATATATATATATATATATATATATATATATATATATATATATATATATATATATATATATATATATATAAAATAAGCTTTTAAGGGATAAAGTAAGGTATATGTTTGGTATATCTACTTGATGTTAAGGTGTTGTTGTTCACCCTTTTTCACATGTTAATAAGCCACATAATTCCTTTTTTTTTACTTATAATTACATACAATATGCAATGTTCAGATCATTCTGCTAGTGATGGAGCAGCAGATAGTGACAGCATGTCAGCAGAATGATTGATACTTTTCAGGAAATAGCTTGATGCATTATCAGATGACACTTACTGTTGATGAAGAAAAATAATCTTGAAATGAAACGAAATTAATATTTGGACAAAATTTGTGTATCTCTTGAAAGCTTACTGTTATATTTGATTTGTTATTGTTTCTATTTCAGATTATCCTCAATCCCAACTTCCTGGACCTGTGCATGATGCTGTCTGTGGATAATATTTCTGGAAAAAATGTAAATTCTTTTTTAAATTTTTAAGTTGTTATGAAAACCAGAAAGTTTAGTCATAAATGGTATAAAAATATAAATTCTTATTTGCATGATCATTATTTTAATGAATAAATTTGTGTTTTTTATTGTTATTGAGGTTAACACCCTTCCACAAGCTTTCAGGTGCAGGAGGCCCCTGGTTAAATTAAGTCATGAAGAATGGTAATGTTATTGCTCACTTGCCATTAAGAAGAATAAATCAACAACTGATTGGCCTGGTGTCAGTATAATGTGACTGGGTGTGGTATCATGCCAGTTGTTCACTCCATGATATTAAGAGTGAATACAGAACTTTATATAAAACTGTAATGTTATCACTTCCTTACATATGTTCAAAGCAAATATAAGGGTGGTAACACAACTTGTTATCCGACTGTCATAATAATGTGACTAGGTGTTATGTTATACCAGTTGATCATAGCATGCTATTCACGTGAAAGGCAGCAATACTGGTTTCAAAGTGATAAACAGATGCTTACTCTTTTGCCACAGCTGATGCAAATGATGTATTCGTATACAAGTGCTGTTAATAAGCTGTTATTATTATGTTTCAGGGCTTGTATGCAGTTTTCAGAAAGCTCGCTAAAGAACAAGAAAGTATCTGTCCTGGAGGCCAAAACATCCCAGAGCAAAGTGTGCAACAACATATGGAACAATTCATAGAGACCTGTTGCTTTCATCTTTGGGCATCCATGCTGTGATTGGACCTCTCACAGAGACCTGTCGCTTTTATCTGTCAGCATCCAGAGACCTGTTGCTTTCATCTGTCAGCATCTATGCAATGATTGGACCTTTCTTAGAGACCTGATGCTTTCATCATGGCATAGCAAGAGACCTGATGCTTTCACATGTGTTGAATCAAGTGAATTGTTGCTTTCATTTGTTTGACATCCAGACACCTGTTGCTTTCATCTTTGCAAATCTGTTTGTTATAGGATATTTCCTCAGTAGTCATCAACTTGTTTTAATCTGTGGCATCATACACCTGTTGCTTTCATCACTCAACACCCATGCAGTTGTTGGACAATGTTAAAGACCTTTTATCTGTTTGATATTATATGCATTATTTTTTGTATAAACATAATTATTTGTGTGAACTTTGTAACTGAGACTACCTTTGTACAAATGTGCAACCCTTTTAGACCTGTGCTGAAAGTGTTCATGCTGCTTCTTTCAAACTACTGATCCATTGTCAGAGTTAGGTCTGTGTGTCAGTGGCTCTTCTGGCATTTGTACCTGGTATAGCAAGGTACTGTAAACCATGCAAACTATATTTGATTGTAAATTGTTTTCAAGATTATAATGTTATTAATACTGTTACCATGATAAATAATCATTTATTTGCAGTAGTGTGTAATTAGTGAAAAACTTGTTATGAATAATTTTCTAAGGGGTTGTGTTTGGAAGGTACATTTCTTTTCTGTGATATGTTATTAATATTGCTCATAGCAAATAATGTTGAAATTCTCATTGTGTTGTATCTGAAGCCAGGGTAAATGAGATTGCTAAGTTTGAAAAAATAAAATATGTATGCTTGTTAACTGTTTTTATAATTGACACATATTAGCTTAACACTTGAGATGTAAAATTGTATATAGCTATTTTCTGTTTGACACAAACTACTGTAGATGTCTGTTATAGATGATTAATAATTTTTTATGTTGCTAAAGGTCTAAATTTTTATTGTAAGTAATGGTATGTGTGAGACATGTGTTTTGCAAAGCACATGTAATGCTGTGGAACTGTAACGCCTAGCTATAAGGGGAGATAGGCGCATATACACAGAATCAGTATAATGAAAAACCATGTTGCAACTGCAGTAAACTCCAGTATCTTCTGACACATCCCATCAGGTTTAAAAGTAGAAATTTCAACATTTAACATTGCACAGTTAGTAACAAAGGACCATAGTAATTCGCTATTCATAGTCATTTGTTATACTTCTACTATTACCCTTGCTGAATCACAATTCACACCATTAACATAAAACTCAAGACAACCGATCAGTGTTTCCTTAAAGTAAAGGGTTGCTGGTATATAAGTTATTATTACATGTAATAGATTATGTATTGAAGGGAGAAGTCTAAACATAAACTATTAAACAGTAGATATAAATCATGTGTTGCCTCTTGAATGTGGCATGTTGTTTTTATTCTTTGTTCTATTTTGATGGTGTTGATGAACTGTATGTTGTTACTGTTGTAGATGAGACTATATTTATATTTTCTTTTCTGCCATGTGGTGGTCAACTGATTTTTCAGGATTCTTGTTAAACCTCTTTGTTGATTTTTATTTAAGAGCTTAACTACTTTGTATTTCTATTGTGTACACATCATGTAACATGTATATTTTTTGTTGTTATTATTTTCTTCATTGATCTTCTGTTAGGTTATCATTTTGACTTTTTCCAAAAAGTTTCTTTTTGCACCTCATATTCTTGTTATTCATTCACTGTGAAAGTTTGCTCAGGCTTTGCTTTAAAATGTCATTTTTTGTTTTGTATTGAAATAGTTCATCAAATAACAGTGCAATAATAAACATCAGTAAAATTAGAAATCTGAATTTCAGTCTGTCATAGTGATCTCCCTTACTATGTTTTTTTGTTTTATTATCTTCAGTTCTATGACCTGGCTATATGTACCTAATCCTATACATATGTGGTGAAGGCTTTGTTATGCATTTCAGGCTACTATGGTTAGTATCAGTTTAAAGAGTGTTGATTACTTGATTGAATAAATGGTATGAAGTTCGACAAGTAAGACTACAAATATTATGCATACATAATAGCAACAAATGTTTTTTTAATGTGACATTGACGTACGTTATGTTTGTTAGTTAAAAGTGATGTAATTGATGGGTAAAGAATTTAATCTAAGGTCTAAGCTTTCAGTAACATTTGATTTTATAAAAAAATGGCATTGTAATGTTTGGCCCATTTGAATCAGAATGCCATGAATTTTCAGTTAAAAAAAATATTTTTTTCTCTGAGAAATGTGTAGCCAACTGAATAGTACAATCCTGGTACATGTAAATGTACTTTGATACAATTACCAGAATAATTGGAAGGCACAGACAGTCTTTAAATAGACAGTTGTTATTGATAAAACTGTAATTCTATAACTTTTAAAACTGTTAAAAAGTTGTTACTGTCTGTTATGCCGGTTGGCCTGAAGGACAGCAACTACTCTCCTTCACTCCTATCAGTCAGATTTGGACATTCACTTGTCGCATGTAAATTTTTATTATTAGCCAGCTAAGCAAGAGTAAATAAGACCCAGGCAAAAAGTTAAATTTCAGATAAACCATTTCTGTTGGCAGCTTTCTGATCAGGAGCTACACTGCTGGTATTTTATGGTAAGCTCCTTATGTCTTGTTTCAGGATGTTATTAAAATAAAGAATTACTAGTTTGATCTATTAACAGATGTAGGAGATAATGGCTTAACATCAATGGCCTTTACTTCCATTTTCAATGATAAAAGATAGAAATTGTCCCTTTTGAAGGTAACTATCTTACATGTACATTTATGACAATTATGGAAAGGAACAAATATCAAATCTGGTAAATTCATGTGAAATAAGGACTTTCTAACCACAAGGATAAGATTTTCTTGTGAAAACTCGCAACAGAATTTGATACCCCATTTTCTGAAATGAAAAAATGTTAGTTATTTTCCTAATGGATAGGTTTTTTTTTGTATACTTTATTTAAGAATTTTATCACAATGCTTTGACATATTATTATCACATTTAACACGATACACTTGCATATGCATTTTGCAGTTTTAAGCAAAGCTAAAAAAAAGTGGATAATTTTCTGCAGTACCAAATACCTATCCATAAGGGATGTAATACAATTATTTGGATAGTAAGAATCATGTCCCTTTATAAAAGAAAAGGGTAAATAGTTTGTGTTAAACACTCATAATTTTGTAAAATGTAAAAACTTGCCCTAAAATGCCTCTAAACACCAGATTGGGCAGGTGATACAATAAATACTTTGAACAATGTTATATTGTGTTTGACCTATTTTCAAATGGCCACTGTATATCATATTTTATGTAGATTATACATGTATTTATGTTGTTATCAATTTTTATAAAATGCTTTTCATGTTATGCCTCTTCATATTATTGAGCTAATTGTGACATAATAAATTGACATGAAGTAATTTTGTTCTCTGGATTTTTATCACCCATGTTTTTATAATTATTAATCTGAGAATTTCAGTAAACACTGCTATCTTGAAAGCACATACCTTAGTGGAAATCATATGTGTGCACATCGATATTGGTGTAAATTAAAAACTGTTCTTTGCAATTTGAATGTAATGAAATTTAACTATGTTTAAAATATAAACATTTTGTCGATGTTATCGTTAAAATAAAACTATAATGGTATACTATTTAAAAAAATAAATTAGTTTATGATTCTACCCACGGGTTAGTAATCATAATACAAAATAATCATTAAATTGTCTGCAGAAGTGCAATTATTGTATGACATTATACATGATATAATTATGGTTCTTGTGCACTACATTTATACTAAGGGTCTCTCTGTTTCAAGTTATTGCATGAAAACCATGCAATGGAGTCCATTTCTAACACATACCAGGAAATATTTTCTAGATAAGAGGGGTTCTAGAATAAAGTATCAATGCTCTAAACTAGGAAGTGGCAACTGGTCCATTTCATTTGTCATGCTAGAAAAATTACATCAAACATCCCAAATATGAAAGGTCCTTGAAATTTCTGACACATTTTAATTGGAAATCAAAGCTCCACTTGCAGAAACCGTTCAATTGTGATTTTGCTAAAGCTTAATTTTTTTATTGTACATTGCTACTCATTGAATCTTCAGCCATTGTTTTAGTATCTTACTACCACAACCTTTCCTAGTTGATGGCATAAGAAATTATAACATATTTCTCTTGTAAAAGATTTTTGTGGAGTCAATATTTGACTTTAAGCAAGATCTCAACCTACAAATGGTTCTGCAAGTGGGGCAAGAAGCAGGTATTCAAATGCTAGTTGAGAAGAGACTTTACGGAAGCAAAGAAAATAATATCAGTAAAAGCCGTGGAATGGTCTGTTGGCCAAAGGATTTACAGAGGCTCTTAAACCAAGCACTACTAAAAGGGTGTTTTTCTGAGACAGTGTAAATAAAATAAATCCTTGAAAGTGGGACAACTAACAGTGAGCACATACATGGGGAATAAATACATGATCAAAGAAATGTTACAAACAATAAACGGTCAATTTAAGAAACTGTCGTAAATAATACAAACGATAAATGAAGATGCGTGTTAGTTTGTACGATCATATTAAAGTAATTAAACAACTCACACTATTTATTAGATGTCTCTTGTACATGCATGTTCTAAAAAATCTTGTTACACAACAATTATTCAGCGCTTATTTGAGATGATTTAATATTGTACATTTTGTTATGTGTAGACCTATACCACATATATCTGTATTTTGTATAAATGTGTAGATCTATACTACATATATCTGTATTTTGTATAATGTGGACTAATGATGTATGTTTGTGCACAAAGACTACTACCAGCACTACTACTAGCACTACTACTACTACTACTACCACCACTTCTACTACCACCGCTACTACTACCACTACTACTACTACCACTACTATTACTACTACCGAAACTACTTCTACTACCACTACTACTTCTACCACTACTACTACTATTACCACTACTTCTACAACTACTACTACTACTACCAATACTACTTCTACCACTACTATTACTACTTCTACTACCTATACTACTACTACTACTACTGCTGGTACTACTTCTACTACTACTACCACTACATCAACTACTACTACTCCTACTACTTCTGTTACTACTACTACTTCTACCACAACCACCACCACTACTACTACTTCTACTACTACCACCACCACTACTACCACGACCACTACCACAATTAATACTACTATCATCACCACTACCACTTCTACCACTACTTCTACTACAACGACTACTACTTCTACTACCCCTTCTACTACTACTACTACTTATATTACTACCACTACTATTACTACCACCACTACTACTACTACCACTATTACCACCAGCACTACTACTACCACTACTACAACCACTACTGCTACTTCTACTACTACTACCACTACTATTACCACTACTTCTACCACCATCACCCCTACTACTACTAACACTACTACTACCACCACTACTACTACTATCACTACTACTACCACCACTGCTACTACTACTACTACCACTATGACTACTAGTACCACCACCTCTACTACTACTTATCCTCCTTCTACTACTATTACTTCTGCTACTACTACTACTTCTACTACCACAACCACCATCACCACTACTACTTCTACTACTACCACAATTACTACTACTACTACCACCACTACCACTACTTCTGCTGCTTCTACCACTACTTACACTTTTACTACTTCTACTACCACTTCTACTACAATGGCTACTACTACAACTACCACTAGTACTACTACCACTTCTACTACTACCCCTTCTACTACTACTACTACTACCACTACTACCACCACTACTACTACTTCAATGACTACTACTACTACTACCGCTAGTACTACTACTATTACCATCACCACTACGTCTACCACTACTACTTCTACCACTTCTACTACCACAACCACCTCCACTACTACTACCACCACCACTACTACTATTAGTGCTACTACTCCTTCCTCTTATATCTACTGCTGCTGCTGTAACTACTACTACTACTACTACTTGTATCACTACTTCTACTTCTACGATGTTTAATGTACGACAGAAGAGTGACAAGCCGTTCAACAGTCATTTTCCGCAACCAGGCCACTCCGCTGATGACCTACGCTTCACCGTACTTAAAAGAATGTTTGCAGAGGACAGAACTGAGAGGCAAATGAATTAGTCAGCATGAATTTATAAACCACAAACTGTCCGACTGCTTGGCTGCAACGTAAAATATGCGCGCCATAATGTCATGCTACTTGACGTTCAATAAATGGTGGGAAAATGACATTCAGTAAATGGCGTTCAGTCATTGGATGACGTTGACCTCCTTTCGGTATTTTCTAATATGGCGCGCCCTTGAACGTTTGCAATTATGACAAGAGAGCAACTGTTTGTGTTTAACTCTTTAGAAAAAGGCAATCTGCCGAAAATTTGAGTGATGTGAGCGGTTTTAGAAACAAGAGGGCCATGATGCCCCTTAATCGCTTACCTGATGACAGAGGCTTTTAGTAGGCTCAAATCTGGCATCAAGTAATTAAGAGTTATTTACTTTAGAAATCTTTGGTGAAGATTAGACCATTAGTGTGGCCACTGGGTTGATAACATTTTCTAGAATTTTACCAAGTAACCTACTGAATTCACATGACCCACTTCAAAACATATGTAAGATTTCATACTGGAAACATTCTGGCCAAGTTTGGTGAAGATTAGGCCATCAATGTGGCCTCTAATTGTTTTCACAAGGTTTTTCTAAAATGTGACCCAGTGACCTACTTTCTGACCCCACGTGACCCAATAATATACTCATCCAAGATTTCATGCAGAAAAACAATCTGATAAAGTTAGGTGAAGATTGGGCTATGAATGTGGCCTCTAGTGTTTGTTCACTTGCTTTTTGACCTAGTGACCTCTTTTTTGACCCCACATGACCCAATAAAGAACTCATTTTATGCAGACAAACATTCTGACCAAGTTTGGTGAAGATTGGGCCATAATTGGGGCCTCTAGTGTGTTCACAAGCTTTTGCTAAGATTTGACCTAGTGACCTACTTTTTGACCCCACGTGAGCCAATAATGAACTCATCCAAGATTTAATGAAGACAAACATTCTGACTAAGTTTGGTGAAATTGGGCTATAAATATGGTCTTTAGTGTGTTCACAAAGTTTTTCTAAGATTTGACCTAGTGACCTACTTATTGACCCCATATGACCCAGTTATGTTTTACCCAGGATGTTTTAATTGTTAATTTGCTAAAAAGGACTTATAATTACAATTTTACAGGACTAAATAACCATACACGGAAATGGAGGTTGAGGTGAGTCTTACTTTTTGACTATTTGGTTATTCTTGCCAGTAGTAGGCTGCATCGATCGTTAGATGCATGTAAGCAATTGTAAGTGGTTGTTAGAGGTATCATAGCAATAGCTACATGTGCATCATGTGGAGAAAATATACGTATCAAAGAGATGGATATATGTATCTAGGGATCGTTCTATGTATTGAAGCGATCGTTAGATGTATCAGAGAGATCACTAGATGTATCTAAGAGATCACTAGATGTAGTAAAGTTATCTTAGATGTATCAAAGAGATCACTAGATGTAATAAAGAGATCATTAGATGTCTGTAAGAGATCACTTGATGTATCAAAGAGACCACATGATGTATCAAAGAGATCACTAGGTGTCTGTAAGAGATCATTTGATGTATCAAAGATATTATTACATGCATCAAAGAGATCACTAGATGTATCAAAGATATTATTACATGCATCAAAGAGATCACTAGACGTATCATAGTGATCGTTAGATGTATCGAAAAGATCATAAGATGTATCAAAGAGACGACTAGTTGTATCAAAGATATGACTGGATGTATTACAGAGATCGCCAGATGTATCAAAGATATGATTAGATGTATTACAGAGGTCGCCATATGTATCAAAGATATTACTACATGTCTCTAAGAGATCACTTGATGTATCAAAGAGACGACTAGGTGTATTATATAGATCACTAGAAGTATCAAAGATATTATTACATGTGTCCAAGAGATTACTAGATATATCGCAGAAATCACTAAAGGAATGAAAGATATTACTAGATGTATCAAAGAGATCATTAGATGATTATCGAAAATATCACTAGAAGTATCAAAGAGATCACTAGATATATCCAACAGGTCATTAGATGTAATGAAGACATTACTTGATGTATCAAAGAGACCACTAGACGTATCATAGATATTACTATTCATATCGAAGAGATCACTAAATGTATTGCAGAGATCAACATATGTATCGAAGACATCGTTGTAAGTGTCATTCCAATGTTTAGATGCCTGTTAAGGGATCAATAGACGTATCAAAACGATTGTTATATTTATCAATGCAATTGTTATATGTACCAATGCAGTTGTTAAATATGTCAAAACGACTGTATGTTGTATATTAAGGGTTCAATAGACGTATGGAAGCAATCGTTATATGCATCAGTGCAGTTGTTAGATGTGTCGAAGCGACTGTTAGATGTAATTAGGTGATTAATCTAAATAAATCGCATTATACCGTATCAATTTTTAAAACATTTACCAATTCGATCTCTAAACTTACTTCTGTCAATCTTTAATGAAATTTGGATATCCAGTAAAGTACCCGATTCTTGGAAAAATGCCTTTCATTATTCCATTTCATAAAAAAGAAAGGACCCAACAGATCCTCGAAGCTTTAGACCTATTGCGTTGACGAGCTGTATTTGTAAAACCTTAGAACGAATGATCAATAATAGACTTGACTGGTATCTTGAGTTTAACAACTTAATTTCAGAATATCAAAGTGGATTCAGACACCAACGTATCACAGCCGATCATCTTGCTCGTTAAGAAGCAGTCATTCGTGATGCCTTTATCAAGAACACCTTGTAGCTGGGTTTTTCGATCTTAAAAAGGCTTATTACACGGCTTGGAAACATGGGATTTTAAAGGATTTAGGTGACCTTGGTCTTAGGGTTCGTTTACCAATATTCATTGACAGCTTCTTTTCTGACAGAAATTTTCAGGTCAAGATTGGGTCCACCCTGTCATCTGTTCATAAACAGAAACAGGGTATCCCACAGGGTAGTATTCTATATGTTACCCTTTCTTAACATAGAAATAAATAATACTGTAAAAACCCTTCATGAAAGGGTAGACTGTTCACTTTTTGTGGACGGTTTCGTTATTTGTTACCGCTCTAAAAATATGAGCACAATTGAATGACAATTACAACAATGTCTAAATAACTTGCAAAAAATGGAGCAACACTAACGGTTTTAAATTTTCTCCAACCAAAACCAACTGTATACATTTCTGTCAGAAACGAGGTCTTCATATTGACCCCGCATTGTTTTTAAGTAACGTCCGCATTCCCGTCGTCAAGGGAACTAAGTTTCTTGGAGTCATTTTTGACAGGAAACTGACTTTTCTTCCATATATCAATTACATCAAGAAGAAATGTTTCAAGGCTCTTAACTTGCTTAAATATTTATCCCATACAGACTGGGGAGCCGATAGGAAAACATTGTTACTTCTGTACCGTTCCCTAATTCGGTCTAAACTAGATTACGGAAGCACAGTCTATGGTTCTGCCAGGAGGTCCTATCTCCAGATGCTGGACGTCGTTCACAACCAGGGACTTCGTCTAGCTCTAGGAGCGTTCAGGACCTCACCAGTGCAGAGCCTTTACGTCGAAGCCAATGAACCATCATTATTCTTGCGTCGCGAGAACCGTTCTTTGTAGTATGTAATTAAACTAGTGTCTAACCCCGATAACCCAACGTTTAATTGTGTTTTTAACTCTAAACATGAAGAGCTTTATGATCGGTCACCTAAAGCCATCAGACCTCTTGGTTTAAGACTTAATGATAGCATAAACACATCAGGTATAAAAACATTTCTGAAACCCCACAATTGAACATCCACCATGGCAACTCCGTTCCCCTGATGTGAATTTAGAAACCTGTAAAAATAAAAAGTCGAACACAGATCCTTTGATTTTACGATCTGAATTTCTTGAACTCCGTGACAAGTATTCTGATCACCTTCACATATATACTGATGGTTCAAAGACGGACACTCACGTTGGATGTGCTTCCGTAAGTAATAGCCACTGCATTAAACAAAGACTTCCTAACAACTCGTCTATCTTCACCGCTGAAATCCAGGCTATAAATCTAAGCCTTGATGTCATTTCAGACAATTGGGGTGATAAATATGTTATATTTTCAGACTCACTATCTGCATTGCAGAGCATAAATTCACTGAATTATTCAAATCCACATGTTCGCACTGTTCTTGTCAAACTTCAAAGTTTATATGACACTAACGAAACCTTCTTCTGTTGGCTTCCTAGTCATGTAGACATCCGAGGAAACGAAGATGCAGAAAGGGGTGCAATATCTTTCTCAGCACTCACTGAGACAGATCTTTGCATTCCACACACTGATTTAAATCACTTATTAACCGATATTTTTTAACCAAATTGCAAACAAGTTGGGATAGTATTGTTTGTACCAAATTACACGCAATTAAGCCTAAGAAAGTCGACGGGAACACGTAGCTCTTACCCGCTGTCGCATTGGACATACTAGATTAACTCAATCATATCTTCTAAAAAGAGAAGTTTAACCTGTATGTGTTTCTGGCCAGGAACCACTGACAGTCAACCATATTTAATTGCAGTGTATTGACACAGACCATGTTCGGTCGAAATATTTTAATGTCAATAACATGTATAAACTGTTTAAGACGGTGTCGGATTCTTAACTTGTTTGCTTCTGGAATGAGATCAATGTTCTTGATAAGTTATAAATTTTTAAACTGTTTATTTTGTGAACGTATACATTTTTAAACCGTTTATTATGTTGACTTGTTTTCAATTATACTGCCCATTATTTTAACAAGATAGATTTTTATACTTTTCTATATTTTACTTACATAGTTTACTTTAACCTGATTATGCTATATTCACATTAAACTTTGTATTCGGCGCCGTATGACCTGTTAAGTGTCGGTGTGCCGTAAAACCCACATAAATAAATAAATAAATAAGAAAGGGCTCAGGACACAGGAATTCACATTCAAGCTTAACGTAAAAGTAAGAGCAGACCTGTGATTTAACAAAAAGAAAAAACACGAAGTTACCGCCGTGGAACGGTCAGTCGGCAACATTGATCGACTGGAGTGCTTAAACCGGTTTTACAGAGCTGTAACCTCGCACTCACTGCTGGGTTTCTGATATGCAAGCATTGAAGAAAACCGATCAGTTTGAGTAAAAAAATGTCCAAGCGCTGATCTTTTCTTTGATAATATGACAAAAGTAGTGACGCCATTGAAAAATAATGCCCATATAGTGTTTTAAATAGAGAGCGGTATTATTTCGATTAGAAGAGCTACACAAAAATTGGAGATTATAAATAAAAATAACTCATTGAATCGAGAAAAAAAAAGACCAGAGAAGACTAAATAATTGAAGCATCATGTTCATGTGAAGATGGAATTGAGGAACCCAAGTCCAATTTCCATCAAATGAAATACACGTAACAATCCTTATGTTGTCATTAAATTGATCCTATAAGGATTGCTACGTGTATTTCCTTTGATGGACGTTGAACTGTGGTTCTTCTATTCCATCTTCACATGAACAGGATGCTACAACCATTTATTCGTCTCTGGTCATGTTTGTTTATGATTCAGAAAGTTAATTTTTATTTGTATCAACCATTTTTGTGTTGTTTTTCAAATCGAAATAATACCATATTCCTTTTCTGAACACTATGTGAACATTGTTTTTCGATGACGTCACTACTTTCATCATAACGTATTCTCCGAGGTCATAATTTTGTCCCTGACCTTATTTCGTCACCATTTTTGTTTTGGTTGAGATATCGCGGGATTTCAACAGGTGCGCGTGAGTTGCCGTGGGAAAATATTTACTATGCATAGTATTTAACGCTCGAGTGATTTCAGATGTAAACATGCGGTTTAAGCAGATAAATAAACAAATCTCTCAGGTTTTCTATATAAAATGTATTTAAAAAACTTGAATCAGTAGTAACCTTTTCGAATATACTATTCTATTTTACTAAAATGTCATGTTTTATATACTTGGTTGCATCGTCTGCTTTATTTACATTTTGTCAATAGAGGTCACGTGATCACAATGTATCAATGTGCAGTGATTTAAGGCCACACATTTTTTTTATTGCATTTTCGTAACAACAAAAGTAAATTTGTAACTTTATTTTAGGTTCATCCACAACAAATAAAGACCAAATACAGGCAATATTCTCCCCAAGCTCTAACTGCAGCTTATAAACAATGCAAAGAAAAGAAAATGTCTGTGGAAAAAGCTGCCAAGATTTACAATGTGCCCATCACTACTCTGAGAGATCGCGTCTTGGGGAAAGTTGATCATGATTCTGCATTGATAGGGAAACACCCCATGTTTACACTTGATGAGGAACATAAACTGGTCCATCACATTAAGACCATGGCAGGCTTTGGCTATGGTTATACACGACAGGAGTGTGTCAACCTAACCTCTGACTTTGCTGTCCAGCTATCCAAGAGGGGGAAACATCAGCCTGTATCCATGAAGTGGTTGAGAGGATTTTTGAAACGCTGGGCAGAATTGAAAGTTCTCAAACCCAAAGGCCTAGAATATGCTAGAGCAAAAATGGCTTCTCAATCAATTGTATCTTCTTACTTTGCCAATTTAAAATCTTCCCTTCAACAACACGATTTGCTTAACACGCCTCATCTCATTTTTAACCTTGATGAAAAAGGCCTCACCACCGAGCACAAACCCCCACACAAAGTCGCTAGTTCTCATGGCTGTCCCTTAGCTGTCACGTCCGGAAAGGGTCAGACAGTCACACTGATTGGCTGCGGAAGTGCGAGCGGGACAGCCATTCCACCTTTCTTCGTTTTTTCTGATAAGCGGATGAACGAATCTCTTCTGGCCGGGAAGTCTCCAGGAGCAGCAGCAACCATGAGTGACTCTGGTTGGTCGAATCATGCCATTTTTAGACAATATCTTGTTGAACATTTTGTAAAGTATGCTCCTGGAAGAGATAATGAAAAATGTTTGATTGTATTGGATGACCATAAGTCTCACGTGTCGGTTTGATTGACTGAGTGGGCGAGAGATCACGGGATTGTCTTGTTTATTTTGCCCGCCCACACCAGCCACATTCTTCAGCCAATGGACGCTTCTTGTTTCGGCCCATTTGAGAAAATTTTCAATGCAGAATGCCACAAGTTGACCCGTCTGACGTCAGCAACTGTCACTAGGTACACTGTTTGCGAATTGGCATGCAAGGTGTACTGCAAATCATTGAGCCCTGAAAATCTTCACTCTGGGTTTAGGCGAACAGGAATATTCCCACTAAACCCTGATGCCATTCCCAAAGACAAGCTCCTTCCAGCCGAGGTTTATGTTGAAGAAGACCAATTCACAGACAGCCAGGCGACCATTGAAGGTGTAATCATCGTTGAACCAGCAGACCAGCAGACCAAAAAGAACAAAATCTAAAAAAGACAAAAACAGAAAAAAAACACAATGAGTAAAATAGTGGCTGGCAGAGAACTTTGTGAAAATGTTGTAGAAAAAATGAAAGAACATGAAAATAACCAAAATGCACCAAAACAAAACTATAAAAACCAATCATGCAATACAAACAAATCTGTTACCAACCAGAAAAGTCATCAGAAAAGTCACCAACCTGAAACTGCCTCTCCCAGACCAGGTCCTTCACATGTGAACTTGTCACAAAGGTCCTCTGATTATGATGCTGATGATGAAGAAGTCTGCTGTGTCTGTGGTCATTTTTCACCAGCTGATCTAGCGTCATGCACATCTTTAGTCATTCTCAAATGGGCGCAGTGTGATGGTGTCCGTGCAGGCGTTCCTTGCAAACATTGGGTCCATCTTGGATTCTGTACATCCATCAGGGTTATCAGAATAGGAGACAAATTCTTCTGCAAACATTGCATCTTTGAACAGGTAAACAAGGAAAGGTCCTATCAAAATTTTCACAGATATTTAAATTTTTATCTACCCGTAGACAAAGGCAAACAAGGTAAATGTAAATGTGACAAAAAACACAGAGACGAGACATAACACACAAAAAGAAAAAACATCAGTTACCGCCTTGGAACGGTCAGTCGGCAAAAGGGCCAACTGGGGTGCTTAAACCTGGTTTGTGGAGCGCTCCAACCTCGCACTTCCTGAAGGTTTATCAAACAAACGGTGTAAATAAAAATATCCCGTCAAAATGACACAACTAACAATAAGCACCTGCATCGGGAGTTAAAACAGATATAATGAACATATGTACATACAAAATAACTAGTAATAAAACAACATATGTACAGTATGTACAGTAGATAAAAGCCTCGGCAACCAAAGAATAACTGTTAAATCACTTGATTGTTTCAGTTTTCCCCTGTTAAATGTCTGTTTTGTGTTTTAAAAGCGAAGTTTGACTCCAGTTTGATTGTTCCCATTCATTCAACATGTCTGAAGCACTTGTTAATAGCCTTTGCCTAATGGGATTGTTTATAGCGCGTGCTGTGACGAAATAATGTCACTTTCAAAATGGCTGCCGTGTATTAACCTTTTAAACTTTGTAGATGTTTTGTGTTTGATTTTTTTTCATGAATACTGTTGGAGTGAATGATGAAATGATGTGGAAATAAATGAATTTAAATGTGTAGATGTTTTGTGTTTGATTTTTTCATGAATACTGTTGGAGTGAATGATGAAATGATGTGGAAACAAATGAATTTAAATGTAAGTAAAAAGTTGAAATTATCTGTTCCTTGTGTTTTTACTTATTTCCTTTTAAATCCTTAGGCTGACGAAATTAGGTCACCGGAGTGTATAGAAAATATCAGCGCATGAACATTTTGTTTTCAAATAGATCGTTTTTTTTTCGTTGCTTGCATTTGAGAAACTCGTCAGGAAGTGCGAGGTTAGAGCTCTGTAAAACCGGTTTAAGCACCCCAGTCGGTCCATATTGCCGACTGACCGTTCCAAGGCGGTAACTGTCGGGTTTGCTCTTTTCCTTAAATGACTCATCACAAATTTGTTCTTACTTTTCACTTGGCTTGCATGTGAAATACCTTTGTTCTGTGCCTTTTCGGAGTTTGGTATATGTTGCAATACTAATAGGACTTTGTCATATATTCTTAGAGGATGAATTATATGACGACATAACATTACATGCACGGGGAGTAATTAACAATACTGAAGTTAAGACGTTTTCATTGGAAATGCATTTAAATATCAATTGTTTGCTTTATTAAGGGTAAGTTCTGGATGGTAAATCAGATGGATCATTTGAGAAAAGGAACGATTATGAATTTCAGATAAATCCTAGGCTTTTTATTATACATGAGTTGAATCTTATTTCCTAATAAATCTTCATAATACTGCAATGTGTTTGGTTGGTTTGGGTTGTTTTCTAAAATTCGATATCCCACTTTGACACTTTTGGCATATGACGTCATGGCATTGTATGACGTCATTAAATTGTTCTATTATACGTCATCGCTTGTGCTATTTTATTTCAAACTACTAACTCAATTGGAATTTTGGTTGTCGAGGCTTTTATCTACTGTACATATTGTATAAATGTTGATAGTTTATTTTATGATTTGTTATTTTGTCTATATATTAGTTTATTTGATCAGTTTTTACACCCGGTGTCTTTTAGTTTTCTCACTTTGACGCGATATATTTTTATTTACACTGTTTGATACAAAAACCTTCATGAAGTGCGAGGCTGTAAGGCTTCACAAACCAGGTTTAAGCACTCCAGTCGGTCCTTTTGCCGTCTAACTGTTGCAAAGCAGTAACTGCAGGTTCATCTTTTTGTGTGTAATGTCTCGGTCTCTGTGTTTTTGTCGCATTTACCCTGTTTGCCTTGGTCTAGAGGTAGTTTAGATTTAAATATATATGTTTATTTTGATAGGACCTTTTCTTATTTATTTATTCTTGGACGGATGTTGCCTATATGTACAACATTTATACCAGGGTCATCTAACTGGTATGCAGAAATGCTTTTGGACAGCCCTTTTGACAACGAATTACGTTGTCTTGTTGATTTTTTTTAGCTCGCTGCGACCAGGCCCAGGTTTCACGAACCTTCTTAAGTAATCGCTTAAACTAAGAATGAACACTAGGCTTAGCCTCTTAAAATTTTTAACTAAGAGTTTTGAAATATATGCGTTTCACTAGCTTTCGTAAGAATTTTCTGAGCTCAGAACGAACAACGTTCGCACGGAAATTTAATTATAAGGCCCTTTTCTATTTCCAGCAAAACACATTGATTTGAGATTTTAAAATGGTGAACAAATGCACAAAAATAACAATTTTAAACAAAAGAACACAACGATAACGATAAATAAATTAAAATAGATCTCTATCAAATCAAATATCGTTCAGCCTTTACACATACACATGACTATATATTTACTCACTGTTTAGTCTTGATTTCCGTTTTAAATCTGTAGATTTCACTTTCTTCCATAATTTGAATTATTAATCGCAACATGTAGAATAAATCCATATCCTATCCACGTCTAATCCATTTCAGATTTGTTAATCCATTTCCTGTTTTAACATTGCAGATATCAGTGATGGATTAACTTTAAATAACTAGTAGATCACGTTCATTGAATAAGCTATCTGCATGTAGATCTTAGTACTGCGCTGACAAAATCATAACAGTAGAGCTACCATTATTTCACTAACAAAGTTCTTACACAGTCCAATTATTCCTTGAATTCATGTTGAAAACAATTGGCAATTTTCTACACAAATATGAATATTAATTACGAGTAATCATCATTATGCACTAACTTTAACGACAGACGAAAACATTTTAAAATACACTTATGTTGTCGTGTACTACACGTCATACATATGTCTATAAATAGCCACACGCATCTGATAAGGCGCGGCTTAAGCCTTACGTCGGTGCCAATGTCTCTGCTTGCAGAGAAAGTAGACAGGAAGACGTAGCTCTTACCCGCTGTTGCATTGGACATACTAGATTAGCTCATTCATATCTTTTAAAAAGAGAAGTTCCACCTGTATGTGTTCCTTGCCAGGAACCACTGGCAGTCAACCATATTTTAGTATAGTGTATCGACACAGACAACATTCGGTCGAAGTATTTTAATTTCAATAACATGTACGAACTTCTGTTCAGGACAGTATCGGATTCTAAACTTGTTTGCATCTTGAACGAGATTAGTATTCTTAAAACGTTATGAATTTTTAAACTGTTTATTTTCCAACCGTTAAACATGTTTAAACCGTTTAATATATTAACATATTTTCGATTGTAGTTTACATTATTTTAACCTGATAGATTTTTGTATTTTTCTATATTTACTTACATGGTTTAGTGTTTACCTGATTATTCTCTATTCACATTAAACTGTATTCGGCGCCGTATGACCTGTTAAGCGTCGGTGTGCCGTAAAACCCAAAATAAATAAATAAATAAATAAACTATCCGATCTATTGGCACCTCACTGTTGAGATGCTAGATATATTCGTCTTGATTTGACTTTTGGTGAGTCTACACCATAGACATATCTATGGTCTACACTTCCTTCACATTTACATAAATACATGCAAGAGAACACGTACACAAATTTCTAAAGTTGGCGACATAGTTTCATGCTAGTGTCACGTGATTGCTAGGTTCCTTTTTTAGCAAACTGAAACTGCAGTCTGTCACGCTGAACCTTTTGACCTATAGTCCGTCGCAGAAACAAAATACGAGAACTATAGTATACTATAGTCTGTTCCAGCTGATTTGTAAACATAAGTTTGGACATTGTAGCCACAGTTCTTCGCAGATTTCAGCAAATAAGAAAAACGCCCAAACAAAACAGATTCGAGTCTACAAGTACACAGAACAAATACTTTAATCCTAATAAGATTCTAATTTTCTTTTCTTTTAATTTAAATCTATATACATACATTTGTTTTGATTTCTTAGATATGGGATTAACCATGTTTTCAACGAAACTGGTTATTGTAATCTGGGTCTTACCAGTTGGTCATTTTTGCCGACTGACTGTTCCAAGGCGATAACTGTTGGGTTTGCTCTCTTTGTAAAATGACTCAACACAGATTTGTTCTTACTTTTACATTTGGCTTGCATGGGAATATCTTTGTCGTGTGCCTTTTCGGGGTCTGGTATATGTTGCAATGCTCATAGGACCTTGTCATATATTCTTATTACTATATGGTGTCTGTGATTAAGGTCAATAGGTAAATAACAAAAGGTCCTATCAAAATTTTCACAGATATTTAAATTTTTTATCTACCTATAGACAAAGGCAAACAAGGTAAATGTAAATGTGACAAAAAACACTGAGACGAGACATAACACACTAAAAGAAAAAACATCAGTTACCGCCTTGGAACGGTCAGTCGGCAAAAGGGCCAACTGGGGTGCTTAAACCTGGTTTGTGGAGCGCTCCAACCTCGCACTTCCTGAAGGTTTTTCTATCAAACAAACGGTGTAAATAAAAATATCCCGTCAAAGTGACACAACTAACAGTAAGCACCTGCATCGGGAGTTAAAACAGATACAATGAACATATGTACAGTATTTACAGTAGATAAAAGCCTCGGCAACCAAAAAATTCCAAATGAGAGAGTAGTTTAAAATAAAATAAAGCAGTACAAGCGCTGATATATTATAAGAACCATATAATGACGTCATAAATGCCATGACGTCATATGCCAAAAGTATCAAAAGTGAAATGTAAACAATACGGAAGAAACAATAGAATTTTAGAAAATCAACAAAATAAAACGTAGTATTGTTTAGAGTTAATACGTTTTAAAAAATGTCACCGTTACTTAAAATAGACTTTCAGTTTCCGCTACATATCTTGAGTTTGAGTTGGCATGTTAACTCTTAAATTTTATGTGAATAGTTTACATCTTGTTGTAAACCTGATTTCTTGTTAAACATGTAATAATTACAATATAATGTCTATAGGATTATATAAATATTTTTGTTTTTAGATCTGGACGAACATCTTGTATCTGCAGTGTTGCAGAACTGAAGAAGCTCTATTACAATGATAAAGGGAAAGGTAGTTAATACGCGTTTACCGAGAGATACTTGTTGTATGATCAATAGGTAAATAAGAAAAGGTCCTATCAAAATTTTCACAGATATTTAAATTTTATCTACCTGCAGACCAAGGCAGACAATGTAAATGTAAATGTGACAAAAAACACAGAGACGAGATATAACACACAAAAAGAAAAACCATCAGTTACCGCCTTGGAACGGTCAGTCGGCAAAAGGGCCAACAGGGGTGCTTAAACCTGGTTTTTGGAGCGCTCCAACCTCGCACTTCCTGAAGGTTTTTCTATCAAACAAACAGTGTAAATAAAAATATCCCGTCAAAGTGAAACAACTAACAGTAGGCACCTGCATCGGGAGTTAAAACAGATATAATGAACTTATGTACATAAATGATAACTAGTAATAAAATAACATATGTACAGTATGTACAGTAGATAAAAGCCTCGGCAACCAAAAAATTCCAAATGAGAGAGTAGTTTCAAATAAAATGAAGCAGTACAAGCGCTGATATATTATAAGAACAATATAATGACGTCATAAATGCCATGACGTCATATGCCAAAAGTGTCAAAAGTGAAATGTAAAAAATACGAAGAAATAATAGAATTTTAGAAAAACAACAAAATAAAACGTAATATTGTTTAGAGTTAATACGTTTAAAAACGCTGAGGATTTATCCGCAGTTGACATATTATATATGATGATGATTAAAAAAATCCCGATGTTACACCTACTGTGCAATCTCACGTAAAGATACCCATTAGTTCGGTCGCACTAAATTAGTTGAAAACTCAAATTTAATGTTTTATGCCATAATATAATAATAAAAGCATCAACTTAAACATTCATGTTACCAACAAGCCAAAAAAATGTCTCCAACCGGGTAATAATCTTTTACACAAATCGACAATATAAACAACAATCGACAATATAAACAACAAACGAATTTCAACGGGAAATATCGATAGTTTACGGAATATGTCGAAGCTTGGCCGAGAACCAACTACTTTACATACGAAGCCACGCCCGCCATGTTGAAAAATGTTTTGACAAGATTCCGTCTTCAACGGTGAGTATTGTTATTCTATTTATGCACATTTTCTAATGAACATGTATGATTGCTGTATGTTATTGATTCGTTCGCTATTACGCTTCCTAGTTTGGGGAGCACATGTGATGGTTTGAACTGAATTAGCCTGTTTCCTTGACATTAGTTGACAGTACTGTTGTTGTTTTTTACCGTTCAACTTTCACTTTCCGCTCACCTATGGCTCCAGAGTATCGGAGAGATTATAGTTTATTTCAACGCAACCGATTTCCTTTTCTTTCAACATGTGTATATTTTACTTTTCAAATTCATTATGCTGTCATAGTTGACACTAAACAACATTTTAGTATAAACGGACATTGGTCTTTCGTACCCATGTATTTTCGTAATCAAATAAAACTGCCGTTTTTTGGTCGTTTTTTAACCGTACATTCTGGCAGGCCATTCTTTAAACAAAGCAAATTTGATAACGACAACATTCATATTTCTTTAAACATGGTATTCACTTTATATTAGGATGCATTATATTAATTTTGTAGAGTAGCAGTCACCTTGTTACCATAGACGGTTTTAACCATCCCACTGCTGGACCAATCCATGGGAACAGACCTAGAGAGAAAGGGAGGGACAGATTACCTCTTGTTATGCATGACAACCAGCCAAGCACCAGCTAACTAGTTGTGTAATTTGTGTTTTGGGTAAGTTTTTGAACTACATGTAGAATATGTACTACTAGAAATTTATGGTCCGCAACAAATTTGTTATCAGATCAGTTCATAAGCTCACAATGAGGCTAGCCACTTACTATATTTTCATTATTCACATTCTTTTAACTTGAAAAATCACTACACCACACTGAAATGCTCCTTTATAATGACAAGTAGTGTATTAATTAGTGGTAATATAATCTGTGCCCATATGCTGACTTAAATTTAAAATGAAACTAGTGCTAGTGCAACCAGTTTTAAAATTGATAGCTGATCAGTTTACTCATAAAAGTTTTGGAATGTGAGCTCATAAAAGTTTTGGAATGTGAGCAAGTGAATGTGTCGTCAGCTTTTACTCCAGTGTCTTTGGTGGCTCACTGCGTGTTTTTAGTCCTGGTTGTAATGAAAATATTCATGTGGAAGGGTCTGTCGGCTGACCCAATCTGGGCCCTCCTTCACGGTCATAACTGAACATCACTATAGTAACTTAGTAATCATTATATGGTTGCCATGTTATATCTATTGAAAAACAGTACAAACAAAAGATGTTAAAACTCAATAATGGATTACAATATCACCACCACTGAAAACATATTATTGATATGTGACTATGCTACCTTTCATGATGTCTTCAGGTTGGGAGAATCAATATGTTGAAACAATTTTCAAACTATTTTTTTTTTAGAGGCTTAATGATCTTATAAATATTATTTGATCCATGTTTGAGCATGCAACTATGTCAACTTAATGTGTCACTCATAAATAGTACAATTATGTGCCAGACTGTTATGATGTATTTGAAATACATGTATGATGCATGGCTCACAAAAAAGTCCAAATGTGAATATTACTGTCACGTAACTGTGTTCAAGCCCTGTTGGCTCATGGTTCCATCATAGAACGTTATGCCAAAGTCTTTGAAAATGTGCTAGTCCATCATTATTACCAATGCTCTCATTATACAGGCTTTCTACTGGTCCCTACTTTTCCTATTTTTTTCCTACTTTTTCAACGGAGTCCTACTTTTTCAGAAATAGCCCTATTATCCCTACTTTTTGCTTCCAGAAAAGAAAATATAACATGAACCTCAAAATATTCCATTACTTGTATTTTCAGTTTCTCCATTTCTTGTGAATAGTGGGTACTCCTTGGAATGTCCATCCTATAAAGCAACATGGTCCCTTGGCCAGTCAGTCCAGACATATTGGTCAGAGGTGCCTGTCTTTCAAGCATGGACAGAACAAAGGTTTATGTTGGGCATCATCATGACAGTTACCTATGAAATAATGGTAATTCTGAATGGAACTAGTAATGAATTCCTTGTTTAGCCCTATTTTTTACTCATGAAATTTGCTACTTTGCCCTACTTTTTTGTAAAAACATGCCCTACTTCTGTCATACTTTTTGTGAAGAGGCAGTAGGAAGCCTGCATTACGTGAGTAGTGTACACACATGATAGTGTAGTATCATTAGGGGACACTAGTGTAAAAAAAACTATATTGTCATGAAACTTATTTTCTATAAATATAGCAGATATGTATGTTGTTATTTTTCCATTGAGAGTGTTTGATTTGATTTGATTGGTTTATTGTTTTAGTGATTTTGAGACAACGGTCAGAAGAAGGGATGTTGTTGACAGAGGAAGGCATGTTGCTTATGGGATGATCATTCAGGAATGACAGTAACTTTTCCCTGGCAGGCATTTTTCAGGAGAGCAACATTATGAACAAAAAACCCTGTCAACACAGAAGACTGACTTCTTGGAATGAACAGTTATTTGTAAAAAAATAAGGGACCTGTGTGTCCCTTCTACCATTGGCAAGGAAACTAATCTAATGTACCTGTTAAATCACATTTGTAAATAACATTATACCATCTAAAGAATTTTGTGAGCCTGTGTTTGGGTTTCTGTGGATTTAAGTCACCCACCATATTAATTTTGAATTATTTTACATGTTATTTAAAGTATTCAGTTCCTTTTATGCGGACAAAAATACCTTTTAGAAAAAAATGTCATTGTTAATTTACTTTGTTAAACAATTACTATAAGTTTGCTAACTTGTATTATTTACCTTACAAAAAAAGTAATTAGACCAGCTCAATTACTGTGTAGTACTAAGAATGTTACATTTTTCATAAATATGTCTGCTAGGGATTAAAAATTGTAACTTATCTGTTCATACTTATTTATTTTTGTATTAATTTTATTATTTATTTAATGAAGCCTATTAGAGGGACACAAATATGCATTAAATCACTTTAGTTACAATTTGATAAATATAGGAAAACATGGAGAAAGTACAGACCTGTACTGAGAGTAAAAAAAAGATTGTTTACTATGTTTGTATAAAGAATCTAGTACTGTACTGAGAGTAATAAAAGATTGTTTACTATGTTTATATAAAGAATTTAGTGCAATGGTTTTGTTAAAATTTATTTAATAATAATATTGGGTTACTTTATAAATGCTTACTTTATAAATGCTTATTTCATGTTTATGTGTAAACATGTATTTTCTCAAAATGTTCTGATTTTCTCGTGTTAGAGTTTACAAATGCTTATTGTACCTATATTGGAAATTACAAAGTCAAGTGATTCTCATTACTTTTTAATTTCCTATATAGGTACTATAAACATCCAGGCAAGCCATTGCAAAACATCATCCTGATTTATGTTACAACGCATTTGTATTTTAAATGTTCGTGGGTCTTGAAATAACCGTGTACAGCACCAAAAAAAACAACATTATTCAGTTATCAATAATACTATTAAAAGGTGGATAGCAATGTAGTGTCAGTATAAAAAGATTACGGGTAATTAAGACAAAATGGCAGACTCACTTGCTTTAAACCTTGTTTACATGCTAATAGGTAAGCAGGGAGCAATAAAAACAAATTTACAGCTGTCTTTTCTATTTTCAAAACCACTATGGCAAATCAAATTCTTACATGCACATACAATATACATGTAGTCATGATGAGGGTCAGGGCTTTAAATAAGGTTGTTCAAGAGGATTAAAATGAGTGCAAGCAGACATAAGACATTTTGTATTCATGTTTACGCTCTGTGTCTTGTTTATATTTAGATGTCATGAAATTTGTTATGTTATTTGTTTAATATTTATTTGATTTTCAAATTTATGTAACATAGAAAATAGTATCTATATGAGTATTTGAGATAGACATGTCGATAGAAGATTGAAAACTTAAGTTAGAATTTAAATATGTTTGTTTTTTAATAACATTGCAAGTAAGTGAATATCAGGGGGATTGATTGAAGGCTTAACTAAATTGCAGTTTTAATCTTATTGTCATGTTTTAGGTTGTGCTTATTGAAAAATAAATAAAACAAAGTATTAATGTTATTGTTTTATTTTTTACAAAAGATGATTTTCATAGTAAAGTAATGTGTGTGAAATCAATGTCCATTTGATTGGGCAAGTTATTAGCACACATTCAGGTTATCATTGAACTCCTCTTTTAGGACATGAACCAGTTTATTTTTTGTGGCGAGCTTTTCATCCACGTCAAACTTCCTTCTCATCATTTTGCCTTCAGCAGTCACCAGTATAGAATATAGAAACAGTTTGCTGTTTTCTCTACGTTGATATACAACCCACAATCATCGCACCAGTAACTTCTGTCTCTTTCGAGTCTGCAAAGTAAAGAAAAGAAACAACATATTTTACATTTTGGTTCATTAAGTTTACGAGAAAAATAATAATAACTAGGCCTGTTGTTCTCATAAATCCACATTTTAATAAAATATGTGCAATCGTTGGGAGACAACACAACTTCCATGTAAAGACAATAAAAAATATTTTTTAATTGATTATGTTATGAAGTTGTCACTCAATGGAATGCAAACCCATGCCATGCAGGATAAAGTCATGTATTTGACCTGGGGTGCTCCTTAAGCACAACAAAATTTAAAGAAACAATGTAAAAGATTTTTTTACATTTTATCACCATGTACAGTAATGTGCCAAAATATAAGGGAATGAAATGAAAACCCAGCTGGCTATATTGGCAGCTCTAAAAAAAGAAAAAAATTACTACGCAAAACAAAACATGTGTCAGATTTAGACTATAATCTTAGTCACAAACTTGTTTTTTATTTAAGTACAAAATATGTCAATATAGTCTTCAGACCATTCTTTGAGGCTATAAGACAGATGTACTGTTTTTTGTTCTCTAGTTGACAAGATGGAATCACTTTTAACATTAACATAAAATTCCTTTGGGCTGCAGTACACCGGTGACTCGACCGGGACATTTGTCTAGGGTCTGACTGCACCACTGTAGCTGGACATCATTATCATGTTTATTGGGTTTATCGTCCCACCAATAGTATTTCGGTTATTTGGAGACGGTGTCCACTTGAAGCAGATATAGTGCTGCCTTCACTGTGTATAGCATGTTGTGAAAACCTGGCATGATACCACACCCAGTCACATTATCCTGACACCAGGACATCATTATCATGAGCACATCTATATCTTTGTGTTGCATTTCAAAGTCAGAAAAAAATATGAGCTGTGCAGTTAGTTGCTTTTAGTGGCATCTTTTAATGAAGGACTTGACTCGGGGGGCCCAGTGGCAGCAAACACTTGATCTCATTTCTAGGTTTCTAAATTTAATCATCATACAGTCTGAGTGATTGAAACAAAATTCATCCTTACCTTTCCTGATTGGTCACTGCACATTGCATACTCCGGCACTAATTTATCTCGCATTTGATCAGGTCATCTTTTGCATCAGGCTTTCATTTCCTGTGAACACATATGAAAATTATATTAAAGCTTTGGACTTATTATGAGAATGACAATACTCTGATTTATTGAATTTGTTTATTTAATATTGTGTTTACACACTCATTTACAATGTAAAGGAGAGGAAAAAAGTGAACCTCCTCAAGATTCTAACTAAAGACCTTCCCAACTCTAGCGGATCACAATACCAACTGAGCTAAAGAGGTTAAGTGAATAAACTACCAGCGACCAATAGATTCGGTGGGGGTGGGGGGACTGCTTAGGTCGAAGATAGGGTCCCTTACTGTGTATATACATCTAGTATTTACTGCGCTTAAGTTGAATTGATCTTGATTAAAACCCCACCCACCAACATTTTCTGGATCCGCCCCTGCAGTGAAACCGCTACACTTCTCTTCTAGCAAAAAGATGTTCACCCTGAATCACATCCCAGGTTCTACAATATACCACTGTTTAATATCACGCATTACTTGAGCTTGCATGCATGTGTTTTTACAACTCTTTTTTCTGGTTAGTGGCGGGGATGCACACGCCCCCCCCCCCCACCCCCACCCACCGATCCATCCCAGTTTCTTTTGGTTTGATAACCGTGGGACCTGCTAATTGTAAACAACTATTATTAAGTGGCAGTAATACGGTAACTTGAAGTTTGAAAAACATTAATAATTAGCATTTCAATTTTGCTTACACGATCATTTATATTTTATGAAAGATTTACGTCACAGATGTGAGCAATCATCGGCATGCAATGATAACACGTTTTATAATGGTCCAACAACAAAGAAACACGTACCATTAGGAAAAAATCGTATGCATACAGAAAGATTTTAACAAGTTTTCAGAAACTGAGAAAGCGAAAGTAGAACATTGACCTACTTGTTGTATGCTGATAGCGTCTAGCTGAGTCAGCTGCATAAAATCCTTTTTTCTACTTTCGTCCTACGACTGATTCAAGTTCTGTTGAATTTTCCTGTCTTATTTGTTTATCCTAGCACATTTTTCTATCCACATTATCTCTTCAATTCAGTCAAACAAGCTTTTCGATTCAGCGTGGCCATGTTTATACATTCACCATTGCGCTAGCGATGAACTGCGCATGCGTTATGAATGATTATGTGGCGAGAATATCGGGATTTTCACGGGCTCGTCGATCGTACGCGATTATGATTCGTACGATGTCGGAAGACTTCCACCACAAACAAATATTGGGATATATATCGATTGCAATCGGGGTCTAATTTACGTTCTACTATGCTCAAATTTTGAACATCTTCAAATGGAGAGCTATATTTTTGCATGTAATAGGTTTGATCTGCTTTTATTTAGGTGATTTTGAACTAATGGGTGGCTTTAAAGGGTATGGAGACTGCTCAAGTTGTCCCACCTATATAGGGCACGACCCACACATCTGATTGAAATGCGTTGACTATGGTGTTTTATCATATTCGAAGGTGTCATCATTTTATGTTTCATGTATTAAGTTGCATAAAGCTCATTCAAGTCATAAGAAAAAAATGCTTTCTATATGACCATATATTTAATATAAATTAAAATGGCGGCCTCTTTAATTTGTTATTTAAAAATATGCCAAAATTATATATAGTATTTTCTTCAGTTTTGGCAAGACTGGTTACTGTGAATGTTGTGTGGCTTTTAAAACAATAACATGCTACATTTCAACATAACATCTACTCCAGTGTTTTGTCACTGCTTAATGCAAACAATATATAAACAAACATAGAAACTATTTCTTTGTTTATTGAAATATTAAAATAGTCGCTTACATAATGTTAATTCTAGAAATATCATTGTATCTTTTTTGGGGGTGGGTGGGGAAATATTTTGGACACACATGCAATTAACCTTATTATTTCCCGTAATGATTTTTAGCAAAAGAAAAAATGGATGTAACAAAGATGACTGGGGGTGGCAGTAAGCCTGTTTTAAGCAATGTGAGGACTTAATTGTCCAACATTGGGTTAAAGACGGGTCTGCTGAGGTCACAGGTGTTGTTTGTGGCCTGGAGTCAGTTGTGAATTCAGGTATTTTGCAATGAAAACATTTGTTGACATATACACACAGTGGCAGATGTTTTTACTATTTATAATACTATATAACACTATTTTGTAGATCTTTATTTCCCAAGTCATTAAAATAAAATATTTACTAAAATCATTACTTACTTACATTTGTCATATATCTCGTATCTTACATAATAGGTAAACTGTCTTTTGTTGTAAAGCTTATGTGCATTAAAATACACTAAACACATATGAAAGCTGTAAATTATTATTTATTTATTATTTAATTATAATATTAAAAATGAAATTAAAGCCATATCACACACCATTTTAAATGTATTTAATGAAAACCTTCAAAATCACACAAACTAAAACAATTAACTATTATAAGGATTTATAATTGATCCTTATTTTGTGTTGCTGATATAAACATTATAAAATGATGTAATAAAATTTATTTGATACAATGTTATTCAAACATAATATAAAACATATTAAAACACATTTTTGAATAAATGTTTGAAGATTATTTTTGCAAAATGTCATTTAAACAATATAATATAATAAAAGAAGTCAAACTTCAGAACATAATTATTTATTTAAAACAACGTTTCGGCCATAGGCCTTCATCAGGTTATGAAAGTTTGTACATCCATTGAGTTTCTTTCAAAAGGCGTTTCCAATTGCTGTTAACTTTATCAATTGGCGTAAATAAAAAATATTAATTGAGTGCCCCTTCGAATTAAAGTGTTCTGCAACAGTTGTGAATGTATTTGGAAAATGTTTAATATCAAACTTATGGCTATTCCTTCTAAAACTGCATTTTTGACTGGCATGGCCTCATATTGTAGTTTACATTTCTTGCAGGTTTTATTTATTTATTTATTTATTTGGTTTTTACGGCACACCGACACTTAACAGGTCATACGGCGCCGAATACAAAGTTAAATGTGAATAGAGCGTAATCAGGTTAAAATCAAACTACGCATGTAAAATATAGAAAAATATAAAAAATATCAGGTAAAAAAAAGTATAATTGAAAACAGGTCAACACATAAAACGGTTTAAAAAGAATGACAATTGGTAAATAAACAGTTTACTATAATAGGTAAAGATTGGTTATAAGTGCATACAAAAGGAATAATGTCAGAGTTACTTTTTGTCGTTGGTTGAAGTGCCTCGTCCATGGAGACTCCTGATGCCTTGGTTATAGCTTGGTCCACGACAGAGTCTGGGTAGTTACGGTTCTTGAAGTGTTCTTTAATATTATCACGGTTCTTGAAGTGTTCTTTAATATTATCACAGACACTATTGAATTGATCAGTTTGTGAAGTTATTCTTCTATAACGTTTTGCTTGGCGGAAAGGGATTCCAGATTTACAAGATCCAGGGTGGCACGATGAATATTCTACATACTGATGGCAGTTGGATGATTTTTCGAAGACTCTGGTTTCAAGTTCATTGTTACATTTTTTTTCTATTGATACATCAAGGAAATTGACTCTTGATTTTGAATATTCATGTGAAAAATTGATCGTTAGGTGGACATTATTAATATATTTTATGAACTTCAATAATTCAGCTTCACTATGGGTCCAAATAAAGAAGACATCATCAATGAATCGTAACCAAATCAGAGGTGTTTTGCTGCAACTTGATAGAAAATCCTGTCCAAACTTTCTTATAAACAAAGATGCATGACTAGGAGCCATTTTGTCCCCATTGCAGTTCCTTGTAGATAGTTTTTTTCCCTCCAAACTGAAAATGATTTATGTTAGAACAATAGTTAACAAATCTTCAATGGACTTCGTAGTATTTTCAGACAAGTGTCCATCTTTTGTCAGGAAATCTATGCATACTTCAATGCCATCATTTTTTAAAACAATATAACAATTGATTTATTTATATAGTGGAAGTATCTGGCACCCAGGAAGAGGATGTGATGACATGAACATGTAGTTCATTCAACTGTCACCTTTAAATTCAACACCTTTACAACTGATCCAATCAAACATCTACATATACAAAATCATAAAGCAAAACTTCAAAAAGAAAAAGAGATGAACACGAAAACGAATTGTACAATTTGGAAAAAAACAAAGAATAATTGCTGAGACTAATAAATTTAACTCTGTATCATTATATTGGAAAAACAAAATGAAAACTGAACTTTATCATCTTAAAAAATCCATGTTACTAAAACAAGTTAGTTCATAAGATGATATTGAAGATGAATAGTTAACCTGTTCATCAAATTTATTATTTCCATCAGCAGTTTGTTTGATGACAATCAGCTGTAACTTTCAACTGAGGTGCTACACAGGCAAACTAAATACTTCCTTGATAAATAAATTCCACTGTGACCAAGGTGTGATTAAGTATTGTTAAATAAAGAATGGACATTTCTTTACAATACTAAATAATGTCTTGGTCAGAAAGACATTTGCTTCTATATTTTATTTACTTATTAAATAACAAAGGATAAGTTTAACTGTGTGTGTCACACCTTGAGTCAAAAATATTATCTGCTGGTCGGAAAATAAAATGTTGCTGAAAACCGTTCAATACTAGCCAAAATGCTGCTGCCATTTGTTATACTTGTTAAACATGTGTTACTTGTGAAAGGTGAATGCTGTCTATCAAATTTAAGCCAATTCAAGTAACAAGCGACAACATCATAAATTAAATATAATATCAATGAATATTGCATGATATAATTCTATAGCAGCTTTTAGTACGAGTTATGATTTAAGCAGTAATTTGTTTAATATCATTAAAATGCAAGAATATTCCTTTTCACATGAACTAGCCTATATAAGCTCCATAAAAGACTTGTTTACATTACAGAACAGAGCTGTTGAAGACAATACCAGCGTTCATGTTCAACTATATCTTTCAGAATTGACCATACAATGATTAATACAAGGTTTAAGCTATTATCCATAAGTGCATTCAGAGTTTTGGTCTGACTCAAAGAGAGACAGATTATAATAGCTGAGTTAACAATGCTGTAGAGTACAGATAAGGGCAGTAGTGTATATATTCATTTGAATGTTTTGTACTTGCAGAAAGTAGGTTTTCGCGCATGTGCACGATGAAACAGATATCAAGCAGATACTTAATACAATGATAAATGTCTAGCCTGTAGACTCTCTCTTAATGACTGTTAAAACGTGTGTTTTTTCTTAAAATGTAATGGTGTATTCTTACATACCGGGTACATTTCTTTCAAATATAACTATATTTCATAGCACATGTCAACCACGAGTCAGTGAAAATTCGTATGTTTACCCATAATTTCAAATTTGACTGGTCAGTTTGACATTTTTACTGGATTTGAACCTGTGAAAGTGTCTTCTAAGTATCTATTTTAAATCTTAAAATAGCTCTGTAATTAGAAATCACCCATATCCAAAATTAAAAACAATGGTTATATGTCATTAAATGGATGTTATATACAGTCACTGAAAATATGTGGCAACAATGGTGTTTCGGTAGATACTTCCATCATCTGCAGCTTGAGGTGGTTGATGGTCTTCCTACTGTGGCTCCTCAACTACATTGCTATAGGTAAATAAGAAAAGGTCCTATCAAAATTTTCACATATATTTAAATTTTTATCTACCTGTAGACAAAGGCAAACAAGGTAAATGTAAATGTGACAAAAACACTGAGACGAGACATAACACACAAAAAGAAAAACCATCAGTTACCGCCTTGGAACGGTCAGTCGGCAAAAGTGCCAACTGGGGTGCTTAAACCTGGTCACCATGTTGTTGTCCAAAGTTATGCATAACTGCACAAGCAACTACGTATGGTCTGACATGCTCCTTTGAATTCCAGTCTAAGTCCATAATGCAGACATGCAAATCTTCTTGTGATAACACCAAATGTATGTTCTTTCAGGATTCTTGTTTTTTAACAATGTTTCATTGTATCTGTTGAAATGGAAATTAATAACATGTAAACAGGATATTTTGATAATACACAAACTCTTTTCTGTTAATAACAACTTATCATTAAGTGAATGCAAAAATTTTACAATTACATTTTTGACCAATGATACATTACCATACTGAAATACTTATAACTTGTTAAACATTTCAATATGTTGATATTGCAGATGAAAACACCCTATAACTTAAGTGTCATGAACAATAAAAATTTAGTTTTACTTTTCATTGAAATAGAAAAAATGAAAATGATGTAATTTTCTTATGGCAATTTTAACTTCAGACTAATACATGAGCTGAGATATTTATTTAATTTTTCAAAACATGGAGACAAGTGTATTCATGTTTTTCATTATATATGAAAACTTGACACATAACAATTGATGCTTAAGAATAAATTATATTTTTTATAAATTGTTTCATTGCCAAAGTACTATTATATTGAGTGCTGTACAATTAAACAGTTGTATGTGTCATGCAAAGATTATGTCAGCAATACGTAATCACTAGTCAGTAAACCTGACAATATATGTAAAGTATAAACTTTTAAGTGTAAAATTTTATATTGGTTAAACTAAAAATATTAATGAGAGCATATGATACAGATGATTATATACAAAAATGAAGTACTGCACAATTGACAAATTAAGAAGGTAACTTAAAAAACTCTAACCTTTCCTGTGCTGATGTAGTTGGGCGTATATATGGCGTAAGTAGATATGGGCGTCAAGGATATCCACTATCCCCTAGAAGATGTCCACCTGTTATCAAAAGATAAAACATTTTTATGTACAATAAAATGTGCTTCTTATGCATTTATAACTAATGGAAAACATGGATAAAATTTTATTGTTGTTGTTCTATAAAGGCTAGTTTTCCTTGTTTCTTTTTCCTTCCAATCACTGTTATATATTGTCTTAGAAAGCACCTTTTACGATGATAGTGTATATTATTTATAATGTTATGCATATGTATGTATTGTTTTTATACGTAGAGTAAAATGATGACTTTTGATTAAACGGAACATATTTATTAATAAAGTACAAAAAAATAAAGTCTGAATTACACTTGGTAGTCAATTAAAGTTTGATTGTATTGACTATTACATTTAATAAAGGATTTTTTCTTTTGAAGACGGTCCGTCTCTTAATTTCATCCCCAAACTTTGCCTTCAATCCACAACTTAATGGGTTATACATAAGTACTTAACCTTCATTAGTTATTTGATGATTGTGGTGTTATAGTTTGTCCATAAAATTATGTATAATTTCTATGAATCAATTACTAATTTTCTCAAACCATGGAGTGTCAACAAGAGTATATACCTACCATTTTGTAAATGTCTACCTACAGAAGATTCCCTAAACACCCTACTGTCATGAACGCTTCCTGGCCATTTAGCAACAAAATTCAATATATTGAACTTTGCAACACATATCATCTGGACAACAACAACAAAATATTAAAGATATTTTTGTGTGAAAAATGGTCTTATTTTAAATTTAAAAGTTGTAATTTGATATATGACTACTTTATACATGATATAAAACACCTCATATTGAACATTGATTCACGACCTAAACTCTGCATTAAACAATCATTTGATTTGAATTTAATGCTGATTTATTTATTTTGTTGTTTTATAGCAAGCTCTCTACAACATATGATTTACTATTAGACTGCTTTATTATATTTAAATGAAAGTGAATGTAATCAAAAGTAGTGTTTATGATTTAAACAATATTTCTTTTAATACATAATTGAATGTAAGAGTTTACCTGGACATTAATTGAATGGTAGCCTTTTCTGTTGACAAATTTATGCTCATTCTGTGATGGTCCACGTATTCGTATGTGTGTGCAATCAATGCAGCCTACAACCTTGGGGAATCCTGAAAGTATAAAATGATTTTAATAGAATACATGTTTTGTATTAATTACCATTAAGTTTATGTTTACTCTGTTATAGTCTATTACACATAAAAAAGAAATACATAAGCAAACCAATTTACTCTTTGTTTTCTTTTTATTTTGTAACATGTAATGTCATAAAAGATGATATTAATTGTTAGCACTAATATAAATTCTAAAGGTTTTATTCAAATATATCATAGTTTCATTTAAAATTAAGGAATTCTTTTACTTATAGCATGATAAAATAGTAAGTGTAGATGTAACACTTGTTTGTATCAATGGTTTAATACACAATGGCAGCATTTTACTTAAAGTTGGCATGTAAATTATGCAATGGAAATATTGTATATACATATATATATATATATATATATATATATATATATATATATATATATATATATATATATATATATATATATATATATATAATGGGGGAATTCTTCTTGAATTCAGTTATTGAATAGCACTTGATGTGAAATTAATCAAAGTCTTGCTGCTATCAACTTACCATTGTCTTACAATGGATAGCTCAAATTATAGCCATAATTAATAGCAACTGCAGTCATTCTTTATGCTTTATACCAGATATCAATATGATTTGGTAATATGTTAAAAATATCACATAATGAAAATAAACAAAAATCAACCATAATACATCATCTACTTTTAACTGTTTGTAAACGTAGATAATTAATATATTTCAGTAATTCTTTAAAATTTTACTCTTTTGAAATAGAAACATTTGTACAATGTCTAAAAAACTATTTGCAAATCTACTGAAACAAACTATAATTTTTAAACTACTAGAACAGACTATAGTTCCTCAATAACAAGAACAGACTATACATCCTCAACACACCAGAAATTACGTAATATTTCAGTTGATATGACGCGTCATATGAACATAGATCTACATGATTTTCAAGTTACATAACATTCACTATTCATGGATGATTTTTTTTTGCACGAGGTTTATAAAAGGAATGAAACATACGTGTTTGCATGGATATCAAATAACATACAAAAACAGACATTCCGCGTGCCCTATATAGGTGGGACAACTTGAGCAGTCTCCATATCCTTTACGTGAGATTGCACAGTAGGTATAACATCGGGATTTTTTTTTAATCTTTATCATATATAATATGTCAACTGCGGATAAATCCTCGGCGTTTATAATATGTTTTTTAAACGATTAACTCTAAACAATACTACGTTTTATTTTGTTGATTTTCTAAAATTCTATTATTTCTTCGTATTTTTTACATTTCACTTTTGACACTTTTGGCATATGACGTCATGGCATTTATGACGTCATTATATTGTTCTTATAAAATATCAGCGCTTGTACTGCTTCATTTTATTTGAAACTACTCTCTCATTTGGAATTTTTTGGTTGCCGAGGCTTTTACCTACTGTACATACTGTACATATGTTGTTTTATTACTAGTTGTCATGTATGTACATAAGTTCTTTATATCTGTTTTAACTCCCGATGCAGGTGCCTACTGTTAGTTTTTCACTTTGACGGGATATTTTTATTTACACTGTTTGTTTGATAGAAAAACCTTCAGGAAGTGCGAGGTTGGAGCGCTCCACAAACCAGGTTTAAGCACCCCAGTTGGCCCTTTTGCCGACTGACCGTTCCAAGGCGGTAACTGATGGTTTTTCTTTTTGTGTGTTATGTCTCATCTCTGTGTTTTTTGTCACATTTACATTTACCTGGTTTGCCTTGGTCTGCAGGTTGATAAAATTTAAATATCTGTGAAAATTTTGATTGGACCTTTTCTTATTTACCTATTCATTTAAGGAGATTTTGGACATACGACTGGATGGATTTGTGCTCTATCTAGAAGTGTGTCTGTGTGTTTCATTTGGACATCAATGTGCGGTTAGCAATGCAGCATGCTCACTTTGCGTCTTTGAGGTTTGGATGGTGGGATTTTATAACTGGACAACTGAACCATATTTCAGTTACACGTTGACTGAGCATTTATATTATTATTTGCCTTTCATTGTGTGATATAGTATGGGTCAGTAGAACACCATGACTTGACAGTTTTGAATCTTTTGGACACTATAAAATAATCGGCATCGTGTTGGTGGTGGTGGTGGTGATAAAACTATTAAAACGGATATTAATTGCAGAAATGATTCAACTTGGTAAGTGGTGTATTATTTACATTGTCAAATAATATTATTAAACCCTATATCTTTATCACCTATTCCTCCGCCTTCTCTCTCTTTCTCTCTGTCTTTCTTCACTCTCCCTCCTTTTCTTACAATACATTCGCATCACAAACTGTTTAAAATGTAACTGAGTTGTAAACTTACCTGCGATAGAGAAGAAATTCCTCTTTACTGTCTGTAAATTGTCAAGTTGTTGAGATGGGAATTTAACGAACTCCTCCAGCAAGGAGCTGATTAGATTGGTCGTCTTCTTGACGGCACGGCTTACTAAAGATTTTGAGACACCGTGAATGTCCCCAATTACCAAAAAATGGCTCCCACTCGCATAAAAATGCAGAGTTACCAGCAGTGACAAAAGAGGTGGGAGGGGCATCGACCGATTCGTCGCCGACTCAAGACTTTCTGAAATCGTTTGCAATAACAGCAGAATTGATTCGGGGTAGAATCGGTAACGATCCCTTACCTCATCTCTTGCCAACTGCTCTAAAGGGTTCGAGCGGTCTCGAAAAACCCGTTCAATGCGAATAAAACGCCGCAAACGCTGAATTCTTCTATCGAAATCGGCCATTTTTAAGTCTACTAATCATTCTTAAGTCTGGTGTATTGCAGTCTTAATATAAGGGACTTAAGTCTGTTACTAAGACTGTTACTAAGCCTGCTTATTTTCGTGAAACGCTACAAAAGTTAAGCCTGTTAATTTAAGTCTGTAACTAAGAATGTTACGGATTTAAGAAAAATTACAGACTTAAGAACGTTCGTGAAACCGGGGCCTGATGGTATTAGGTGACCGCGGCCCTGCCGGTAGGGGCCATAGAATTCTCCGGCTGCCGCTACCTGTAGCGGGGTAAGAACCCTCCAAAGGTAGCCCACCTGTTTGCCGTGGGTGGCGACCCTGTATCTCCACGACGAGGGGATCCTGGTGGTTGAGGTCTTTGTTGGCTTGTCAGGATATTGACATATAAGTCGACCCTGACCAACACACTACTTTGGCCCTAAGTTGTGGGGTAGACGGGCGGGGTACTGGTCCTGTATCTTCAATCGGCTAACCCCTCGGCCGGTGCTGGGTTAGCTTGAACTCCCTTTCGTCCCACTTTCTTGCCTCCGACTTTCCACTCCTTTTTTCCTTTTTTTGTCTTCAAATATACCGTGTTCCGCAAACTCCTTTTCTCATATTTTCCCCTATTACTATAACCCATTGCCGGTCGATACCCCCTTAACGGATCAATCTGGCATTTTGTATGCTTTATAGTATATTTTATGTCGGAGTATCGTATTCTGGTATCACTGGCGTTGGGAGGTCGGAGATCCACTCCCATAAGACGCCTCCCTTGTTGGACTTCGTGGTGGGTGGTGAGCCAGGATACCGGATAATTACAAAAATCTCTCATGGAACGCAAACGTAAATGCGAGGACCCGATCCCCACTTTATCGTCCGAAGATTTCGATACTGATACACCTACAACGTGCTTTCCTCACTTTATTGTTGTCGAATCGACAGAGAAAAAGCCGATTACCAAAGTATCCCCTTTTATGATAGAAAAATCCATCAAAGGCCTTATTGGCAGTGTTGTTTCAGTAAAAAAACTAAAAAAATGACTGCTTCCTAATTGAAACGGATTGTAAAATTTACTCCGACAAACTTCTTAAACTGACCTGTGTTCGTTAAAATTAAAAACGTACCCTCACATTTCTCTGAACTCGTCGAAAGGCGTAATTCGGTGCCCTGACCTTGCTGGTGTCTCTGAGGAGGATATCCTCAGGGAACTCTCGCCAAAGGAGGTGTGTGGCGTCCGCAGGATTTTATTCCTGAGGGACGGCCGGCGAGTTCCAACAAATACTTTTGTTTTAACTTTCGCCCACCCATCACTCCCTACTTCTATTAAAATCGGTTACCTCAACGTAAAAGTACAGGTGTACATTGCCAATCCGCTTAGGTGTTTTCATTGTCAGAAGTTTGGCCACCACGAGTCCCAGTGCAAGGAGGACGACCGTTGCCCACGTTGCGGTGAACAGTCCGCCCAGCACAGGGAAGACGTATGTCCTAACCCGCTTAAATGTGTTAATTGTTCTGGACCACATGAGACCAAATCCAGGGATTGCCCTGCCTGGAAACTGGAAAAGGAAGTACTAAAAATAAAGTACACCAAAAACATCTCTTTTCCAGAAGCCAGAAAATTAGCAAAAGACAAGGTAACTCCTGCTGGTGGTGCAACATATGTCTCAGCAACCAATAAAAGCATCTCAGTGCACAAGGACAATTTCACCCAGTATGAGGTCCCGACTGGTGACCAAATTTCTGACAAAGTTATCATTCCCTCCAAATACAAGGTATCGGAATCTTCTGAAACTGAAACTTCTTCCTCAATCAAAAACACTGCCCCTTCAAGTGATTCTGTAAAGAATAATGCAAAGGCACAAAACAAGCCTGCAGCCAAGGACCAGGTCTCCTCTAAGGAGACACCTGGTCCTTCGGAGCGGAGGAGAGGACATAGTCCTCCCACTGCTCCAAACACTCGGGTGATAAACACCTATCAAAACAAATTTGAGTGTCTAATGGAGGCTCCATCGGACACCAAAAAACCACCAAGGTCACCTGTAAAAGCACCGAAAATATAGTCTACAAGAACTAAGTTTAATAATCCCATGAATAATAGAATCATTCAGTGGAACTATCGAGGTCTTAAGGCCAATTACAATGAAATACTCATTCTGTTATCTACACTAAATCCTGCTGTGCTTTGTCTTCAGGAAACCTTTCTTAAAGACTCTGATAAATTCAATTTTAAGAGTTATACTTGTTATATTAGCCTGATCAACAAAATATTGAGGCCTAAATTAAAATTAAGTTTGTTTGCCCTTTACCGACCGACCCGAAAAAATCCCGCCGACCCAAAAAAATTTATTGTAAAAAAAACATGTGTTTTTTTTTTATTCGATCCGACACGTTCTTCGTCACTCGGAACTTCTCGGGTAATTCCGTCAACATTATCACCTCGGAAATAAAGCTGTCGCCGCCATATTGACGAACTACATCCAAAATGGCAATCGTACCTACTCGGCGATCTCCGGCAAGCCTCGGATATAAACATCACCGAAGCATGATCCGAGTGCATGCAGTGTTATAACTGGTATATTACACTTTTACTAAATCGTGTCGGTAATATACATACAGTATCAACTAAGTTAAAAGTATTCTTCAACGAAGCAATCTTCTCTTCTTTCAAGGAGTGTTGAATCTCCATCATATCTAAAGCGTACTGCATGCACTTTGAAAAGTCAGCCATATTTGTTTACATAATGCAATGAGAAGTTATTCGCCGGGGCAAATCACCAACTGGTGTATTCCTACAATTACATCCGAGGCGATATATCTGAAGCTTGTCGGAGATCGCCGAGTAGGTACGATTGGTTCTTCGTATTGCTATCCGTTAGTTTCTTTTCGGTATATATTTTTCTTTCCGTTTCAATTCTTTTCGCGCTTTGAATATAATCGGATTTTTCGGTCTTTAGCGTTACCGGCTTCTTTCAAAATGGCAGCGTCCATTGACAATAATGTGACATTCTCGGTGACGATAAATCTACTAGATATTAATGGCAATAGTTCAAATACGTTTATTAAAAATGCTTTCAGGAAATATAAAACCAATTACACGTGGTTTGATGTATTTGATGAATTTGAAAACTTGCAATTGCCAAAAGAAATCTACGAAAATTTTGAAAAACATGCCAGAATAGTAGTCAGTTCTAAAAATCTACAGCATGCGAAAACTTTGATGCAGACCCTTACGACTCAATCAGTGTGTTAACCGATTTCGACCCGACATTAAAATTTGTGACTATTAATGTCAAAAGAATTGATCATTCTACTATAAATGAAGAAGGTAGCGAGTCTGCAGGGAAGAATGTATTTCAAGTGATGATGGCAGCTTCTTTTCAAAGACGCAAACCACCAACAATTAAAGACACTGCTGAAGCCAGGCGACAATCAGCACTATGACAGTTTTGAAAACCTAGTGGGTAGACCTACTACAGAAGCAGATTGACCATCTGCTAACAATGGGCCCGTCTTACTAACATTTCTTAACTTACGCATGAACGTAAGTTACGTTTACAAGATACGATTGAACGTAAGTCCGTCTTACTAAAATTGCGTAAGTTCGTCACTTTTCGTACGTTTGCAATCGCAAGTCACGGACACCGGAAGTGAAACGAGTACTCTTCAAAAAGAAGAAATTCCGCGAAAAGCTGTCAGATTTTGACAGACGACATTTACTGTATTTAGCAATAAGATTTACGAAGTTAGAGAGAGGGGAAAAATGGAAGAAAAAAAAAGAAAGAGCAACTGGAGTGAGTTGGAAACAAATATGCTTATTGAATTAGTATCTGCCGCTCCAGTTGCACTTTCTTCTGCAGGCCGTGCAGGGGACAGGAATGCCTTTTGGCGAGATTGTGCCAACCAGTAAGTACAGAGCTATCTGATTTCTTACGTATTCTAATTTTTTATGAGTATTTATATTACTACTGAGATGAAGAAATTTTATAAAAAAAATCATGAAAAAAATATCTTTATCAAAATAACAGTCTATATTCAGTTACGGTGAGTACAGTTTGTATGGATACTGTGGCTTAAAGTGTTATTTATGAACTACACATAATATATATGAAGATGGAATTAAAACTATTCATTTATGGTGAGGGTTACTTAAACTATTTTTAATGGAGTTACTTGATGGATAAATACACTGAGATCTACTATAACCACACTGACTATTAAATAGCTGAAGTTTTTAAATATGAAATATTATTTTAGTGACTTTACTTTCATAATGTAATCCCTGTTTTAATGTGTTTAATTTATAGTGTAAAACAATTTAGTAAGATCAAGTTATTGTTTAATTTTAAATGATTTCAGAATTAGCAGCATCAGTTTGGTTGTAAGGACATGGCAGGAGGCCAAGAAAAAATGGTCTGACCTTAAGGCAAGTTTCATCCTCAATTCTATGAATAAGATCTATGAAAATACCATTAATGCGTTGAGGGAAAAAACATTTTTAGGATCAAGTTCAATGATAATAGTTGTTGATTTAAAATTAAAATTTGAAATGTAACTAAAAAAAAAACAGTATGAAGCAGGATTATTTGTTGATGTTTATGTGTAATGAGTACTTGAACGATGCAAAACATTTAAAATGATGTACTGTCAAATTTTAAATAAAAAATGAATTGTTAACAGTGTGCTACAAAGAGGAAGGCCATTCAAATGAAATCCCATGCCCGACTGACAGGCGGAGGGCCTCCTGCTGGTCATTTTAGGGATTATGAAGAGAAGGTCAGTTACTTACTATAAACATCATATAGAAGATATAGTTGTTGTATTTTCCATAATTTTCTGTTGTTGTGATTATACGTAAAAATTACTTTTTATATTCTGTATATCTATAGTTAAATTTACAACATTCTTTATTTGACTTTTGATTTTCCTTAATCATCAATAACAGTGTTATCAATACAGATACTGACGTGCATCCCAGGGCCAGCAATTGATGGCATCATACCAGATGGGGACCTGTTTTTTGGTTGGTTTTCAATTTTAAATACATCTACTTGGTCAGTGCTAATATATTTTTTATTGAAGTAAATAAGGGGCATTTGAAAATTACTTTATACATTAATTAAATTATATTGCCAATTAAACTCTGTTAAATGACTGATGACCAGATTAATTTCAGAAACAAACTGCATCAATTTACTTCAGTAAAAGCACTGATGATGAGTTTATTTAATATATTGTGTTTTTAAAAATGAAATTCTGACTATGAAAACTAGTCTGTTCTGCATTGCAAAGGTATGTTTGTAAGGGGTATTATTTGCATGGAGTTTTTAATTGTGCACCAGCATCCTTTTAATTAGAAAGCTATGTACATGCCAAATTTGGTAAAATTTAAAAATGTCATCAAGATGATTTACAATATAATGTAAATGTCTGTACTAAATAATCTGAAATAAAATTTAAAACCGATGTTAAATAATTGTGTGGGTCGACCAATGTCAAATTGCAACCCATCAGTCTCATACTGGAACTTGCATTTTGGGGGATCTTCCAGCTGACCTTCCATGTGACCAAGACAATAATTTGCACAGACAATATGACCATAATTGTCTGTGCAATGTAACAATAACAACATAAATAATTGTTAAATCTCTTTATTGTAGGACTCTTAAACTAATAACATTTGTACTATGTTAAGTTTGTATAAAAATAACAATCAAAAACATCATTATATAAATTCACTTTTATGTGTTTCTGTTTGTATAATTTGTCTAAACAATGTTTTTATTTTTTTGTTTTTTTTTTAACTTTTTTAATGGTTAGACACTTGTGCTGCAGAGATGCAAGGACACGAAAAAGAACCTGAAGATGGTAAGTTAATATTAGTAATTTTCAAACTAAATTATATAATCTCTATGAATTCAGCACAATTGAAAGGATGTCATAATAGCAAAATAGAATGTTTCCAATACAATTATTTATGCCAAATACAACAAATTAATAAAATTATAAAACACAAACAACAATGAAATGTTAATAGAAGGGACAATAAAAAAGACAATATATGACATTATATAATGTCATGTAACAAATACACACTGTTCTTATTTTCAGAGACCCCTTTGCCATCCACAAGTCATGGTATGTATATTTACATTAAAAATCAAAGATTACTTCTACTGTAACATTAAACAAATGAATTTAAAAAAAGATACAACAATTTATGCATATAAAAATCAGTTTAAAATAAATTTCTTTAATATAATCAACAATTTTGCATAAGTAAATTTTGAACATAGTCCGTATAGTGTATAGGGTTTTAACTAATTAACAAGATAATATTATTTGCATCTTTTTATGTTTTACTTCAGAAGAAACCTGTTCTCTAACAGATTTGGTGGCAGATAAATGTAATTCATCTATCTTCAAAGGTAAGACAATGAAAATGTATATAAATTTTACAACAAAATACTTCTAAGCCAACATAGAATGGTGATAAAATATTGTAAAGCTGTTCCATTGTGTCTCTCTAACGACATTCATGCACTTATAAAGATAAAAATGACTAGTGCTGAATTGCAATTTGTTATATATTGTTTAAAGAAACATCTTTCAAAAAATAGTGTGTACAGTGCTGCCATTCAATAATATATTTGCTGTTTGTTTTTGGAACAGAATCTGCATTCAAAAGAACACCCAGGAAGAGACAAAGTCAATCTGGTAATGAGAAAGATTGTTTTATTTAAATTTCAATGGAGATTCTTAGTTTTTTTTAGTCTTTTTATGAACATAGATATGTGAAATATGTATGATCTGTTTTTAGATCAATGATAATGGGAGTTGTTGTGGGGTTTTTTCTCAATATAATAAATAAATATATTTTTAAATGTTTTCTTATGTGTTTAAAAATATTTACACAATTATATTCATTATATTTAAGTCCAGTTGGAATATGTGAAGACACATCCTTCAAAGTTAATAGGTAGAATCACTGTCAAACTGCATATTATAAGGCAGATGTACCTATTGGAAAATATTTGTACAGGCTAGGGTGCAGACACAAATAGACAATTGAATATGATGCATTTCACCAGATGTTGCTTTGCAATCATTTTTGTACCTATGTCAGTCAAGCTTTACATTTCATGTATTGAACATTACATGCAAGCATATGTGCAACTAGAATTAGTTAATATGATTCATATACCAATTTAATGCCTCATTATGCCATCACATATTTAATATGCAAGAGTGTAACAGCAAAATCCATTGACAAAACTTGTGTTTAAGATGTCCATATTACATATGTTACATATAGTACATATATTTACATAGTAACTTAATATTTACAAACATGGTTGTTCTTTAAAAGTTAAAACTTACCCCCACTCTTCTCTGAACTCGTCGAAAGGCGTAATTCGATGCCCTGACCTTGCTGGTGTCTCTGAGGAAGATATCCTCGGAGAACTCACGCCACAGCAGGTATGTGGTGTCCGCAGGATATCATTCCTAAGGGACGGCCGGCGAGTTCCGACAAACACTTTTGTTCTAACTTTCGCAAACCCATCACTCCCTACTTCGATTAAGGTCGGTTACCTCAACGTGAAAGTGCAGGTGTACATTCCAAATCCACTTAGGTGTTTTCATTGTCAGAAGTTTGGCCACCACGAGTCCCAGTGCAAGGACGACGACCATTGCCCACGTTGCGGCGAAGTGTCCGCCCAGCACAGGGAAGACGTATGTCCCAACCCACTTAAATGTGTTAATTGTTCTGGACCACATGAGACCAAATCCAGGGATTGCCCTGCCTGGAAACTGGAAAAGGAAGTACTAAAAATAAAGTACACAAACAACATCTCCTTTCCAGAAGCCAGGAAGTTGGCAAGAGACAAGGCAACTCCTGCTAGAGGCGCAACATATGCCTCAGCAACAAAACAAAGCATCTCAGAGCACAAGGACAATTTCACCCAGTATGAGGTCCCGACTGGTGACCAAACTGCTGACAAAATCATAATTCCTTCAAAATACAAGGTATCGGAATCTTCTCAGACTCAAACTTCTTCCTCAATCAAAAACACTGCCCCTTCAAGTGATTCTGTAAAGAATAATGCAAAGACCCAAAACAAGCCTGCAGCCAAGGACCAGGTCTCCTCTAAGGAGACACCTGGTCCTTCGGGGCGGAGGAGAGGACATAGTCCTCCCACTGCTCCAAACACTCGGGTGATAAACACCCATCAAAACAAATTTGAGTGTCTAATGGAGGCTCCATCGGACACCAAAAAACCACCAAGGTCACCTGTAAAAGCACCGAAAATATAGTCTACAAGAACTAAGTTTAGCAATCCCATGAATAATAGAATCATACAGTGGAACTGTCGAGGTCTTAAGGCCAATTACAATGAAATACTCATTCTGTTATCTACACTAAATCCTGCTGTGCTTTGTCTTCAGGAAACCTTTCTTAAAGACTCTGATAAATTCAATTTTAAGGGTTATACTTGTTATAATCATATACATACAGCTTGCGAGAGGGCATCTGGAGGATCGACAATAATTGTCAACTCCAAATTGCCACACTCTCAAGTCGAACTTGACACGAACATACAGGCTGTTGCTATCCGTGTAACCCTACATAAGGTTGTAACTATTTGCTCTGTTTATCTTCCACCGAATTCAAATGTATCTAAAGATGATTTAGATAATCTTATTAACCAGTTGCCTACTCCATATATACTCGTTGGAGACTTCAATGGTCATAACCCGCTATGGGGATGTTGTGACTTCAATAATATGGGCAAGACGATAGAAAACTTTATTGCCCATAATGACATATGTCTGGCCAATAATAAAAAGCCAACATACTTGCACCCCGCAACTGGGCATTATTCATCGTTAGACTTAACATTGTGTCACCCCTCTGTGTATTTAGATTACACTTGGGATGTACACGATGACCTTTGTGGAAGTGATCACTTTCCTATAATACTTACAAACTGTACTTCGCCAATAGGCGACGATAATCCTCGTTGGAAGATAGACAGAGCAAACTGGGACCTGTTCTCAGCACTTTGTTCTGCAGAACTTGTCCCAACTTCAGTAGAAAATGTAGATGACAAAATTATCGCATTTTCTAACACTTTGCACAATATTGCAGAAAGGTGTATACCTAAGACCTCGACTAAATCAAAACGTAATAAGCCTTGGTTTAACGAAGAGTGTAAAAAATCTATTCGTAAACGTAGGGCGGCATTAAAGCAATTTGATGTTCGACCTACCGATACAAATCTTAATAACCTTAAAAAAGAACGGGCTCAAAGTCGCCGGACTATTAAACATGCCAAAAGATCATCTTGGCAAAAGTATGTTTCAGAAATAAATGGCAAGACTTCCATCAAAAATGTTTGGACTGCTATTAAAAAGATTAGCGGTAAACCATCATATTCAACTGTTAACCACCTTAAAGCAAATTGCACCGTAATAACAGATAAACAAAACATTTCGAACACACTGGCTGAAAATTTTGCACAAAATTCCTCATCGGCTAACTACACGCCTCAATTCCAAACCTTTAAACACTCTGCCGAAAGGGAAAAGGTTAATTTTAAATCTAATAATAACGAAACTTACAATCAATCCTTTTCCTTGAAAGAGCTTAAAGATGCTCTTAATAAATCGCATGATACCGCTGCTGGTCCAGACGACATACCGTATCAATTCTTAAAACATTTACCAATTCGATCTCTAAACTTACTTCTGTCAATCTTTAATGAAATTTGGATATCCGGTAAAGTACCCGATTCTTGGAAAAATGCCTTCATTATTCCTCTTCATAAACAAGGTAAAGACCCAACAGATCCTCAAAGCTATAGACCTATTGCTTTGACGAGCTGTATTTGTAAAACCTTAGAACGAATGATCAATAATAGACTTGTCTGGTATCTTGAGTCCAACAACTTAATTTCAGAATATCAAAGTGGATTCAGACACCAACGTAGCACAGTCGATCATCTTGTTCGTTTAGAAACACTCATTCGTGATGCCTTCATCAAGAAGGAACACCTTGTAGCTGTGTTTTTCGATCTTGAAAAGGCTTATGACACCGCTTGGAAACATGGGATTTTAAAGGATTTAGGTGACCTTGGTCTCAGGGGTCGTTTACCAATTTTCATTGACAGCTTCCTTTCTGACAGAAATTTTCAGGTCAAGATTGGGTCCACCCTGTCATCTGTTCATAAACAGGAACAGGGTGTCCCCCAGGGTAGTATTCTATCTGTTACCCTTTTTAACATTAAAATAAATAATATTGTTAAAACCCTTCATGAAGGGGTTGACTGTTCACTTTTTGTGGACGATTTCGTTATTTGTTACCGCTCTAAAAATATGAGCACAATTGAAAGACAATTACAACAATGTCTTAATAAGTTGCAAAAATGGAGCAACACCAACGGTTTTAAATTTTCTCCAACCAAAACCAACTGCATACATTTCTGTCAGAAACGTGGTCTTCATGTTGACCCCGAATTGTTTTTAAATAACGTTCGCATTCCCGTCGTCCAGGAAACTAAGTTTCTTGGAGTCATTTTTGACAGGAAACTGACTTTTCTTCCACATATCAATTACATCAAGAAGAAATGTCTCAAGGCTCTTAACTTGCTTAAATATTTATCCCATACAGACTGGGGAGCCGATAGGAAAACATTGTTACTTCTGTACCGTTCCCTAATTCGGTCAAAATTAGATTACGGAAGCATAGTCTATGGTTCTGCCAGGAGGTCCTATCTCCAGATGCTGGACGTCGTTCACAACCAGGGACTTCGTCTAGCTCTAGGAGCGTTCAGGACCTCACCAGTGCAGAGCCTTTACGTTGAAGCCAATGAACCATCTTTATTCTTGCGTCGCGAGAAACTTTCTTTGCAGTATATCATTAAACTGGGGTCTAACCCCAATAACCCAACGTTTAATTGTGTTTTTAACCCTAAACATGAGGAGCTTTATGATCGATCACCTAAAGCCCTCAGACCTCTTGGTTTAAGGCTTAAAGATAGCATAAACACATCAGGTATAAAACTCGAAAACATTTCTGAAAACCCCACAATTGAACATCCACCATGGCAACTCCGTTCTCCTGATGTGAATTTGGAACTCTGTAAAAATAAAAAGTCGAACACAGATCCTTTGATTTTACGATCTGAATTTCTCGAACTCCTTGACAAGTACTCTGATCACCTTCATATATATACTGATGGTTCAAAGACGGACACTCATGTTGGCTGTGCTTCCGTAAGTAATAGCCACTGCATTAAACAAAGACTTCCTAACAACTCGTCTATATTTACCGCTGAAATCCAGGCTATAAATCTAAGCCTTGATTTTATTTCAGAACATTCCGGTGAAAAATATGTTATATTTTCAGACTCATTATCTGTATTGCAAAGCATAAATTCACTGAATTATTCAAATCCACATGTTCGCACTGTTCTTGTCAAACTTCAAAGTTTATACGACACTAACGAAATCTCCTTCTGTTGGCTTCCTAGTCATGTAGGCATCCGAGGAAACGAAGATGCTGACAGGGGTGCAAAATCTGCCTCAGCCCTCACTGAGACAGATCTTTGCATCCCACACACTGATTTTAAACCACTTATTTACCGACATATTTTAACCAAGTGGCAAACAAGTTGGGACAGTATTGTTTGTAACAAATTACACGTAATTAAACCTAACGTCGGTGCCAATGTCTCTGCTTGCAGAGAAAGTCGACGAGAAGACGTAGCTCTTACCCGCTGTCGCATTGGACATACTAGGTTAACTCATTCATATCTCTTGAAAAGAGAAGTTCAGCCTGTATGTGTTCCTTGCCAGGAACCACTGACAGTCAACCATATTTTATTACAGTGTATCGACACAGACCACATACGGTCGAAATATTTTCATGTCCATAACATGTACGAACTATTTAGGACAGTGTCGGATTCAAAACTTGTTTGCTTCTTGAACGAGATTGGTATTCTTAATAAGTTATAAATTTTTAAACTGTTTATTTACCAATCGTCATACTTTAAACCGTTTTATGTGTTGACCTGTTTTCAATTAATATTTATTTTTTTACCTGATAGTTTTTATATTTTTCTATATTTTACATGCGTAGTTTGGTTTTAACCTGATTACGCTTTATTCACATTTAACTTTGTATTCGGCGCCGTATGACCTATTAAGTGTCGGTGTGCCGTAAAACCCAAATAAATAAATAAATAAAATAAACATGGTTAATGCAGAATAATCTTTACAAAGATTAAATGAACTTGTATATTTATAAATGACTATAAAGATAACACATAATTCATATAACATGATATGACATAGTTCTGTTTACAAATCATCAGCATTTACTAATGATGTAATAATAATTTCCTTTCAGAAACAACAGACTACTCAGAAAAAGTTATTAAATTAATGCAGAAGAAAATTGACATGAAAGTAAAGTATGAAGAAGAACATCTTGAAATTTTGAGGGAGAAAAATAACATTTTAAAGGAAGCAAACTTGTTGGCCCAAAAACAATTATTTGAACTGAAGAAATTAAATATTTCATTACAAATTTTGACAGAACAAGAGAACAATGTATTTTCTGTTTCACCAGTGATTAAGCTTTAAACATTACAAATACAAATTTGAAACGTCAAGACATGGTTCTGCGATTTTAAGTACCTGCAATAAATGATTTACTAAATCGTTTTCTTTAGATACTTGTATGTTTTAGACTTTTCATAGCTTTAATTGATTAACTTTTCAAATACAACAAAGCACTACTGAATTTCTGAAGTTATGTGTTCAATAATATGTGCAAATCCATTTGTTAAGATACCTTGTTGTGGCTTAACCTTGTACAAAATGTTTTAATAAAATGTAATAGTGATAGTAAAAAACTGGATATCTATTGGCAAATTACTTGGAAAGATTGTGACTTCAAATAATATAGTGATTTTCTTAAATAAACTCCCTCAATTAAGCAAATGTTCTCCAACATTTTACGCATATTAAAATTGTGAGCATTTACGCCTTTACAAGTCATAATGGTTTTTATTCATCATGACTGGAGGTTAACACTTTAACGTATGTCACATAATCTCGATCGAGAAGTATGAGAAACTGGTAGAAATGAAACTGCTTTTCAATTGAAAGTTGGGTGAAAAGGCTCATTTAAGCTTATGTTACTTGTTGAAAACTTGTAGACTCAAAATAAATGTTATCCTACCCTATCTCAATTTAATGCAATCTATTTATTAATGATCTCCTTATTGTTTGGCCTGGATTATTGTTGTTTTCTTCCACAATGTCAGTATTGCAAATTTCATTGGCCATTTCACAGTTATCTGGTATAGGAATGTTTTGGTCAATACACAAGTTGTGTAGTCTCATGCAGGCTGTCACTACATGACATGCCTTATCTGGACTAAAGGGAAGACAGCCACCTGACTTGTGTAGGCATCTGAAAAAAACAACAACATTAATTTCCAGATTTCCAACTCAAAAGCATTTGATATGCCTCTGTGAATCAAATCATTATTAAGAAAGAAGTATAAATTTTTGGATAAATTTACTGTCAAAATTGCAAAAAAGTAACGAATTTACATGTTTGATATTGTTGGAGATATACAATGGTTTGATGAACTGGATGGTTTGAACCAACATTTTTATAAGTCTTTTTAGGACAAATGTTTTTGAAGGACATCCATATCTCCATTGGTGAGCTAGTGGTTCTATTAAGACATATGTATAGAGTATTCCTCTCATAACATCCACTTGTTGGTCATCTTAATCTTACTGTACTCACCATAATTGAATATAGTTTATTTTTTTATAAAGATAACTTCATTTTTTTGTTGTTGAGAACAAGTTATTTTATTACTTTTAAATAGTTACCTAAATCTAGATTTCAACACCCCGAATGCCCTTTCCACCACTACCCGTGTCTTAGCATGCTTGGCATTGTACCGTTCTTCTGCCTGGGATTGGGCATTTAGTACAGGTGTCATAAGATAGGGCTTTAGTGGGTAGCCACTATCTCCTAGCAAGTACATGTACCCACTGGTTTGAGTTTCCATGTGTGTCTAGAGTAGACATAAATAATTGTCAGAACCTTGCATAATGCTTGTTGTATCATGTGAATAAGTTCAATGTTAAATTACAATTACCGGTACTGCATGGCTAATGCAGGTAATAATTATACAAAAGACACATTAAATAAAAAAATGTTCACTATAAATTATTTTCATACCTTTATATATATGCATTAATTGACAACTTAAACACTAAACTGTGTGAAGTAGAGTTTTAATATAAAGGATAAATTAAATTACGAGGCTAATTATTTAATCTATTAAGTTTGAAAAGTTTATCAAATGTTACTAACTGTATATTTTATGTATGTATTGTTAGAAAGAGAGAGAGAGATAGAGAGAAGGAGAAAGATAAAGATTTATTTATAGTTTTGTGTTACTGTAATTTGAAATGTTTGCACTTATATGATTAAGCAGGTTAAATTATGTTCTATTATCATGTAATATATGCTGTTCAATGTTTGACTTAATTAATTTAAAGACAAGACATAAGATGTGATTTAAAAAAAAATTATATGATGCATATGAGTATATGTTCATTTAATGATGTATTTTAAGTGTTTTTTCAACAAACATGTACATCATTTGCTTGCAATATACTTACCTTCAGTGCACAGGAATTCCATATTGCAGCATCGTGCTGTGATCCTGGCCACCTGGCAACCACATCAGTAAACCTGATGAAAGTAGACATGTGCATAATGCTTCTGTTTGAATTAAATTACAGTACATATGTTAGTGTATGGTACACTACCATTATGTGTTGTTACTGTTATTGTATGGATGCATGTGTATTAAGCAATTTGAATACTGCAACATAGTTATTTAGTCTGTACCTGCAAAATCTTCCGATGGAAGTTAATTATGATCATTGTTCGGTTTTAATGCAATTTACTGTTCTATAAATCATACATTTCTGTGTTTATATGTGAAATGAATTGACTAGGATCTATGATAACAGATTGAAAATAATGTATTTAAAAAAATAAACGAAATGGGAAGAACTTTCTAAATCTTATACATGCACTATGATGGAAAGGGCTACAATACAAATATGTTACATTAAAATATACAATGTAAATTTAATCAATCCTGTTCGATAATAATGTTGACTTTTTCACATGTTTCAAAAATAATTATCTGTAAGCATATTGCTTATTCAGTGATTGGTAACTATTAACCCTAAACAGAAAATTATTATGACATTTCATTACCTCATGCTGCTGTCAACAACAGCCTGTACGTTGATCGCACAAAACTGTTTTCTGCATATGAATACTTGGCTTTCATGCTTTGGTGCTATGATTGGAACTAATGTTCCATCAATAGCACCTAACACCCCAGGCATCCCAGCCAACTTGTAAAATTGGCACATTGCTTGCTTTTTCTCAACTTCTGTTGTTGGGAATCTGTTAAATTATACAAAAAACATGTTTGTCCAGAATTGTTACATTTTTATTTATTGAAAATCTTTAACAAGGAATTATGATTTATGTCCAGCAGTTATATTAAAATGTTATTAGGAGTTTTCTTTTTTACCACAATTCTTGCCATCAAACATTGCTACAGCCACTCACGTTGCGACAATAGCTCATTTACTCAACTTATGTACACTTGAACGTTTTGATAATTCTTGAAAGAGAATTCAGTAAAATAATGTATAACTTGCTTTATAGCAGTGCTCTATGTATAACTTATACAACAGTGGTATCTACACAATTGATAAATGACCAGTTCTGTTTGGTAAGTTATTGTAGTATTTATATTGCAATTGCATTGGTGTATTTATATTTTTTACTTGTATTGTTTGAACTGGTTCATGTCTGTTTTGTTACCGCAAATATTTGTATTGCTAAATTCTAAATTCTAATATCTCCGCCAATTGATAATGTGGCAGTATTTAATTATTGTGTTTATTATTATTCTCATTTTTTTCTTCGTACAGCATAAACAATTTTTAAAAGTATCTAAACCTTGCACAGACTGGGTTTTCAATTAAATTTTACTCCCACCACGACCCGTCACATGAAATTAAATCTCCTTAACAATTTAAAGGTCCAATTTATTGCAAATTAAAAGCAAATAATAAAGCATTGATAACATATAAACACCTTTCACACTTCAGACTCATGCTTTTACTAAGATAGAGCCAAAAGAAAGTTGAAACAAGATTTTTTTAAAGTAGAACAGTAACATATTCCATTGATGTTTTTTCATTGTCAGAAAAGAAAAAGGGCTGATTAAAAGTTTACAGTAAAATGTGAAATAGTCACTTTAAATCTCCATTGCCTTATATAAGACGAGGAGTTTCAATTTTGCAATCTTTGGTTTAGTTTGTTTATTATGTTATTAAAATATTAATGAAGTTTCAGTGTTACAATAATAAAAATCATACAGTTAGGACAGTAGTTTCGAAACAGCAGTAGTTCCGAAACAACCACTTATTTTTTGTATGTTTGCTCGTAAAGTACTCCAAATATTGGTTCTTTTCTATCGAATACGGTATTTGTCACTTTTTCCGAAGTTTTCCCGAAGATTTTTGACGCGTTTTGAAGTGCGCAACAAAACACAACAGTCGATTGAAAATATCACCTACGTAACAATTTGAGTCGACACCGTTTAATAAAATTGGGGGGTAAAAAATAATTGGTCCGAAAAAACACAGTCCTAAGGTAAGCAATCACACTTATGCATCAAAATGTATTACCTATACCTATTCTTTGTTAACCTAATACAAACTTTTGTTTTATGATTGTGAAAAGCAAAATATACCATGTTTTATGTTTGTTTGTATGAGCAGCTATTCCGGAACAGCTGAGAGCACACTGGGGTTACATCCCAGATGGGGGAAATCTCAAACGTAATGAACGATTGTACAAAAACTTGTTTTATTCAATAAATCCTTCGTGTATGTTGTTGTGTTCCACTCATTTTCTCCCCTTTCTCTCTTTCTCCCCCCCCCCCTCTCCCCCTTCTCTCTCTTTTGCTCTCTCATTTGAGTATCTGTTTTTGAATATGTACAGTAACTGAATGTTATGTCTTATACGTCTATATGGGACATCTACCTTAGAAACATATAATTCCACTTGTTTTGTCTGCAAAATTACATGATAAGCTATGATTGGATGTTAGATTCCAGCAGATTCCCGTAAGTAAATTGACAATTTTTACATTCGATTTCATTCACTAAATGAAACCCAAGCTTCTTCTTGTTTCTAGACAGAAAGGAAAAGTATAGGATTTTAAATCTCTTTACTTTTAATTTGTTTTTATACTCACCTGTTTAAAATACTTTTGTATGTACATGTGGCTCCTATAACCAAAATAAACATGTGTCATACAAAATGAGCTGTTTTACTAAAACAACATTTGAAAATACCCAGAGACAGTCCTGCATATAAACAATATTCCTTAGTAAATATATAAGCTTATATCAATATATTTTGTATATGTTTTGTATATTCCAGATCTATGATGTAATGGGCCGAAAACGCACATTGACCACAAGCCCAGCACAGTCTGCGGCCAAGAAGGTGAAAAAACGGTACACAAGACGTTCACCTGGGAAATCTACAAGAGCAAGACAGGCACTGTTTACTGTAAAAGAGCAGAAGGTATCCATCAGAAAAGCAGCACAGAAATATTCTATTTCACCTAGCTTTTTGTATAGACGATTATCAGGTGATGTAGACTTAGACAGTCGAAATGGTCCCAACACTGTTTTTTCCATGGCTGAGGAAACTGCCATGGCTCAGTGGATGAAAGAAATGGCACAGAGAGGCATGGGTTTGAAACGTGGGGAATTTTTAGACTTTGTTCAGAAGATCGTCAACAAAGAAGGCAGAACCACACCATTCAAAGATGGACGGCCAAGCCCTGAATGGTACAGAGCTTTCATGGCTAGGAATAGCCACATTGTTGAAGCTAGATACGAGACTCCTTTAGAGTCATGTAGGGCTAAATTAACAAAGGAAGCCATTGATGCCTGGTTCTGTAATTATAGGGACTTTGTCTTCAGACTAGGGCTAGAAGATAAGCCAAATCGTATCTTCAATGCTGATGAGACAGGATTTTCTCTTGGCAGCAAAGCAGGGAAAGTAATTGGACCTTTAAGAAAGGATGCTGCCCAAGTTCCACATGTGACAGGTGGACAAAGCAAACAGAGACTTACAGTCATGTTCTGTGGTTCTGCAGAGGGGTTTATGCTGCCTCCATTTATGGTCTATCCAGCACCACCACCTAGAGGGTACAACCCGTTAACAGGAGCTCTTGAAAATAGCCACATCTCCTATACCCAGAAAGGATGGATGGATTCTGTTACCTTTCAAAGTTTTATTGAACACTTTGATAAGTTTTGTGGAAACCAGAGACCTGTAGTTTTATTGATAGACAGTGTCAGTAGCCATGTTTATATGGGTGCATTTGAATTTGCCAAATCTAAGGGTATTGAACTCTATCGTTTGGTGCCAAATGCCACACACCTAATGCAACCATTAGACAAGGGTGTGTTTGGACCCATGAAGACACGATGGTATCAAGTTCTTCGCCGCTATTGCAGAGAACACCCTGGTTCACCAGTTGGAAAACAAAACTTTGCAGAGTTGTTAAAGGAGGCGTTTCTACTGTTCTACAAACCACTGACTGTAATAAATAGCTTCAAGAGCTCAGGCATCTACCCAGTGGATAGCACAGTTGTGACCTCATCTATGCTTAAACCAGGGTTGACATACAGGGAATCTGAAAGTTGCCTTCCGACAGCATCTAACACTATGCTATCACAAGCCGTAGAAACAGATTCTGACATCAGAGGTTCAGCTGCTGCTTTGAAAGCCTTGGAAAGTGCCCTTGAAACCCCTGTGCGTGAAAAATACCAGCAAAGACTTTTGGAGAACTATGATTTGGTTGGACAGTCGCCATGTTTTGACACATACAAAAAGCTGTACATGAAATCTACAAGTATTACAACCGTCTCATATGCTACAGCTACAGTTTCACATTCTGAAAAAGTTTCATCTGAAGAATGTGCCAAAGTCAAAACAGTTTCTGGAAGTAACCACTCTGATGCTCTGTCTAATCTAGACCTCCTGGCATCTGTAGTGTGCGTAGACACAGACCATCAGCCAATGTCAACAGTGGATGCAACCCCATCATGTTCTCGGATGAACAGTAACAGTTCTAATCAATCAGACATTGCTGCAATTTCTCCTGTGCTTGAACAAGGTCTTGTATATCCTCACATAAACACAACAGGTGGCGTTAAACGAAGAAGGTTCATTACAGAAATGCCAGATAACTTAACATCCCTTGATGCTATGCGAAAAATGGCTCTGAAAGATTTGGACAAAATCAGGAAATTTGCTCGCAAAGAAATAACAGGTAAAAAGAAATTTGAAAAACTATCGCTAAGGCAAAAAGGACCATCAAAGCAAGGAGTGAAAAAGACAACCTCTAACAGAGTGTCAATGGCTTCAAAGAAATGTCCTGAAAGTGAAGATTCAGATAATGTTCTGTGTATGGGATGTCATATGTCTTGGCAGGAGGACCAGGCATTACAGTCAGGAAGTTTGTGGATTCAGTGTGATAGATGTGATGGTTGGATCCACAAAGACTGTTTTGGCAGTGGTATGGATGTCATTATGTCCTCTGGGGATACATTTACTTGTCCAAAATGTAAGATTATTTGGTTAATTCCTCAGAATTGATTCAATGATTTATTTGTGGAAGGGTTTAGTTGTGATTGAAAGAATTGATTTGTAGTGACACATGGCACAATAAAAATGCACATAAAAAAGCTAAATATGTTAAATAGAGTTTCAAGATTAGGTAGTGATTTTGAACAATTAACATGACATGAGCTGTTGATCAGACATGCCAACAGATTCAATACCAGACAATTAGATGAACAAGGTGTGGGAACCACAGTCAGCGCACTATTTTAGACCGGTTGTTTTCTACCATATTTAAATCAAAATGTGCTTGAGGGACTGTCAATTTGTTGACAATAGTAGGGAAAGAAAAAACTTATAACAGACCCAGTGACATTTGGAATGTCTCAGTGCAATCGTGGCTTTAAGAAAATTTCAGAAATTATTATGTATGTTTACCACATCTTCTTACTTAAAATACACCTTTAAATATGTATACCGGGACAACAAACTTGAACGCCCGTTGTAATGATTGTGATGCTGAGCTATGCTGTATATCTACATTGGATTAATATACTTTTATTTACAATAAAATGGACCAATCCATATTTTAATATGAATGAATATGTATCCCATATTCATACACATATATTAAAGTGATTTCTTTATCAAAATCTAGTGAAGTGATGTGCTTTGAAATCATGTATGACTGCATGTTTCCCAAACATAACTTCTCACTTTTTTATTTGTCTATTATTATAAAGACAATCATTACTTAATAAATAAAACAACATTTGTTTTATTTTTCTTCAGGTGCATCCAGGAACTGAGTCAGGGAAAGATACCAGTCCATGTAGCCTACCTGCTTTCTATTTGTAGTTACTCGTTGTTTTGTTTTGTTTTTGAAAATTTATGTAAAAGTAATCCTCAATTCTTCTACATGTATATGAGAATTACTTCATATTTTTCATTTTTGCATCAATATTTTCTTGATTTACCTTGAAATCCACCAAAACTATGTGTTTTATTTTGTTTTTGTTTTTCAACCCAATTTTCAAATTGTTGATTGGCAATAATTTTCATAATCATATTTTGCATTGAATGACACACATGGTGTCTCTGAATTGTGTTTAAAATATTTCAAAAATAATCAGGTTTCATTTATTGTAGCAGAAATTTTGAAAATTAGGTTGTACAACTTAAAAGGTGGTATCCAAGAATTTGCATATATTAAGTACGCACACCAATATCTGACCTTTGCTTTGGAGAATATGGGCATACTTTTTGCATAAACCCATACTTAAGTCATTATAAAGATGATTTTGAACTCTCAGTTTTTTTTTAGACTGTAGTCATTGCAAAAAAATAGCCGAAATGTTCCGTCTTTCCAACTCACTAAAAAGTGTGATAGTAGTCTCTGCTAAAATTAGATACCAACATCAGAGCAGATTGCCCGGATGACTATATGAAATTATTTGTGCACGTATGTTTTTTCTAAGTTTAAAAATAGCTATCTATGCAGCGTGGCTCGGATAGAAAACACAAGTTTGCAATGACGAGTGGGGATTTATCCTTGACTGTTTACACAGATCATTGGCATCAATCAAGAGCTAAAAGACCTTTCTGGTACCAATGACTTATTTGGTTATTTGAGGAAAAAAATGGACCAAACTGTCAGATACCACCTTTATTTCTTTTAAAATCAAGAAATATTAACTCTTTACTAGACTTTACTTCATAATGTCATTGCCTCATAGATGTTAATTGCCATAAAATCTGTATGGTGCATACCTCAGGGAAGTAAAGATTTTATTATGAGCTACAACAATGGGCAGATAGATCAGAACTTGACCAGACTGTTGACTGATTTGGGTCAGCACTGTCTGCTTGGTAAAAACCTCTAAGACCCAGAGGGAATGTGATAAGAAAGCCATTAAATCCATAGATACACAAATGTTTGTAACTTGACTAAAGTTGTAAAACACATTTGTCTTTCACAATTACTTGCATAAACTAACTAGTCTTTTAAAATATGGAGCTTAACCTTATTATCGGTTCTGCTTATTTTGCAATATTATTGTGTCATGAACTATTGAAAAGAAGTGATATTATTTGACATTAATTATTTTGTTATGTTTTTGTTTGTTACTTACGTTTTTTGGTTATTTATATGCGTACATCTCAGGGACAATAAAGCTGTATGCAGACATCTGTCTTGGTTGTTTTGTTATTTCACCTTTATCAATTAAATTCTTATTGTGGTTTGTCTTTCGTGTACTACCCAGTGCTGTGCGCTTAAGTAGGATAATGACAGGTCATTTGACAACTAAACATAAGTTTGAGAATGTCCCCAACTTCCGTTGTGTACTGCAGAGTGTGAAATATGCCGACATATAGACATGTTCCGGAACACATGGTCTTGTTTCGGAACTACTGCTTTTACAACAGGTAAAAAACATAGATTTAAACGGCGAAAATGGAAACTCCTTCCAAATGTTTAATATGTGTAATTAAGAAGATACATTAGTGCTTTCAACCACATAAAGTTTTAATCAATCCCCGAAAACAACAATGAATAAACAGCGATTGTTTCGTTAGTGTTTCGGAACTACTGCCTTAACTGTATATAACTTCAAGTAGACATTACAATGTATGAAAATTTGTTGAACACAAATCTTTGGTATTCTAACCTGATGGTATTGACTCGTCTATTGATACTAGCAATGAATGCGTTGAAGAGCCGAGCAGAGGTGGCCTTTGATATGCCATGAAGGTCTGAAACCTCGGAAAAAAAGTCTCCCTTCCCAAGGTATCGAAGGCCAGAGAGTACCTGTGAAGTAAATCATTTGAAGAGATACATCTGCTCAATAGTAATAGCAATAAAAAAGTAAATACAAACCCTACATATTGTCTGTCAAAGGCTATCATACCATATGTTACTTTTTGAATACTTACCGACTGGAAATAAAATTTGTATATGTAACACTGTAACAATCCAACAATAATGAGGTTCCAACTCCATCATCAATGACGTTTTATATGTATGAATACCCACTATATTTTGGTATTGTATATTAATAAAATACAAAAACAAAATAATAAGCAGGAGCTCAAACATATAATCTAATGGCGTGTCCTTCAAGCTTTCGGTGCTTTCAAATTGCGTTTGGTTAGATCATTTAATTTTTAAAAAAAAGGCAGACATGAAGACGCTTGGTGGCCAGTAGAAATTTCCTTCAGCATAGCATAATCTTAAATTTATTAAACCATTGTTATCTTGAACACTTCAATCCTGTTCCAGAAATTATTTCATATTCCAAGTGGACAGAAAACTAAAATGTAAGCGTTCCTCAAGTTCACCATGAGCATTCGCCATTTTGACAGATTCTACTTCCTGTCAGTAAAAACCGCAACCTATGGTAAGTGCAAAAAGTACAGGACATATCCGTATAGTACCGAAAAGTTTTAATTAAACGCATTTAAACTAATAAATAAATTTAATAAAGTGTGGACGCACCTGAACCTCCGTCGACACAGGGTGGCTTCTGTTGGTTTTCGGTCTTAAATCAGCATCTACCAACGCAATCAGATGTTGTATCGTTGCTTTGTTCAATCTGTATCGAGAGACTATTTCAACATCTCGATACATGGCCAAAATATCTGGTCTTTCTCTGAAAACTCGATCATTTCTGTGATTTACAATCGACGCGTTGAAAATTGGAATGAATTCCGCCATGACACTTACGCAAGGTCTAGACCGTGCGTAAAGTTACGTTCAATTTTCTGCCTGATCGTAAGTTACAAAAGTTTAGTAAGACACCAATTGAACGTAAGTTTGAACGTACGCAAAACTTAGGGTGAAATCTTGCGTACGCAAGGTTAGTAAGACGGGCCCAATGTTCGAGCTTCAGTTGTAGCAGAAAATTTACAGGTATTAATATATAAACTACAATCTGTAATTTTTGCTTTTTACTATCTGACTAATCAGCTTTGAAACTGTCGGAAAGATGATACACAGTACAATATAAAAGAACAAATATAATATAGCATACTACATTCTGTATATATACAGGATTAAATGAATATATAATGTGTATAAACAAGCTATTTTTCCGGGTATACCATATTAAGAGAGATGCTTGAAAAAAAAATATATATTTTTCCTACCTACCGACCCACTTCTAAAATTTGGGGTCGGTAAAGGGCAAACAAAGTATTTTTTAATTTAGGCCTGAAACCCACCTCCTCTCGGACTAATTGCAACAGAAACGTCTTTATGTTTTTTGTGTGAACTATAATGTGTGTAGAAGTACAGAAAAAAAGTTGCATGCTGATGGACGAGGCATTTTTCGAAAAAATGGTTTTGAAAATAGGCACTTGCCAGATCTTAAAATACAGTCAATTGAATGAGCTCAGTACAGTAGTGTTTTCATTTCTCAAAATATAACGCATATATTCATTTAAAAGTTTATCTTGTGCTATACTAACATAATTAAATTATTATATAGACCATTTCTATGCATTTTAGCTTTATTTACTGATTAAATTAACAATTTTGAGTGGTGTTTTTACCCCACCCACTCCGAATAACATAAAACACAAGAAATTTAATAAAACACAGATACTCATTTATAAGTTTAATAGAGATCTACTTAGTACGATCTTCTTATCAATTTTATATACAACAATATATTTAATGACAACAACATCAATAACAAACAACAATTTTCATAATAATTTGTTATATTTGATAAGGTTGTTTTAAAGCTACTAAATCACTTCTATAAGAATATATAGAGTTTGTGAGACATGCATGCAGTTATTATACTACAATATACTTTAAAGCATAAATTATACAAAAACATCTCATTATGTTATATACAGAATGTAGGATAATTATATATTTAATAACAACAACATTTATAATGAACAACAATTTTCATAAACAAATGTTAGATTTGATAATGCTGTTTTTTAAGCTACCATAATGATACATAGAGTGTGTAAGACAGACATGGATGCAGCATACATGTATCTGTTCATTTAGCATTAAATAAACACCAATAATTAACATTTGTCATAAGACTACAATATGGTTTGAAGCTTAAATGATACAATAACATTTCATTATGTTATATACTGAATGTGGGACACAATTGTTTAACATTATTGGCAAAGAGGATCAAGGCAGTTTGAAGAAAGACATTCACACTCAAATATCTTCATAGTCTGCTGTGCCAGAATTGGTGCAGCTGATACCCCGACATGTACCGCATCCGGATGAACATTCAAGTCCGTGTTTATGACACGAACAACGTTTGCTGTCGCAATTCACCTTGCAATTACAACGAACCACCTTGAGAAGTTTTTCCGGTGCAGGGGGAATGTCTGTCTTTACAGGAATGTAGGCACCATTCTTCAACTGCCATTCCCAGTCTTCAGGTGTAAGGGTAGTCTTGTCTGTCCAAAGCTGCAGTTGAAGAAATACACGTAGGCCGTGGAAGACTGTTGCAGCAGATGTCGGTGGTAATGTATGGACCTGTATGCATGACGTGCTTGTCATAACTCTCGAAGAGAACTTTTGATAGCGTAAAACATCAAGGTTTTGGCGTGGATCTCCATCTAAAAGCATCATAACAGCCTTTTCACCATTTGTAACTACATCTTGCCTTGACTGACTTGTAACAAATGATCTGGCAACCTCTTGAAATATTTTGTTGGTACCTAACAGCTTAAGTGCCGCAGGTTTGCTCACTCCGTAGATTTTGGAAGTTGTGTCGCAGCCAGTCAACGCATGTAGAAATGGTAGAAGTTCACATGTAGTTGGTGTAAGCAATGACTGTGTTTTGTGAATGTCCCACACATGTTTTGGTTTTGCTTGCTTCGTATCAGACCTCAGAAATATTTTCTTTGAATCCAATTGTGCGTGGTAGCACAGAAGAACTAGAAGATCTGTATCTTCTCCAATCACATATGTTGTCGTTCTTGAGGAGTACTCGACTGCTGTCTGAACAATCAACACATCAGCATCGCTTTCTGCATGTGTCACAGTTATGCCTCTCGCTGTCAAGTAGATTGCAGGCAATCTTATGAAGTTTTGTTTGTTTTCATTGTTCTTCAGAAAGACGTCTTTGCTTTGTCGAAAAGGTGTATCTATGGTGAATCTTACTTGTGTGCCTACGATTGCCCTGTTTCGACGAATGTGGGTAATATCCTTTGTAGAAGGACTTGAGGAGTACATCAAACACAACCGTAATGTTAGAATACCTGGAGGACAAGTATCGGAAGTACTGCTCACATATGCTGCCAAAAGTTCTGAAATCTTCCATTTCAGAAATCCATTGAACATGTGTGTATTGAAAGGAATGATCAATGGGCTCATGATTTCTCTGGACGAATTGCTAGTATCATAGATCTTCCAGCAGCTGATGCATTGTATCACCAGTCATGCAGTGTGAACTTTAGGACGAAACGCCAAATTCCTAAGGAATTCCAGTCAGATGTAAGTCCATGTAAAAAACAAAAAAGCCCTGGTAGGCCTGAGGCAACAGATACCAATGAAGCATTCAAAACTGTTATCAGTTATATCGAGGAAAACGAAGGCTCTGTTTTAACCATGAATGAACTTATAAATCTAATGGAAGAGACATGTGGTGAACGAGCATATTCGTACAAACAAATGAAAACCAAGTTGTTGAATCACTTTGGTGATTCCATATCAGTCTCTTCGTAGCATAGAAACTGGAGTCACAGCAGACACAAGGGTCAATGTTGACGTTGCATTTGCCATCGGGAAGACAATTGTCAGTAACATGATAGGCCAACAAGTTGACAAATACACATTTAAGAGAAAAGATCAAACGGTGCCACTTAGTATCAACTATGCCATGAAAGTGAACGAAGAAACAGTAAGCATCGATCCACAATTACTCTTCCAGAGACTCATTACAGTTGCCGATAGATGTGATGAAGACATTTTAACTATTTTCAAGTACGAATTGAGCACGTATCCATCTTCACTTTTCGACAATTCAGGTATGCCTAGGACTGGACAAAAATCTCAACTGGCCGACGCAATGTGGAAACTGGGTGAATGGGTCGTATGGTATTGATGGTGGTTCATTGTTGCAGAAAATTCCGTGGCAGAAAGATATAGTGTTTGCAGAAACAAGAACAGATTTTAAAAGTTTGTCAATGGGGACTGCTTTTCTGGAAGTTATTTTACCAAAATTAGAAGCTGTTAGTCTAGATGACCTTGCAGAAAACCAGAACTGACATTTACTTTGCTCTCTTGTTTTAAGTTCTAAATTAAGTGTGTCTTGTCCTCGTTTGGCAGCATATGTGAGCAGTACTTCCGATACTTGTCCTCCAGGTATTCTAACATTACGGTTGTGTTTGATGTACTCCTCAGGTCCCTAAAGGGTTTTTATAAGGCCCACTACATGGGAACAGTGACCACACAACCTGAAATTGCATGGTTTTTTAAAACACAACATCGGATGATATCAACCAAGCTCAGTATTACCGATCAATGTGTTCAACGTAGATCTATATTAACTGTAGATCTACTTAGTAGTTTTACACCATTACATTCATCATGAAACAAAAAACGATTGTTGATCAGAATGATTAAATGCTTCATTTTAATTTATATAGAGCTAGATCTGTTGTAAAAGCTTACAAAAATACTGTGACGAAGACGAACAGTGCTATAGGTACATGTACGTGACGTCATTAAGATAAACAGCAAACACTGACGTGTATTATACGTGTTTTTAACAAAGTTTAAAATATTTTAGAACGAAAGTTTTAAGGTAAGCTTACTCTGCCCTGCATGAACAATGCGCGTCAGTAATTTTCTCCGTGTCGATGATGATTTCAATATTAATTTTATGTTGATTCCGAGTTTTCCTTAAGGATGGATAGCATTTACATGACACGTTTACCTTAGTGAAACCTTCATAAACATTAATCTCATGAACGTAACCTTGTGTGAAAATATAAACTGCCTTTTCAAGAGTCTTTTGGGAAACTTTATGTGAATTCGGTCAGTACGACAGACCAATATTTTCTGGTATTTTATTGAGCTAGTCGGTAGAATCCAGTTGCTCAGCCATATTTGTTTGTGGCTGCGTAGCAACTGTATCTAAGTGGGCGGAGATTCAAATACTATTTTTAGAACTCGCGGAAGCGTGAATTCTTTACAACTTTCATCATAACATATAGAAAATATCAGCGCTTGGACAGTTTGTATTAAACAAGATTTTTTTTTTCGTTTCATGACTTGCATTTAAGAAACTCGTCAGGAAATGCGAGGTTAGAGCTCTGTAAAACCGGTTTAAGCACCCCAGTCGGTCCATATTGCCGATTGACCGTTCCAAGGCGGTAACTGTCGGTTTGCTCTTTTCGTTAAATGACTCATCACAAATTTGTTTTTACTTTTCGCTTGGCTTGCATGTGAAATACCTGTGTTCTGTGCCTTTTCGAAGTTTGGTATATGCTGCAATGCTCATAGGACTTTGTCATATATTCTCATTCATGATCACAACAATGTTACTTGTGCAGTGTGGCGGTCGTAAAAATCTCCCTGTGCATGAAATCTATGTTGTCATTTAATTCATCCTATTAGGATTGTTACGTGTATTTCCTTTGATGGACATTGAACTTTGGTTCTTCAATTCCATCTTCACATGAACAGGATGCTACAACCATTTATTTGTCTCTGCCCATGTTTGTTCATGATTCAGTAAGTTAATTTTATTTATAGTCAACCATTTTTGTGTAGTTTTTTAAATCGAAATAACACTATATATTTTTTCTAAACTCTATGTGGACATTATTTTTCAATGACGTAACTTCTTTCGTCATAACTTATAGAAGCTATCAGCGCTTGGACATTTTGTATTCAAAAAGATCGTTTTTCTTTTCATGACTTGCATTTGAGAAACTCGTCATGAAGTGCGAGTGTAGAGCTCTGTAAAACCGGTTTATAGTTGACTAACACGTTTTCGTGACAAACAAGTTTTCGGGGATTTTTACATAGACGCCGTTTGCGCACGCGAATTTGCCGTGACGTCACAATATTTTTAAACAGACGATCAATACATTTTGACAGCTCGTTTTTTTTTGCAAAATGCGAAAGAAGCAGGTAAGATATACACATATATTCGATTAAATTGGTAAAATATTACGAAAACTTACCAAATAATCAATTCTTTTTTAAATTTCGATGTGTTTTTTATTCATGATTTTCATTTCACAAGCAGCCGAAGTCGAAAGTAGCAATAGTAGGGATCGTCTTACAACACTTTTATTTACAAGGGGATAATTTCAAAAAATCTAAATACAGGGCTTGTCTCAAAAAGTTGAATCGCAATCAAAGTCCTGAAAATGCATTTTCTTTTCCTTTTTTTTTACTTTCAGGTGCATCCAAGAAAACTAAATATAGAAATGACAGCACTGAGGCCTTAATGAAGGCATACAAAGAATGGCAAGAGGGCAGGATGAGCATCCACGAAGCAGCTCATATGTATGGCATCCCTGAGCAGACTTTAAGAGATAGAGCCTGTGGAAAAATAAAGCTAGAAGTTTAAAAATCAGGACCAAGTGCACTAACGTCGACAGAAGAGGAGAAAGAAATTTGTCACCATGTCCAGAAAATGGCGCTTTTTTGGATATGGGTACACTTATCTGGAGTTGCGCATACTTTTAACGGATACAGCTATCTTTTCTGGAAAACTTCCGAAAGAAAACAAACTTTTAAGTGAGATGTTTGTAGTGCGCTTCTAAAGTAAGCATCCTGAACTGAAAGGCCTCAAACCACGAGCACTATCACTTATTCGTGCACAAGCTGTGAGTGTTGACACCACTTCAGCCTATTATTCAGAACTAAAAATAAGGTTCTTAACAAATACAATTTGAAGACAAAACCACACCGCATTTTCAATGTTGATGAAACTGGTATAAATCCAAAGCATAAGCCCCCTAATGTTATTGGCCCAAGAGGCATGCGAACACCAGCAATTACATCTTCCCGTTCAAGTACCACAACTGTAATTGCCTGTTGCAGTGTCACTGGCCAGGCTATTCCACCCTACTTTGTCTTTAAAGGAAAACGCCTGAATGACAAGTTGCTTGATAAAGCTTTGCCTGGCACAGGAGCCTGTATGTCAGAAAGTGGTTGGTCAAATAGCTCCATTTTTTTCCAGTACATATCTCAGCATTTTGCAATGTATGTTCCTGGTGGTTTAGGTAATGACTACACCCTCATTTTGTATGATGGAACATCTTCACATTTCAGTCCATTCTTGATCAACTTGGCACTTGAACATAAGGTTGTTTTAATGGTTTTACCTGCCCATACCTCGCACTGTCTGCAACCACTTGATGTGGGAGTTTTCAAACCATTTAAATGTGCATATAATAAAGCCTGTCATGAATTTATGAAAGCAAATGTTGGACGTCAGATAACTCGTAGTGATATTTGTCCATTGGCATGTAAGGCATACACCAAAGCTTTCACTCCGTCCAATATCATAAATGCCTTTAGGAAGACTGGAGTTTTGCCTTTAAACAGCCAGGTCTTATCACCAGAGCAGTTTCTTCCCAATCAAATCACATGTCATCCAGTTGAAACTTCTTCCACTTCACTAAATCATGTTTCTGAAGGTGTTGCAAACAGTTCCCTGTCTAGCTTCTTGCAGAGAAAAGTCCCCAAATTTGTTCCACCATTTAAAGTAAAAAAAAACTTCATCAAAGCCACAGACATCTGGAAAAGAAATCACAAATGCATTCTTTGTCGAATCTTTGGTTTCAAAAACCAGTACAAAACAATGTGCTAATAACCAAACCAAAAAAAAACAAACAACACAGAACAAATTTGTTCCTGTAAAAGCATCTGTTGTTGAGCCTGGTCCTTCCAATGTGAATATGAACATTGTCCATGAGGATACTTGTGAATAAGTAAATATCAAAAGGTCCTATCAAAATTTTCACAGATATTTAAATTTTTATCTACCTGTAGACAAAGGCAAACAATATAAATGTGACAAAAAACACAGAGACGAGACATAACACACAAAAAGAAAAACCATCAGTTACCGCCTTTGAACGGTCAGTCGGCAAAAGGGCCAACTGGGGTGCTTAAACCTGGTTTGTGGAGCGCTCCAACCTCGCACTTCCTGAAGGTTTTTCTATCAAACAAACAGTGTAAATAAAAATATCCCGTCAAAGTGACACAACTAACAGTAAGCACCTGCATCGGGAGTTAAAACAGATATAATGAACATATGTACATACAAAATAACTAGTAATAAAACAACATATGTACAGTAGATAAAAGCCTCGGCAACCGAAAAATTCCAAATGAGAAGAGTAGTTTAAAATAAAATAAAGCAGTACAAGCGCTGATATATTATAAGAACCATATAATGACGTCATAAATGCCATGACGTCATATACATTGTCCATGAGGATACTTGTGACACTGATTCCGACGCGGTAGACATTCAACAGACAGAAAAATGTTGTGTTTGCAACAAGTTTTATGTGGATGGTCATGATGATTTCATAAGCATAATTTCCTGGAGCAAGAATGACATGCAGGACTGCAATCACTGGGTGCACTTGAAATACTGCACAGACGTGAGAGTTATCCGGCGACACGATTCCTTCTTCTGCCCTTGCCATGTAAATGTCAACTAACGTTAAATAAATTGAGACTCATGTTTAGAATTACGTATTTAACATCATCAGATATAACTGTTCTTTAAGCGTTTTTTAGTGAAAGAGGATGTTCATTCAAACATTTTTTATTTTCTTTGCAAAACACAATTGACGTATATGCATGTTTATCACAATATTACGTGCTTTGAGACGACCCCCGAAAAATTGTTTGAAATATTTTACCTAAACACCATTGACACTGACCTTTCCAAACGCCGTGTTTTCAGAAAGAAATGGAATCAAAGGATTGAAAACTAAACAGGTATGTAAGGAAGAGAATTGTTGAAGTTGTTGATGTTAAATTTCTTCAAATATTGTACATTTTAATGCCTAATGAGCGATTAATTGCGTTAGATCCCCGAGAACTTGTTAGACCATGCTAAGCACCCCAGTCGGTCCATATTGCCGAATGACCGTTCCAAGGCGGTAACTGTCGGGTTTGCTCATTTCGTTAAATGACTCATCACAAATTTGTTCTTACTTTTCGCTTGGCTTGCATGTGAAATACCTTTGTTCTGTGCCTTTTCGGAGTTTGGTATATGTTGCAATGCTCATAGGACTTTGTCATATATTCTTATTTATATATTTTTTATGTCTCTAAAATTGATAGATATAAACTGTTGCTTTTAAGCCACCTCTAAAATTATTTTTGTTTGTTTTGATGTAAGTCAAATCTGTTTCTCCTAAAACAAATTTAGTTTTTTATATAAAAGTATGGCTTTTCAGGGAAACCCATCACGTTTCTTTTAAGGTTAATCTCGTGAAGCCACTACCAAGTATATATGTTACTCGCATACAACTCTCACAAAATGCATACAAAGCTGTCAGAGACATGTCAGTCAGAACGGCATCTATTCAGTTCAATAATCCTCTGCAAACATTGCGAGACAGGGTGTTGGGCACAGTGGATATTGAAGCAACCAGGACTGGACCACAGTGTTGAAGATAAGGCAAAGACATCCAACTATGCTGTATTCCTTGGAAAACGTCCAAAAGGTCAGCCATTATCAGAAAGATGGAAAAGTGGTGTTAAATCTAGGTGGCCAGAACTTAGAACTGTGATACCTCAACAGCCCCTGCAAAAGAAAGAGCTCAGTCATCATCAGAACATGGTGTCAGTGATTATTTTGCTAACCTACACACAGTCATGACTGCCAATGGTCTTATTGACAAGCCTAAACTCATTTATGACTTTGATGAGAATGGTGTCCTGACAGAACACAGACCGCTAAAAGTCATTTCAGGTGCAGGTCAACATATGTACAGTAGATAAAAGCCTCGATAACGTAAAAATTCCAAATAAGAGAGTAGTTTAAAATAAAACAGCCCAAGCGCTGATATATAGTAAGAACACCTAAAACAGCATAAGCGATGATATATAATAAGATCAATTTAATGATGTCTTACAATGATATGACGTCATATGCCAAAAGTGTCAAAAGTAAAATGTAAAAAATACGAAAGGAATCATCAAATTTAAGAAAACAACATACCAACAAAATATGAAGTATTGTTAAGAGTTAATAAGTTTTAAAAATAACATATCATTAAAGCCGAGTGTTAAATTCTTCCTCCGAATTTATGTAGTAATTCAGTAATTTATTTTAGTAAATATAATTTATTTGTTTCTTTACTTAGAACATATTAAATTAAAGTTTTCATTATTAAACATTTCGTGTCTCTCTCCTTTTGTTTTTGTTCGAAACGTCACGTTGTTGTTTTTGGCGCGACGTAATGCGACGTCGGATTTACAGAAAATCGTTTAACGTTTTCGCTGTCATCCTGGTAGCGGAAAGAATAAAGATTATAAATTATCAACGCATCTCTCATTTCGTACAATCCCCGACGACGTGTAAACCGAGGATTTATCCGCCGTTCGCATATTATATCCTCGGAGGCCCATTTTCGATAGTCTAAGCGGGAAATTCAAACTGAACAACAATTCAATCTAAAATAAACAAGATCAACTTACATACCGCATAGAACAGTCCTTTCTTTGTTAAATCCACCTCATTACCAAACTTTTTCATAAGAAATAAAGCTCCAACGTGGGTCATACAAAGTTTATGTGATCTTACCTAAACATCATACATGGCGGCAATGTAAATAGGCAAAATAATCACCGAGCACCATTGCTACGAGAAAGTTAATAAAGTATGTTAATTTTCCTGGATATTCACCAAGCACCATAGCTATGGAAAATAAACCGGATTATTAAAATAGCATGTAGAATATTTTATAAGGATAAATAAAAATACATAACAATTTGCGAAATCAATCCGCTACAAAACACAGTTTTCAGAAACATTTACGAACAATAGAAATAGGGATTTATGTAAGCACATGTCTACTGTCACGGCGCCCAACAAGGACCTCAACCACCAGTATCTCCTCGTCGTAGAGATACAGGGTCGCCACCCACGGTGAGAACTCTCACGTCTGTGCAATATTTCAAGTGCAACATATTTAATGTCTAGTTGTCAGGAAATAAGTTATTTCAAAGAATTATTACTCTTTGTAAAATGTCAGTCCTGGGTAAAACCAGTACATCTGGTACCTGCACTTGATATATATATATATATATATATATATATATATATATATATATATATATATATATATATATATATATATATATATATATTATAGGACCTTCCATATTTCCTTTTTCATGATTACAACACTGTTACCTGTGACGCAACAATACTGTTATCTGTGCAGAGTTGCTGTCGTTAAAAATTTCCCCGTGATATCTGTTGTCATTCAATTCATCCTATAAGGATCGTTACGTGTAGTTTTCTGTGATAGACATTTGACTTTGGTTCCTCATTTCCATCTATACATGAACAGGGTGCTACAACCATTTATACTCCTTCTCTGGTAATGTTGTCCTTGATTACAAAGTAAATTTGATTTACGATGAACAGTTTTGTTCAGTTCTTCTAATGGAAATAATGAATTCATATCCGCGCATATGAATCTCGGGGACGGATATAAATGTAAAAATTAATATTTACGAGCCTTTCTTTAGATTTGTGTGTGTTTAGATGTGATTTTATGTATTTGATGGGGTATGAAATACTTTAGATAAAGTATTCTAATTATTAGATAGATATAGTGCAAAATACAGATCTTTATATGTTGATTTCATTTCAGAACATTCCGGTGAAAAATATGTTATATTTTCAGACTCATTATCTGTATTGCAAAGCATAAATTCACTGAATTATTCAAATCCACATGTTCGCACTGTTCTTGTCAAACTTCAAAGTTTATACGACACTAACGAAATCTCCTTCTGTTGGCTTCCTAGTCATGTAGGCATCCGAGGAAACGAAGATGCTGACAGGGATGCAAAATCTGCCTCAGCCCTCACTGAGACAGATCTTTGCATCCCACACACTGATTTTAAACCACTTATTTACCGACATATTTTAACCAAGTGGCAAACAAGTTGGGACAGTATTGTTTGTAACAAATTACACGTAATTAAACCTAATGTCGGTGCCAATGTCTCTGCTTGCAGAGAAGGTCGACGAGAAGACGTAGCTCTTACCCGCTGTCGCAGTGGACATACCAGATTGACTCATTCATATCTCTTGAAAAGAGAAGTTCAACCTGTATGTGTTCCTTGCCAGGAACCACTGACAGTCAACCATATTTTATTACAGTGTATCGACACAGACCACATACGGTCGAAATATTTTAATGTCCATAACATGTACGAACTATTTAGGACAGTGTCGGATTTTAAACTTGCTTGCTTCTTGAACGACATTGGTATTCTTAGTAAGTTATACATTTTTAAACTGTTTATTTACCAATCGTCATACTTTTTAAACCGTTTTATGTGTTGACCTGTTTTCGATTGTTATTAATTTTTTTACCTTATAGTTTTTATATTTTTCTATATTTTACATGCGTAGTTTGGTTTTAACCTGATTACGCTTTATTCACATTTAACTTTGTATTCGGCGCCGTATGACCTATTAAGTGTCGGTGTGCCGTAAAACCCAAATAAATAAATTATCTATATGTTATTCATATTCGTGGACTTAAATGGTACGTATATGGACATTGAAATTGCACACTACATCATTGTTTGTTTTTCTTTTATGGGAAGTATTTTATAATATTATCATTTTTAATTTAATAACTTTAATGATAGAATGCTTATCTTTACATAATTATTGCATATAAATATAGCCGCACCAGAGTTCATATCCGTGGACGTGAGAGGTGGGATATGAAATATGAACGTTAAAACATCTACATATTAATTTCAAAAAAGTAAGAAAGGCGTTTTCAAAATTCTTCCACCGCAATGGTTTTATTGCTTATAAGAATAAAAGCAATAAGAAAACACTTATGCAGAAAGGCATAAGCCATCATGCATTTTATGGAAATGTTTTTTACAAGTCGAGTGCGGTCGCCAAAAGAGAGTCGAGATCGACTTCTCGAGATTTGAGATTGTGTAAACCCCATTCAATAATTTTATCCAATCCGCGACCGAGATTTCAGATCTCCGCATACCGATTGGCTAAAATTCTCGATCGGGGTTTACATGTAAGTATGCACGGGCATGTAAACAAACCGGCAAGGGAAATAACTCTAACAAATTATTTCGGGAAATAACCGCATTATGACGTCATTATGATGTCATTTGTTTGTAGTTCCTGTGTAAACGCCATCTTTGATGGAAAATAAGAAGAACGAAAAGGGGACACAAACAGATCGATTATCCCGTCAATACCGAAGAATATTCATCTAATTATTGGAATGTTATGTACTGTTATATAACTTTGCACATCAGAAAGAGCAGTAGACGTATTAGACGAGAAATCAGAAAAAAACAAAGGAAAAACAAGGATCACAAAAATACATCACAGATTTCTTCAAAGCAGAAAAGCAGTAAGGTAGGTAATGCCTTTGACACCTACTTACAAATACTGCGGTCCAGGGAATCCTTTAGAAAATAGGCCACCTAAAAATAAATTTGATGTATTATGTAGCAAGCATGATTACTGCTATGAAGAAGAACAAGATGAAGAAAAATGTGACAGAATATTTCTAAAGGAATTATCAGAAATTCCCTGGAAAGAAAGAACTTTACCATATTGGCTAGTAAGAGGAACCATAAAAGCTAAAGATTTAGTAAAATACAAGTTATATGACTATCACAAAAGAGATAAAAGAAAACGTCGTTCAGTATTGCATAATGTGATTAAGTGTGTTGACAGTAAAGATAACAACGAAACTATTGTTCCAAATCCAGAAATGCCTAAGGCAGGCAGAAGTGGTCAGATGAGGTTTTAACTGATTAACAGACCTACAAGCAAAAGAGTCCAAAATATTGAATCACATTTTACTGACAATGACATTGTTGTGGGAGATGCCATGGAATCACAAGTCAGGAAACCGGTCATGCAAAAGGACATTCCAAGTTCAGCTGAAGTTGTGGATTGCATATTTATAGGAAGTACAGATGACAGAAGCGGTATAACGTATACCGACTGGCAAGCCAAAGCAAGCGTCCAGAAATATGGAATGAGTTTCCTGTACAAATTTCCGGAATATCCCGAAAATGTTGTATGTCTCACTCCAGACCAAGAGATTTACACAAACCATATTTACGACATAGATAAGGAAATCAACACAATTGCTCCATTTACCGACAAGTATGGAGGTAAAACTATAAAACAACCCGGGCCTGACGAATCAGCAACCAAACTGTTCACAGCAGCCAACCAATCAGTCAACCTTCTGTGGGGTACTAATTCCACAACAACAGACTTCAAGGCGGAAGATGTCCTAAAAGTACAATACTTTCTAGTTTCTTATCTACGTTGTACCAAGAAACAAACAGAATGTACAAGGTGTTAGAAATTTGGCCAACTGTATTAGGTATACTACAAAGGAGGATAGGAATGCAGTTATTGGGGGGTTTGATTTAAACAGGACTCATGCAGTTTGGAATGGGGCCAAGTACGGTAAAACAAATGATAAAATTTATTGGTCTGATTATTTTCCTTCCTCAATTAATCTCAGGGACAGAAAGGTGTTTGAAGATAGTTTTTGACAGTAAAATATGAATAAAACTAGAGACAATGCAGCTGACTTTTTTAGTGATGTGAAGTTAAAAGTTTGGCAGAAACTGTTGTTGGATAAAGTTAGAAACGACAGAAAGGTAATTTATGTGAGTGATCCTATAGGAAATTCTGGAAAATCATTTATGGGCAAATATATGCAACAATTACAAAATTGAAGAGGTAGGTATTTGGCAACATGATATTTGCATGGTGTTTCTAATGTCACAAAAAATACAACCACCTTGTTCTCCAACACCTGGACGATTACAACCCAGGAATCCTTCGCTGTACTGCTTGCTTGCAATTGACCGTTTTACAGTCAAGAATTTGCATTGCTTTTAAATTACACGATGACCGGACAGGTCGCTGAGACTATATGAAAACAGTGACTTAAAGCCATAATTGGACAGTCACTGTTGGATTTCTTGTCTCTTAATCTCTCCAGTCGTCCCCTATATAGGTGGGACAACTTGAGCAGTCTCAATACCCTTTACGTGAAATTGCACAGTGATATAACATCGAGATTTTTGGTACCTGGATTATACATTATATGCCAACAACGGATAAATCTGCGGCTTTATGATGTTTTTAATATGTATTAGCTCTTTAACAATACTACATTTAATTTTGTTGATTTGGCTTGTTTTCTAAACTTCGATGATTTCTTTCATATTTTTTACATTTCACTGTTGACACTTTTGGCATCTGACGTCATGGCATTGCATGACGTCATTTTCATATTGTTCTTATTATATATCAGCGCTTGTACTGTTTTATTTTATTTGAAACTACTCTCTCATTTGGAATTTTTATGTTGCCGAGGCTTTTATCTACTGTACATACTGTACATATGTTGATAGTTTATTAAATTACTAGTTATTATGTATTTACATAAGTTTATTGTATCTGTTTTAACTCCCGATGCAGGTGCTCACTGTTAGTTGTTTCACTTTGACGGGCATTTTTTTATTTACACTGTTTGATAGAAAAACCTTCAGGAAGTGCGAGGTTGGAGCGCTCGACAAACCAGGGGCCCGTTTCATTAAGTTAATAACAAACCTTGAGGAAGTGCGAGCTTGTAGCGCTCCACAAACCAGGTTTAAGCACCCCAGTTGACCCTTTTGCCTATTGGCCGTTCCAATGCGGTAACTGATGGTTTTTCTTTATGTGTGTTATGTCGTGTCTCTGTGTTTTTGTCACATTTGCATTTACTTTGTTTGCCTTTGTCTACTGGTAGATAAAATTTAAATATCTGTGAAAAGTTTGATAGGACCTTTTCTTATTTACCTATTCTTTGCAACAAGTATGGATTTAAAGGCAAAGACAACGATCATTTGCTTACATGGAACATAATTATTATGGATTTATGCACACGTTTAATCCGTTAAACGTGTGCATAAATCCATAATAATTATGCCACAATTTATCGGATTCAACGTGAAAATTGGATTTGATCTGCGGATTCCCGTAGCAAAATTTATAGAAAGACATGTTTGATGAACACTTACCTAGTAAGGTACATGTATGTGGTCAGCGGTCAGGTCAATTATATTCCTGCAACTGCTATATCCGTGTATTACAGCTAGTGCAAACATCGATGATTCAGCGGGATGAGGAACTTGAAGTTAAAATGGATTAGCTTCGATTGTCATATAACTTAATTTTATCTAGAATACTAGGTAGTACATTATGCTAGAACTAAGTTAGTTGTTTTTGTTAACATTGAATTTACTTAATAGAAATTTGTTTCTGCTTTTATACATATAGGTACTTGTCAGCTGACGGTTTTTGGCGAAAGGAGCCTTCTATTCCGAAATAGCTGATACTCATGGGGTGAATAGGACAAGTGTCTGCAGGATTGTCCATGAATTTGTCAGGAGTATAAACAACAGTCTTGACAACATTCAGTAAGTACAAACACAGTAATTGTCCTCATTTGTTTTATACATTTTATACTGCAAATAAGGATAATACATTTGGTAATGAATGATTAATTCTGGAACTTATTCACATGCTATATGCTTATACAACCTAAATTCTTTCACAACCTAGTTCTAAACAGCCACAAAAGTGTTGTTTTTTTTTGTTACTTAATTGCCCGGACACAATCTACACATGAATAATTGTTTACACAGGCCATATGCTGTCACTAAAACAATTTTTGCTTAAAGTTGGTATCCGACAGTTTGCCCATATTAAATATATGTAACAATACCTAACACATGGATGTTACTAAAGATAGACATCAACGTCAGACCCCTTATCGCAAAAGTATATGGTCACGTGGTTGTTTTGGTGTAAAAATAACTAACTACGCAGCGTGGCTCGGATAGGGAATACCTGTTTTCAATCACGAATGTGATGTTACAGTTTGATCTTCACATACATGTAGGACATTAATAAACAGCATTTTGAAAGACATTTTTAAGAAACAATACATAATTGGGGTGGTTAAGAACAAAAAATATGGTCCAAACTGTCGGATACCACTTTTAAAATTGAGATTGCAAAATATACAAGAAAACACAAAATGGCATAATTTTACTGTTTATAAAAAGCTGATATTTGAATCCTTGCAAATTTTTAGAAAGATATTGATTGTTCCTAAATATTGAAATTATATTTTGCTATTGTTTGGTTTTATTCAGGGCCAACCTGTCATCACTCATTGAACCAAATGTATACTAACCAAAAAGGTTAGACTCCAAATTCCAAAACACCCCTTTTTTATCTGTGATTTATTTTGAATTAGAATTAGAAGGCAGCATAAAACTTTGATTTATTATACTTACCGTGGTATGCAGATTCAAATTATCATTATTGTAAAGTTCTACAATAAGAGTACAGCGATATGAAAAAGAAAAGTAAAATGAAATAAAATTGTGTAAATATATTTCAAACGGACTTATAGTTAATACTAAATTATTTTTTAAGTAAAAAGATGTTTGACTGTTATAACAATTTCACAGTGCTTACTAAGCTGATTTTAGTCTAGCCGATACACTGACAAAAGATATTACTGGGTCATAAACTCAACAGCAGTGTTGTATAACAATTAAAACAAGATACTGAAGTGGGTCACAAGATCAATGGTAAAATGCTTCCAACATAAAGTACATAAAGTTAATCAACATTGCTTAAATAAATTTCATTTCTGTCTCATATTATTAAATGTTTATGCCACCATCAAGTAGTTAGATTAAAAATCATGTTATATTTTTTGTTTGTTAGTTTTCCAACGGATAGAGATTCCATTCGCATACAGAAAAGAGCTTTCTACGAGAAGTGTCGGTTCCCCAACATTGTAGGAGCTGTGGACGGTACTCTCATACCAATTATAGCGCCAATTGTGGATGAGGACATATGTCTGCCGAAAGCGATATCATGCAATCAATTGTCAGGGTATTGTCTCCAGCAAAATGCGGTGTGTAGCTTTTTTTAAACTTTCTTTTATTCATAATTATCACCCTTGGATAATGGTTGGCCAACAAGGGGATATTGATTAGGCTTTGTCAATTGTCTATCTGTCCCAATTTTTTATCCACACTATCTTCATAACTATTGGATGGGTTTCAACAAAACTTTGTAGGTACTATCGATAAAAAGAGATGTGTGTAACATCATGATCTAACATACTGTGATAGTATGCACCATTTTTGTTGATCAGTCAATTTTCAGTTATTTCCCTTTATTTCATGAAGAAAACCATCTGTGATCTCAAGAATGATAACTCCTGTTGAACTATTTTTAGTTATGCCCCTTTCAAATGACTTTAATATAGAACTTTATGTTGCCTATAACTTTGAAGATACTGCCTGAATAATGCCATCTTTGACACCTAGAATGAAAACTCCTTATGAACATGTTCTAATTAAGCCCCTTATAAACATCTTTCACCCGAAACTTATGTGCTAATAACTAGTACTTGTAAACACAATACTTGATATAAGCCATCTTTATTTTAACAATTGTACCTGTTTTGTTTCTTTAAAGTTTAAATTAATTTAATCTAACAAAAAATTTGCAATGTTACATTGCACTAACAAAATAAAAGTCAAATTGGGATTGTAGAGCTATATTTATTTTATTTATGTATTTATTTATTTATTCAATATATATTTTATATTCAGATTCACCAACGTGGTTGCTCGGTGGCCTGGATCCACACATGATGCTGCAATTTTTGAAAACTGCAACCTTAAAATAAATATTAGAGCCAAGTATTTTAAAATGTTAAGTTTAATTTAGGTTTCAGTCTGTTTTAAGTTTTGGTTATCTCATTTATGTTGCTTATGTTGCATGTTTTTTTTTTATACAAACTTTAACTTGCAAAAGATTTATAGAAGTCATCATGTAAAGTTGGTTTATAAACTTTTTTGTTTACTTTTGCAAGTACTTTCTTTTATTTGAAATTTATGAAGAAATAAATTAATGTTTCAGGATTATCTGGAAAGAGAGGAAAACATGCTGCTTCTAGGGGTACCTTTTAACCCCTATAAGGTATCCAACCATACAAGAAGAGGAAAGGTACAATAGGAGACATAAACACGAGACGTGGTAGAACGCACATTTGGAATCCTTAAATCAAGGTTTAGGTAAATAAGTATCTCTTATTACTATTGATTTATGCATGTAGTTATATGTTATCAATGGTATTGGAAAGCACATTAACATGTACTACTGTTAATTCAAGTACTGTTGACAACATTGTATTTGGATAATATTTTTGAATTTAAAATATTGTCATTACAGGAATATAAGATTTGTATTTTTTAATACGATGGGTTATAATTATTGCCTGGTTAAACATTGATTATATTGCTTACAATTGTTTATCATTGTTTGGTAAATCAATTCTGACAAACACTGCATATACGTATTCTTAACTGATTTAAACATGTGTACATTAAATTACCATTCTGGTGCTATCTTTATAGAGATGTTTGTGTCATTCTCTTTCAAGATGCCTTCATAGATCAGGTGGAGTGTTGCCTTTTGCCCCTTTGCCTCCTGACAAATGTGCAGCAGTTTTTGTTGCGTGCTGCCGACTGCACAACATGTGCACGGAGCAAAATGAGCCGCTGCCTGATGTCAGCTTTACGGAGAATGATACTGTGACTGATGTGCAGCAAAATGACGGTGATCAGAGAGGTCTTGCTATAAGACAATTCTTTGTGAGACTAAATTAAATACATGGGTCATGGAAATTTACATTATCAACACATATTGTTAACCATTATTTAATTAAGTGAACCACATGTGATTGTTTTATTGTCATCTCTTTCTGTTGTTTTATTTTATTGATATTTTATAAACAACACATATATCCCTCATTACTGTCTTTTATATCCCTTTGACTTAATTGTTTTTACATTATTGAAGCACATATATTGCACGTTTATTCATTTTACAGTGTATTAAATCCTCAATCAATGTATACATTTCTTGTTTTATCCATGCATATATTTTGAAAGATTTGATCATTTCACTTTATATACGAGGGTTGTTCGGGAAGTTCTAAGAATTGTTTTATAGGACACGTTGTAGTCGGGTTAGCGTAAATATAAATATATACGCATTTATTTCAATATATTCTGTACAGTATCTGAAAATATCATTATCATACACACAGAAACTAAAACATAATAAAAATAGTAAATAACCATATAACAAACACCCGAGGCACGCCGACGTCATTTGCAACGTTATGCGACGTTAGAGTCCATCGATCGTCGCACCTTTTCAACGTAGTCACCTGCAATTTCGATGCATTTCCTGTGTCGGCTGATCCACTTATTGTATGTTTCCTTGTACCATCTATCGGTAAAGGACGAGACTATAGCTTGCGTATGCTTAACAAGGTCGTCAGCTGAGTCAAAGCGTTTTCCACGCAGCTGTGATTTGAGCTCCGGGAACACACGGAAGTCCATCGGAGCGAGGTCCGGGCTGTATGGAGGGTGCTCTAAGATCTCAAACCCAAAGAGGCTGATCTCTAACTGGGTAGATTCCGCTCTGTGGGCCGGCGCATTGTCTTGATGAAGTATGATGCGGTCATGGTCCATGTGGGGCGCTTCTTCCGTATCGCGTTAACGAGATCCCGCCTCAGAACCTGTAAAAAACGCATGCGGTTAAAAATTTGATTTGCACTAATCTAACTCAAAATTTTTATATTTTAAATGTTTAATTTTATAAATATTATGTTTATAATATTATATGTTTATCAATAAATATGTTTTAAAATATATTATAATTAGAAATGTATACTTTAAGTTACCTTTGAATAGTAAGCCGCAGTGACAGTTTGACCATCCGGAACTCTGTGTTGCAGAATCATCCCGTGCCGGTCCATGAAAACAATAAACATGAGTTTTCTGGCACTTCCTGCACCCGGGCTTTCTTTGGGGGAGGTGTAAGCGGGGTTTTCCATACCGATGACATAGCCTTAGTCTCTGGATCAAAGTGGTGGAGCCAAGTTTCGTCAGTTGTTATTATTGTCTAAGAACTCATCACCTTCGGCGTCATAGCGTGATAGAAATGCCTGAGAGCATTGCACCCGACAATCCTTTTCATTGTCCTTTAGCAACCGTGGTACCTAACGTGCACTCACTTTAGACATACCGAGTTCTTTTGTAAGTATTCCGTGTACAGTAGAAACTGATACGCAAAATTCATCTGCAATAGCTCTAACTGTCGTTCTTCTGTCGCAATTTATCATGTCTTTTACCGAGTCCTTAATTGAACATGCAACAACAGACTGCCGACCGCATCTAGGATTGTCCTCGATCGAGTTTCTTCCTTCTTTAAAACGAGCATGCCATCTATACACTGTAGCTAGACTGCATTTCTTGTTTTTTTTCTGTAGAATTGATCATTTTCATTGTTTCTGTTGGAGACTTTTCCAGCGCAACACAAAATTTGCTTCGCAATTCAACGTCACCTATCGACGTCATGTTGTTTACTCAGTGGCTCTGGGCAACAACTTTAAAACAATGTTGATCTGTTGAGAATTTAAAATACGTTATGATATTTTCAAGAAATGACGTCATGACGTTCCGCTGCTGACCAGCGTTTTCGCGCATTTTTTACGTTATCAAAATTACGAAATATGATTAGTGTAGCGCGTTATACATTTCTTTAGAGTCGGACTGCTCCGGTGCGGCGTTATAGTGTTGTTATGGTTACTGCTATTACCGGCTATTGTTGTCTGATTCTATTCAATTTTTAGGAATAGTTCCGTGATATGCTAATCTTAGTATGTGCCAAATATTACGTATTAGAAACAAAAAATATAGGAGATATGACAAAATTCTCAGAACTTCCCGAACAACCCTCGTATAATTGGGAATGTCATGTATACATTACCATAATATGTTTTGTATTATTTAAAAATTGTATTGAGTATATTTACACATTGATCTGTGATGAATAAACACCAAAACAGTAAATTGAATTTGTTGTATTATATAATTAATTAAGTTCCTTTAATGTATAATGGATGATTTAACAGAACACACACACATACTTTAACATATGTTTAGTTATCAGATGGAAGTACAAACTCCCCCAGCACAGTGTCTGCAATATGCCTACTAGCTATCTATTGCAAACTGTCAGCAATGGAAGTTAACAGTTCATTTTTTTCGGACGCTTTCTTCTAACATTCTCTTGGTCAGCTGAACTAATGTGCATGCTGCTTCATCCTGCACACAAGAACAGTATTCCGAAATAAAGTAACAAATAAGGAGGTTTTATAAACGTATACTTGTTTGAATGCTCATCTTTTTGTTCTTTAAAATAATGATATGAAAATATATTGATATCATTACCTTAAACTTACATGATTTTTTTCTCAGGCCCAATCATAGGTGTTAGAATAAAGGCAATCCATGTTGGTGACATACCATACCAGTATTCGGCCATTCGTATTGACTGAGACTCAAGTACTCATGATGAAAGGCTAAATACTTCGTTAATTTATAATATTCTTAAACAACATGACTTGACCGGTAAATAATCCAGTAGGTATTGTTAAAGCTTACAAACTTGTAAATTAAGTCAATATGGCTTAAATAGGGTAATGAGTTAATGGTAACTGGTTGTAACTTAGAAATAAAGTACATGTATATATACAAGTTGTGTATACACCTTTTGGTCAATATAAAAAGCATTCCTTAGTACCATTTTTTCTTTTCCTCTTCGGAGATGTTTGCTTCGCACCACCCTCATTTTCTACAAGAATTTCTGCTTGGCTATGACAATGAAAAACCGTACGGACTGTGCATACATGGATGCATCTGTGGGTTTTCTAGGAAAGTGATATGGCTTAATGTATACCATACAAACAACAACCCAAGAATTGTCGCTGGTTATTTCTTAGAAGCCCTAGACGAGTACGGAGGCGCACCAAATATGATACGAGGGGTCTTTGGAACAGAGAATGTAGTTCTGAGAGAAATACAAAGAGAGTTGCGGGAGGATGAACGTGCGTACATATCCGGTTCGAGCACCCTCAATCGAAGAATTGAAAGTTGGTGGGGCTAGGTCGAGTCGAGTTCCGCTCAACAGTGTGCTGCGACCCAGATGTTTACGTCATTGAGAAGAAGAATACATGCAGCTGACATAGGAGTAAACTAAGGCTGTTTAGACAGCCGATCAATATTTGTAGTGTTTTCATTTCTGATACAAAGTTTTCCGCTCACTTTTACCTGTAATGTCAAGGGCATACTTAAATGTCAACAACCAAAATTCCCTAAAACTTCACTTTTTTCTGCAGCAAATCAATGTGCTTGATTGTCAGATGTTCACAGAAGTTTGCATATAATTTGCCATCAAAATACAGCTTTTAGTTTACAAGAGTCTTATTGCTACTTGAAATGTCAAACTCACCCTTTGAGGTTATAGTGACAATAATATTTTGATTTTAGTCTTGGCTATTTGGTAGTTCAAGATATTAAATTCCAAGTCAGCATCCTAGCAGGTCATTGCTAGTGTCAACTTACCTGCATGTAATATGACTTCCATTTTTCCAACACTCTTTATGCAGACAACAAATATCAGTATGATGTGTGTTTCATGGGCTTTATGTGTGTTCTAAGAACAGTAAAAAAACGTTTGAATGTTATGCTGTAAAAGTAGCAGTAGAGGTACATCACATTAATTGAGACTAAACTTTTGATAATGTTGTTATAATAAATGAATATATAATTTTTCAAGCAACCTATTTTATTTATATATAGCAGGTCGGAGTACAACATATTACCAGCTATAAATGAATCTCACCTCCTACCACCACAATAAAATAATGACTTTTATTCATAATTCATGTGTAAATAAAAAGCATACCTAGTTGTTTAGTAGGAAAAAACACTTTTGTTTATTGCAATTTTTATTTTTGTTGAAATAACTAAAAGATTTCTTCAACTGACAAATTAAAAATGTTTAACAGACTGATCATTAGAATCGATAAAAAATATTTGATTAAAGTTATAAAGAGTAGAAATGATATCAGCTTTTTTTACAGCATACATTAAAAAAGAACTTTCAACTACTCACCTGAGTATCATAGCTACAAATAGAACAATAATGTCAAAAGAACATCATGCATATCAGTGTTCTAAGCTGTATTGTTACAAACAGTAAGATTCTTAAAAAAATATTTTATAAAATCTATTATCCTATGACCTAATGCTCTATGCCATATGGTTTCAAACCAGTTTTTTAATCAATTTTTATTCCTATATATCTTAGTATAAATCGAGGACCTTAGGGTAGGATAAGTTTGATTACAGAGGTATAATTCCTAAAGCTCTAACTCTAACTCAGGTAAGCTAAAATGGTTGGCACATGGGATCTAACGGTCAGCTTTGGAGACAAAAAAATGATTCATAGCCTTTAACAACATACATAATTACTATCTTATATTCAGCTTCTTTGAACAAACTATAAAACCAATGATGTAGTCTGGGTACCGTAGTAATTTTTCTTGACCCAGGAGATAATTGTATTAATATGAATGAAATCCTTCCATGCATATTTTAAAATTCAAGCTTCCAAACAACATCAATTGCATACAGAAATGAAAATAAAAAAACGAGAAAAAATAGAGTTGCACAACAGCCAACTAAATATTTACATTAATACTATTCTTTAATAACGTGACTGCACACAGGAGTAATAAGAAGAATGTATTAACTCTCTAACTGCTAGCTTAATAAAACATGTATTTAAATATGTACAGCATGTAAAGCACTTTAAATATTTTTACAGGCCAATATAACATAAGTGTGGGTGTGCGTGTGTGGGTGGTGTGTGTGTCACTATAATATGCAAATACTAAGGAAATGCATGTTTCTACTATATATTTTTGACATCATACATAATCTTGGTAAATTTGAACACGGCTGTCATTATAAAACCATGTAATATCAATGCCAAAAATATAATTTTATGATGCCATTAAATATGATATGCCTAAAAACCTCTAATAGCAATGTAAAGCATTAAATGAAAGAATAAAAAAGTAGCTTTAAGGGCAAGACATTCTGACACAACTTGAATGAGAGGAAAAAATGTGCATGTCAAAAGTTTGTTGTGAAAAGCAGCGAATACACAAATATGTAAGATCAAGCTTCAAACATAAAGTGCATAGACTGGTTCTAAATGCACACTGCACTTCTTATATGACCTATCCACCTGTGAAGTTTGAAGTTATTACCTCTTCAGGTATAGAAATTATGGATTCAAAGTAAAAATGAAAACAAAAAGTGAATTCATTAACCAATAAATTCACTTTGTATATTTAAGCAAACTGTATCGCAAATGTTTGTTTTTCTCTTGTATGTTTCTATTAATTTAGGTTTCGTTTGTTCTAAACAATATTTTAGTAATGTTCTTTTATGTTCATTACTCTTATTGTATGTGCAAGTTGTGTGATGTACGAAGGCGGATAAAAATATGTCGACTTTTGTTGTAACTTAAAAACTATGTGACGTAGATTTATAAAATTTTGCATACACATTAAACATTTAAATGTTGAAAGAGTCATACAGTTTACATATATGAATTTTATTTGTATTTTAAAAAAAATATCATTTAATAGGCTTTAGTAGGTACCCCGGCGCAACCCATTTTATGACTGCACTGTGTAGAAGTTATATCTCTTTCGACTCCCTAAATTGGCACCAAACCATACTAAACATTTTCTGTTTATGTATTGACATCATGTGTAACGTTGTTTAAAATTTTGCCTGTCATCCGATGCGTATGTAAGAATATGCAGCTAGTAAGCAGAAGACATACTAGGAAATCTTACGACATAAATGGCAGCACTGGCGCAGAAAGAGACCCGTGCAATAACAAAGTTGTGTGTAGACCTATGGAAAACACCAACAGAAACGATTGAAATGATGAAGATTGCTTATCGATCCTTAAATGTAAGCTCATCTCATATTTTGTTGCATAACGATTTTCTGATGAAAGAGAGCTTCTAAAAGACAGAAATTGGAGAGGACAGAAATGAATAGTAAAACCTTGGACAGAAGCAGCAGAGAAAAGTCTTGGCGTAAAGGACCGCATGTCGACTGTGACATTTCAACACAATAATGAGTTATTGCAGTCATTCATTCAATCTCGAGAAACTAGTTGCAGATGACAAATGTTTATGCGCGCTTGGTAAGGAAATTACTAAAAGCACTGACATGCAATGTAAGTTGTCAACATCAAAACGCTGTTGCCTTGATCTGATACCATCTTTTGTAACTATGAAAATGGTTGCTATGGCATACTTACGGTGGCACAGAGATGACATGCACTACTTTTTTTTTTATCTCATTCCCACGAGATACTAAGTCGTGGGAACGAGATACTAAGTCAAGGGAACGAGATACTAACTTGAGGGAACGAGATACTCAGTCGTAGGAACGAGATAGTAAGTCGGTGAAACGAGTAAGTTAAGTCGTGGGAACTGATAGTAACTCGAGGGAACGAGTTAGGCAGCCAATCAGAATGTTTGTTACATTTATGTATTTGTCATACACCAAGTTACTTCCCTTTGTTTCAACTAATTACATTTTTAAAAAGCAGTAGATTTGTTTAATTTTATTAGTAAGAAAAAAATGTTTTATCAATAAAAGAAAAACATCTCTTGAGCAAGCATTTATCAATGTTGGTACTCTGACATAACATGATACACAAATTCATGCACCCCCCCCCCCCCCCGCCTCCGAAAATCATGGTTTTATTTATTTATTTATTTGGATTTAACGGCACACCGACACTTAATAGGTCATACGGCGCCGAATACAAAGTTAAGTGTGAATAAAGCGTAATCAGGTTAAAAACCAAACTACGCATGTAAAATATAGAAAAATATAAAAACTATCAGGTAAAAAAATAAATAACAATTGAAAACAGGTCAACACATAAAACGGTTTTAAAAGTATGACGATTGGTTAATAAACAGTTTAAAAATTTATAACTTACTAAGAATACCAATGTCGTTCAAGAAGCAAACCAGTTTAGAATCCGACACTGTCCTAAATAGTTCGTACATGTTATGGACATTAAAATATTTCGACCGTATGTGGTCTGTGTCGATACACTGTAATAAAATATGGTTGACTGTCAGTGGTTCCTGGCAAGGAACACATACAGGTTGAACTTCTCTTTTCAAGAGATATGAATGAGTCAATCTAGTATGTCCAATGCGACAGCGGGTAAGAGCTACGTCTTCTCGTCGACTTTCTCTGCAAGCAGAGACATTGGCACCGACGTTAGGTTTAATTACGTGTAATTTGTTACAAACAATACTGTCCCAACTTGTTTGCCACTTGGTTAAAATATGTCGGTAAATAAGTGGTTTAAAATCAGTGTGTGGGATGCAAAGATCTGTCTCAGTGAGGGCTGAGGCAGATTTTGCACCCCTGTCAGCATCTTCGTTTCCTCGGATGCCTACATGACTAGGAAGCCAACAGAAGGAGATTTCGTTAGTGTCGTATAAACTTTGAAGTTTGACAAGAACAGTGCGAACATGTGGATTTGAATAATTCAGTGAATTTATGCTTTGCAATACAGATAATGAGTCTGAAAATATAACATATTTTTCACCGGAATGTTCTGAAATGAAATCAAGGCTAAGATTTATAGCCCGGATTTCAGCGGTGAAGATAGACGAGTTGTTAGGAAGTCTTTGTTTAATGCAGTGGCTATTACTTACGGAAGCACAGCCAACATGAGTGTCCGTCTTTGAACCATCAGTATATATGTGAAGGTGATCAGAGTACTTATCAAGGAGTTCGAGATATTCAGATCGTAAAATCAAAGGATCTGTGTTCGACTTTTTATTTTTACAGAGTTCTAAATTCACATCAGGAGAACGGAGTTGCCATGGTGGATGTTCAATTGTGGGGTTTTCAGAAATGTTTTCGAGTTTAATACCTGATGTGTTTATGCTATCTTTAAGCCTTAAACCAAGAGGTCTGAGGGCTTTAGGTGATCGATCATAAAGCTCCTCATGTTTAGGGTTGAAAACACAATTAAACGTTGGGTTATTGGGGTTAGACCCCAGTTTAATTATATACTGCAAAGAAAGTTTCTCGCGACGCAAGAATAAAGATGGTTCATTTGCTTCAACGTAAAGGCTCTGCACTGGTGAGGTCCTGAACGCTCCTAGAGCTAGACGAAGTCCCTGGTTGTGAACGACGTCCAGCATCTGGAGATAGGACCTCCTGGCAGAACCATAGACTATGCTTCCGTAATCTAATTTAGACCGAATTAGGGAACGGTACAGAAGTAACAATGATTTCCTATCGGCTCCCCAGTCTGTATGGGATAAATATTTAAGCAAGTTAAGAGCCTTGAGACATTTCTTCTTGATGTAATTGATATGTGGAAGAAAAGTCAGTTTCCTGTCAAAAATGACTCCAAGAAACTTAGTTTCCTGGACGACGGGAATGCGAACGTTATTTAAAAACAATTCGGGGTCAACATGAAGACCACGTTTCTGACAGAAATGTATACAGTTGGTTTTGGTTGGAGAAAATTTGAAACCGTTGGTGTTGCTCCATTTTTGCAACTTATTAAGACATTGTTGTAATTGTCTTTCAATTGTGCTCATATTTTTAGAGCGGTAACAAATAACGAAATCGTCCACAAAAAGTGAACAGTCAACAACAATATTATTTATTTTAATGTTAAAAAGGGTAACAGATAGAATACTACCCTGGGGGACATCCTGTTCCTGTTTATGAACAGATGACAGGGTGGACCCAATCTTGACCTGAAAATTTCTGTCAGAAAGGAAACTGTCAATGAAAATTGGTAAACGACCCCTGAGACCAAGGTCAACTAAATCCTTTAAAATCCCATGTTTCCGGCAGGTGTCATAAGCCTTTTCAAAATCGAAAAACACAGCTACAAGGTGTTCCTTCTTGATGAAGGCATCACGAATGAGTGTTTCTAAACGAACAAGATGATCGACTGTGCTACGTTGGTGTCTGAATCCACTTTGATATTCTGAAATTAAGTTGTTGGACTCAAGATACCAGACAAGTCTATTATTGATCATTCGTTCTAAGGTTTTACAAATACAGCTCGTCAAAGCAATAGGTCTATAGCTTTGAGGATCTGTTGGGTCTTTACCTTGTTTATGAAGTGGAATAATGAAGGCATTTTTCCAAGAATCGGGTACTTTACCGGATATCCAAATTTCATTAAAGATTGACAGAAGTAAGTTTAGAGATCGAATTGGTAAATGTTTTAAGAATTGATACGGTATGTCGTCTGGACCAGCAGCGGTATCATGCGATTTATTTAGAGCATCTTTAAGCTCTATCAAGGAAAAGGATTGATTGTAAGTTTCGTTATTATTAGATTTAAAATTAACCTTTTCCCTTTCGGCAGAGTGTTTAAAGGTTTGAAAGTGAGGCGTGTAGTTAGCCGATGAGGAATTTTGGGCAAAATTTTCAGCCAGTGTGTTCGAAATGTTTTGTTTATTTGTTATTACGGTGCGATTTGCTTTAAGGTGGTTAACAGTTGAATATGATGGTTTACCGCTAATCTTTTTAATAGCTGACCAAAAATTTTTGATGGAAGTCTTGCCATTTATTTTTGAAACATACTTTTGCCAAGATGATCTTTTGGCATGTTTAATAGTCCGGCGACTTTGAGCCCGTTCTTTTTTAAGGTTATTAAGATTTGTATCGGTAGGTATAACATCAAATTGCTTTAATGCCGCCCTACGTTTACGAATAGATTTTTTACACTCTTCATTAAACCAAGGCTTATTACGTTTTGATTTAGTCGAGGTCTTAGGTATACACCTTTCTGCAATATTGTGCAAAGTGTTTGAAAATGCGACAATTTTGTCATCTACATTTTCTACTGAAGTTGGGACAAGTTCTGCAGAACAAAGTGCTGAGAACAGGTCCCAGTTTGCTCTGTCCATCTTCCAACGAGGATTATCGTCGCCTATTGGCGAAGTACAGTTTGTAAGTATTATAGGAAAGTGATCACTTCCACAAAGGTCATCGTGTACATCCCAAGTGTAATCTAAATACACAGAGGGGTGACACAATGTTAAGTCTAACGATGAATAATGCCCAGTTGCGGGGTGCAAGTATGTTGGCTTTTTATTATTGGCCAGACATATGTCATTATGGGCAATAAAGTTTTCTATCGTCTTGCCCATATTATTGAAGTCACAACATCCCCATAGCGGGTTATGACCATTGAAGTCTCCAACGAGTATATATGGAGTAGGCAGCTGGTTAATAAGATTATCTAAATCATCTTTAGATACATTTGAATTCGGTGGAAGATAAACAGAGCAAATAGTTACAACTTTATGTAGGGTTACACGGATAGCAACAGCCTGTATGTTCGTGTCAAGTTCGATTTGAGAGTGTGGCAATTTGGAGTTGACAATTATTGTCGACCCTCCAGATGCCCTCTCGCAAGCTGTATGTATATGATTATAACAAGTATAACCCTTAAAATTGAATTTATCAGAGTCTTTAAGAAAGGTTTCCTGAAGACAAAGCACAGCAGGATTTAGTGTAGATAACAGAATGAGTATTTCATTGTAATTGGCCTTAAGACCTCGACAGTTCCACTGAATGATTCTATTATTCATGGGATTATTAAACTTAGTTCTTGTAGACTATATTTTCGGTGCTTTTACAGGTGACCTTGGTGGTTTTTTGGTGTCCGATGGAGCCTCCATTAGACACTCAAATTTGTTTTGATGGGTGTTTATCACCCGAGTGTTTGGAGCAGTGGGAGGACTATGTCCTCTCCTCCGCCCCGAAGGACCAGGTGTCTCCTTAGAGGAGACCTGGTCCTTGGCTGCAGGCTTGTTTTGTGCTTTTGTATTATTCTTTACAGAATCACTTGAAGAGGCAGTGTTTTTGATTGTGGAAGAAGTTTGAGTTTCAGAAGATTCCGATACCTTGTATTTGGAGGGAATGATAACTTTGTCAGAAATTTGGTCACCAGTCGGGACCTCATACTGGGTGAAATTGTCCTTGTGCACTGAGATGCTTTTTTTGGTTGCTGAGACATATGTTGCACCACCACCAGGAGTTGCCTTGTCTTTTGCCAATTTTCTGGCTTCTGGAAAGGAAATGTTTTTGGTGTACTTTATTTTTAGTACTTCCCTTTCCAGTTTCCAGGCAGGGCAATCCCTGGATTTGGTCTCATGTGGTCCAGAACAATTAACACATTTATGCGGGTTAGGACATATGTCTTCCCTGTGCTGGGCGGACTGTTCACCGCAACGTGGGCAACGGTCGTCCTCCTTGCACTGGGACTCGTGGTGGCCAAACTTCTGACAATGAAAACACCTAAGCGGATTGGGAATGTACACCTGCACTTTTACGTTGAGGTAACCGATTTTAATAGAAGTAGGGAGTGATGGGTTGGCGAAAGTTAAAACTAAAGTATTTGTTGGAACTCGCCGGCCGTCCCTCAGGAATGAAATCCTGCGGACGCCACACACCTCCTGTGGCGTGAGTTCCCTGAGGATATCCTCCTCAGAGACACCAGCAAGGTCAGGGCACCGAATTACGCCTTTCGACGAGTTCAGAGAAATGTGAGGGTATGTTTTTACTTTTAACGAACAGAAGTCAGTAAGTTTAAGAAGTTTGTCGGAGTAAGTTTTACAATCCGTTTCAATTAGTAAGCAGTCATTTTTTAGTTTTTTTACTGAAACAACACTGCCAATAAGGCCTTTGATGGATTTTTCTATCACAAAAGGGGATACTTTGGTAATCGGCTTTTTCTCTGTCGATTCGACAACAATAAAGTAAGGAAAGCACGTGCTTGTAGGTGTATCGGTATCGGAATCTTCGGACGATAAAGTAGGGATCGGGTCCTTGCATTTACGTTTGCGTTCCATGAGAGATTTTTGCAATTATTCGGTAACCTGGCTCACCACCCACCACGGAGCCCAACAAGGGGGCGTCTTATGGGAGTGGATCTCCGACCTCCCAACGCCAGTGATACCAGGATACGATACTCCAACATAAAATATACTATAAAGCATACAAAATGCCAGATTGATCCGTTAAGGGGGTATCGACCGGCAGCTGGGTTATAGTTAATAGGGGAAAATATAAGAAAAGGGGTTTCCGGAACACGGTATATTTGAAGACAGAAAAAGGAGAAAAGGAGTGGAAAGTCGGAGGCAAGAAAGTGGGACGAAAGGGAGTTAAAGCTAACCCAGCACCGGCCGAGGGGTTAGCCGATTGAGGATACAGGACCAGTACCCCGCCCGTCTACCCCACAACTTAGGGCCAAAGTAGTGTGTTGGTCAGGGTCGACTTATATGTCAATATCCTGACAAGCCAACAAAGACCTCAACCACCAGGATCCCCTCGTCGTGGAGATACAGGGTCGCCACCCACGGCAAACAGGTGGGCTACCTTTGGAGGGTTCTTACCCCGCTACAGGTAGCGGCAGCCAGAGAATTCTAAGGCCCCTACCGGCAGGGCCGGAAAATCATGGATCCGCCACTGTTGGTGTATATGTAACTTATGATACAAGAAGCACACATATGTTCCACTGTTATTTCAAATTCAATTTATCTTTTGAACTAAGCCAACTTGTTTGGGCGGCGATCGTACTTCAGATTGTTGCTGTGTACTTTACGAAAACTCGTGTACTACCGTCAGCGCCCAAAATAAATTAAATTACAATATAGTACAACTTAATGTATTTATTAAACTTTACCCTGTACATCGTATATTCGAAGAATGGTTGCTACATCGTCGGCCCATACTCTGAATCATTAGCGATACAACGCTGTCAGCGGACCCGGTACCCGTGCACACTTCCAGAACGCTCAACTTCATTAGTAATAAAGTTCACAACAGTTCGGCAATCACTATAAATTCTTCGTCGCAACCCCAGTACACGTAAATCTCTATGCAACTGTCTGACAGATAGCCTTATATCATGCCTTTCTTTCAATAGGTAAATAAGAAAAGGTCCTATCAAAATTTTCAGATATTTAAATTTTTATCTACCTGTAGACAAAGGCAAACAAGGTAAATGTAAATGTGACAAAAAACACTGAGACGAGACATAACACACAAAAAGAAAAACCATCAGTTACCGCCTTGGAACGGTCAGTCGGCAAAAGGGCCAACTGGGGTGCTTAAACCTGGTTTGTGGAGCGCTCCAACCTCGCACTTCCTGAAGGTTTTTCTATCAAACAAACAGTGTAAATAAAAAAATCCCGTCAAAGTGACACAACTAACAGTAAGCACCTGCATCGGGAGTTTAAACAGATATAATGAACATATGTACAGTATTTACAGTAGATAAAAGCCTCGGCAACCAAAAAATTCCAAATGAGAGAGTAGTTTAAAATAAAATAAAGCAGTACAAGCGCTGATATATTATAAGAAGCATATAATGACGTCATAAATGCCATGACGTCATATGCCAAAAGTGTCAAAAGTGAAATGTAAACAATACGGAAAAAACAATAGAATTTTAGAAAATCAACAAAAATAAAACGTAGTATTGTTTAGAGTTAATACGTTTTAAAAACATATCATAAACGCCGAGGATTTATCCGCAGTTGACATATTATATATGATAAAGGTACAAAAAATCCCGATGTTATACCTACTGTGCAATCTCACGTAAAGGGTATGGAGACTGCTCAAGCTGTCCCACCTATATAGGGCACGACTGGAGAGATGAAGAGACAAGAAATCCAACAGTGACTGTCCAATTATGGCATTAAGTCACTGTTTTCATATAGTCTCGACGACCTGTCCGGTCATCGTGTAATTTAAAAGCAATGCAAGTTCTTGACTGTAAAAGGGTCAATTGCAAGCAATGCAGTACATCGAAGGATTCCCGGGTTGTAACCGTCTGCAATACATTTTCTGATAAGTTTTGTAAAGTGGTCAGAAAAGTTATTGAGACCCTTGATCTTCTTTAACTTGTATAAAACATTTCCATAAAATGCAGGATGGCTTATGCCTTTCTGCATAAGTGTTTTGCTTATTGTTAGTTGTGTCACTTTGACGGGATACTTTTATTTACACTGTTTGTTTGATAGAAAAACCGTCAGGAAGTGCGAGGTTGGAGCGCTCCACAAACCAGGTTTAAGCACCCCAGTTGGCCATTTTGCCGACTGACCGTTCCAAGGCGGTAACTGATGGTTTTTCTTTTTGTGTGTTATGTCTCGTCTCTGTGTTTTTTGTCACATTTACATTTACCTTGTATGCCTTGGTCTGCAGGTAGATAAAATTTAAATATCTGTGAAAATTTTGATAGGACCTTTTCTTATTTCCTATTAGAAGCAATAAAACCATTGCGATGAAAGAATTTTGAAAACGCCTTTCTTAATTTATGAAAACGAAAGCCTTGCTGTACCAGTTTAGAAGAAATAAACAGGTTTCTAGCATTGAAATCTTCTACTTTAGTACAAACTCGTGCAAACCTTGTAAGTTGTGATATGTAAATACCATAGGAGGTAGCACGAGGTGAATCACCATCAAGGTATGGATAATTCACAATACTCAAGTTGAATTCGTCTCTCTTGTCATAGATTTTAGTAGAGACGCTGTCATTGGAAATATTGATCTCAATGTCTAGAAATGCTGCATTTAAATGTCAGTTATTTGCTTTATTAAGGGTAAGTTCTGAAGGGTAAATCAGATGGATCATTTGAGAAAAGAAAGGATTATCTATAGACCCTTTCAGTTATTATCGGTTTTCAATTACCTCCCCCTTGATGACGTCATACGAGGATTGTAATTCGATGGCGGGTTGAGAGCGCGTCAAACGTAAACTTCATTGAAAGCAAAAAATACAGCGAATGTGTGGGTATGTTTGATTTCTTTATGAAGTGTTGTTGTATTAGCAATAAGAGTGCTTGTTTATTTTTATTGTCTTTCCATAAATTGTGCGTAAATTTTGATAGTCATGAGTTTTCGCGATAAATAAAATGTGAAAAGCTTCTTGATTATTGCTTAAGTATAAACGGTTAAATATAGTATTTTGGTGGAAAATATTGATTGTTTTAACTAAGTGAGATAGTGGAACAAATAACACATAGAAATAATTGATTTCTCTGTATTTTATAGGTGAAATGGGCGACCATGATTATGCAGAGAAATTGTACACGGCAACACCGATGTATATTGCAGCAGTTTCAAACACCAAACCTGAATTTCAAGATTGCCAGAAAATAGGGAGTGAAAAGAAACACAAGGTACTTTTTCTGTACAAAGTTTGTGTTCATTATAAACTCTAGGTATATTTGTATTCCACATCATCAGGATAAACTTGAAAGTATGACTAGCCTGTGCTATTATACCACAACACAACTATTGAGTATTTACCCACATGTACATATTTACACACTTGCATCCTACAGGCATAGATTTTGGTAAAAGTATAGCTGTTGGAACTTTGATACAGGGATCTAGTTATCATCAGACACATATATTGGTATAGATATAGCTTTTGGATACAGGTAATCTGGGTACAATACTTATGGTCTCCTTTACATTAATGAGACCCCTGGTTCTAAAGATCTTTTTTTTTTCAGTCAAATCGAATATGCTGTGAACCAGAATGTCATACAACAGGTTATTTGTTGATTGAGGGTCATGGAAAACCGAGTTACCATGCCTTTCCTGATGTAAATGACCCACTTCGAGCTGTTTGGTTGGCCAAAATCAGGCGAGATGAAGACAAAAGTTTTAAGGTATTAGTAATATAAGCAATCCACATTTTTTGTTACATTGCACTAAGATAATAATGGTCATTTTGGTGACATCCAGCTAATTGTTGGTGGTGGAAGACCCCAGATTCATGTCTGGTTAGAACCACTGGAGCACCGCAGATTGGCTGGTAAACCTTCTCACATGAAAGTTCTCACCCCGTCCAGGACTCGAACCTTTGCGGTGAGAGGGTGAGGAGTTTCAAGTCAGCGACTATAACCGCTTGGGTAATGGAAATGTATTTTATGTTATGAATGATACAAGCCTTTATTTTCAAGAATTATTTTTAGAATTTTCTTTTAGAAAGTTAGATATTAAACCTGTAGTAAAAAACAACAACATTATTTACAAACATAAAGAGAATACATATGAAATGTCTAGTGAAAAAAAGTATATAAAAATATTAAAACATTTTTGTCATGCTGTGGCATGTATTTATTTTTTGCAGGTCAGGAACCATACCGTGGTGTGTTCTCTTCATTTTGAGAAAGATTCTGTAGAGGTATCTGGTTTTGCCAAACGAAGTTATTTGAAACCAGGTGCAATTCCTACAGTCTTTGAATGTTGGAAAAACAAGCCTCATCTTTACAAATCTACTACACCACGACCAGAGAACTCTCTACAGAAAAGAAGAAAAATAACTTCAGATGGTATAGATGTTTCAGATTCAACTAGTGAATTAGCTTCAGATCATGAACCTGTACAGTTATCAGAGACTTGCAGTTCAGCAACAGAATGTTCAGGGGCCCTAGTGAAACAATTGGAGCTCCAGAATCATTTTCTTTTAGAACAATTACAGATTTTAACAAAGAGATGCGAGAGCCTCGAAAAAGATAAAGCTGAACTTAAAAATAAAGTAGGTCAGCTTAGCAGTGAGAGAGATTCCATTTCATTTTGTGTTGAAAATCTCAAGTCCTCAGAATTTCCCTTTTACACTGGTTTTCCATCCAGAGAAGTATTTTATGCTGTACTTAAACTTGTTGACCCCGGAGAGAACGGAGAAAACATCATTTTGGTTCCTCAGAAAGGTGACAATACCTCTGACACTGATAAGCAGAAAGTAAGAAAACCACGGAAACTTTCTCCAGCCAATCAGTTTTTACTGTTCTTGTGCAGAGTTAGAGTTGGGCTATTTGAGAATGACTTAGCAAAACGGTTTAATGTTTCACTTGGCACTGTTAGTACAACAATTATTTCTTGGGCAAACTTCCTTTACCTGCGACTTGGTTCAATGAATATCTGGCCAACAAGAGAACAAGTGAACAATGCAATGCCAAGCTCCTTCAAAGAAAAGTATCCCACAACAAGAGTGATAATTGACTGTACAGAAATAAAGATAGAAATGGCATCATCACTGCTTTTGAAAAGTCAGACTTACAGCAATTATAAGAGTGCCAATACATTAAAAGGTTTGGTAGGAATCTCACCTTCAGGTAGCATAACATTTGTTAGCCAATTGTATCATGGCAATATCTCTGATAGAGAAATTACACTGCGCAGTGGTTTCCTTGGGCTTGATTTTGAGAAAGGCGACAGTGTAATGGCCGACAAGGGATTTGACATTCAAGATCTTTTGGATAATAAATCAGTGAGACTAAATATTCCACCATTCTTAGGACAGTATGATCAAATGACTAGTAATGAGGTTAGGATGACACAAAGTATAGCAGCAGAAAGAATTCATGTAGAAAGAGCCATTAACAAAATAAAAAACTTTCATATTTTTGACCAGATCATTCCAGTTTCTCTGTTTGGAACAATAAATCAAATATGGACTGTCTGCGCCTTGCTAACACTGTTCCAGGACCCTATTATATCATGTCCTGGGAATTAAAACAAAGTCTGCTTTACAGTCCTACAATGAAGACCATATGTGGTCTTGGGCAAAGGAATTTTAATACTGGGGTGGTCTTAATGAGGTTTGTTATTAATTATTCAGTGAATTATAAATTCTGTATCATTACAAACATGGTAAATGCTGTGTTAATATTGCAGTGTTGTTGGACTAGAACTGTTTTTTTCCACTGTTATCATGCATACATAAATTATAGGGCTAACATGTTCATCAATAATTAATTAGATGTATATAACATTATTCGAGGTAGAACATCATTGTATATATTTATTGATAGTTCATATACTTGAAAAAAAAATTATTTGTATAAAAATAAAAGTTTGAAGAATGAATAAAAAAATGATGAATTATTTCTTGTTGAAAATCATTATCAGTTCAACTGGAGTAAATATGTCTAAAACAGCCACCAAAGGAAAGTCTGCCCCAACAACTGTGGTAACATTTGACTATGTGGGGGCTAATTTTCACGCAAAAGCTATAAAGACCACTGGTACAACATTTTCATGGGGACATAAAATCTGTTTTATTTCCATGAAATCCAGCTGCTACCATTAATTAAATGTTGGATGTTGGTTTTTTGCACAGCATAGTTTCTTTTCTCTCAATTTCATTTTTATTTGTTGTGCAATCAATCCACAGATTGAAATGATCTCACAAGTAACTGGAACCGGCCGCAATAGTTCAATTGGTAGAGCGTCGGCTTGCGGATCGGGAGGTCGCGGGTTCAAACCCCGGCCTGGTCAAACCAAAGACTTTGAAGTTAGTAATAGCGGCTTCCCTCCCAATGCTCGGGGCTAAGGGGACAGCATTACGCCTGACTCGTCGGTGTCAGTATAATGGACCGGCCGGGTTCAGTCCTTGGGCTCAAATCCGTTTATTTATGAATAAACATTGGATTTTTTACCAAAAAAAAGTAATTTTATGCTTACAATTATAAAATGACAGTAAAAAAATAACAGCACAAAGCATGTCCAGTAACAGATAAAATTTATTTCATTTAAACAACAGGCTTGAAAATAAAAGCACAGTGAGACAAGAAAATCATGAAACTGGCCATTTCAATTGCACAAGCATCCCACTAATCTCATGAATATAAATAAACATGGTTTTAAGATAAAAAAAAATATGCACATCAGGATCAAATCATGAAACTGAACAATTCAGTTACAAAAACATCACAAAAATCTCATGAAAATAAATATGGTTTTGAGATTCTTCCAGGTAAACCTCCTGGAAGGATTTTAAATAACAGTAATCTTTACCCTTATTCTGTCTTATCACAGAGAGGTATAAATTAACATAAATATAATAAGTGAATATATTATTCGAATAGCAAACACAGTACACCTTGCATGCTTATCTGAGTCTACTCTGATGGTAAAAGTTGGGCTTAGCACTTGAATAGTTACAACTTTTGTAATGCAGGGTTGGGCGGTAAATACCACCCCCGGTATATACCGGTGGTATGTACCGGTATTTACCTGCCTGGAAAATACTCCCCAAAGTGGCAAATACTGGCAAATACTACAACGATGGTTTTTTGCCTTAAAATACTACAGAAATCTCAATTTAGTTGACAGTTATTAATGTATAATCATAATAAAAATTCAATTACTCAGACATTTTATTTTAATATCATATCAGGTGATCATTATAAGCACATATCATTATGGTAAAAATATTTTTTAAATAACTGTCTTTTTTTACTTAGAACCTAAAATACAGCAGGTGAGAAACTGATGCAAATTCACCTGTGCTATTGACATTTAACAAAAGAAGCCATATTGTCTAGACAATTTAAACAACAGGTTTCAAACATGGGGCTGTAATAGCTAGGGGCAACAAAGACAACAGTAAAGTGTCATAAATTACCTAGACAATTTGTCTAGGTGCAAGCAAGTGGTTGTATATTGGTATGACATGAGCTACAGTGTCATCTGTATGGCTTCATTCTTGAGTTACATTTACAGGTTTTATTGAATGTGCAACCGGTCTAGATCCAGACCAGCTTGAACATCGGTGCTGTCTGATCATCTGGATCTGCACTGTTTTATTCATCCCCAACCACTTTCCCAGACAACAAACAATGGCAGAAAATTTTAAACAATTTAAAAAAAAAATAAACAGCTTAAAAGGGCTTTTATGTTATTCCTGCAAAGTTAATGAAAACCACAGTCATTTATGAGCATTGATAATGCACACATCTATTTAATGTAGACATAAATCCCTCATATTGCCTTTTGCAGAACCCTGACAACAGGAGCAAAGTCTGTCACAAAAAAAGCTCTAAGTTTCTGCACCATGGATCTCCAGAAGTTTTCGTCAAAAAGGATTCTCTGAATCCCCAAGCCTTTGTTTGTAAAAACAACGAAATCACAGTATGTGGCTCCACAAATGCCAAGCTGTCCCTGAACTTGAGCATAGTATTCATGTTCTTTCTTCAACTGAAAGTTTCCATCCACCATAGAACAAAAAAATGAAGGATCCATGCATGCCTCAGCAGGGGTTATGTTTCTGTTAGTGTAACTACACTTGATCTCAAGTAGTCCATATCCAACATCTGAATTGTAAACTATACCATCAGGTGTAGCTGCCAGCCAGGGGAATAAAGGATTGATTACACAACCAGACTGTAACACTTTAGTTTTCCGCCCCTTATTGGTCATGTACGATGCATACTGCTGCACTGCTGTTACTTCGTTATCCTTTCCATATTTAACAGCTGGCAGATGGGATATGTCCCTAGAATTTAACAAAGTTGTTCTAATAAAAGTTTTTTATTGTCTTTCTTTCTTTTTATAATATGTCCAAACTTACTGGCAGTCAGTCTGTTTTTACGCACAGCAAACCAGTGCTCTGAATGTGACTGACTTTTTGTGTTATCAAATACCTCAGTTGCCTTTTCACTGGTAATGTAAATGCCCAGATCTTGAATGTCAGCAGCTGGAACATCTTCAGCTTCAGTGAAAGTCCATGGGAATCTAGGAGGATCTTTCAAATGTTCGCCTACTTTTAAAGGAACTGGCGTCAAATGTTCACAAACACTAAAGTCACCTTCAGTTACAGCGAGCTGATACGACAGTGGCGACCCCTTCGGCACAGTAAATCCCATTTTAGTCTTAGTTGGTTTTGTCGCATTGCCGACTGTCAAACAAAACCCAAACAATGGATTTATTTTTCGTAACTCCAGTTGTATTGAGTCAATGTCCATTGAAACCTTTGCCGGACCAGCCCTAGCTTCATAAAGGGACGATTTTACACCATCAGAAGATGACCCATATTTGGGCTTTCTGACATGACCAGTCATCACAGGTTTAGACCTGATGCCTTCAGTTCTTGATTTTGTCCATTCTGCCGGTTTTTCAGTGCAAGTTCTTGCTCTTTTAAATTCTGTTTGCTTTATTTTGACACTGTGGTCTATGCTGTACAGGACAGCAAACACATGGTTGCACTGTCCACATACACCCGCAACACACGAGCACTTACCACTTAATATTTTCCCATAACTATCTAAAGTCACCTGGATTATGTGTGGAGACTCATTTTTTTTCATTGACCTGTAGCATTTTGCTTTGATAAGCGTTAATCCAATTGATCAAACACATATCCATCATGAAAGAACGCATATCCTCTTTCAATGGGTTTTTCTACATATGCTTTTGTGTTTTTGCCAGTTCTTTTTGCAAACTCTAATATGTCAATATAGGAGAAATTCTGCGAAATACTCTTGGTGCTAATCGACCATTCAATGTCCTTTATGACTATTTCATCTTGCAAGCTTTTGGCAGATTCTTGTGAGGTTGCCTGACATGTGCTACAGTTCAACTTTTTCTTTGTCATGTAGGGCTGACCTGGATAAGGATCAACTATCTGGAAGTTCTCCTGACTTTCCATACATTGTTTCACCCTGCAAGGCAAACACAACATACAATATCAAAATCCAAGTACCAAAAGTATTTTCACAAAAGCACATCATCAATGCTTTTGGCAAATATAAGACCTATTCTATCAATATTTTTATTAAGTGCACAAAATTGTATCAAAAGCTATTGAAAATGTAATTTTAATTGAATAAATCTGTACTAAAGTTTTGTTTTAAATCTGTAACTTGTTTGAAGACATTTTAAAATACCACATTCAGTGTAAGTATTTAATTGGTTATCCAGAATGCTAAATTTCATAAATGTTGAAAACAACATCTGAACACAATGTATTTATGGAAATGATTAAACGGATGTATTTTATGAATGTGGCTGAAGAATAAAACTGAAGTGCTTTGACAGTGCTTGACTGCTAACATGTGATAATCATAAAGGAATGAAACATACATATCAGGAATAGTTAAATATTTTTTTACAATATAATAACACACATAACAAATATGCAACTGCTGTAATACTGAAGCCAGTGTTTAGTTTTTTTGTTAAGAAAATGCCACCAGGGAGCTTTATTCCCATTAATATTAAATCCCTGATGTAGGTTGTTTATCTAAATGTAAAAAATCTTTACTTTTAGGATACAAATTAAAACCCATAAGCAACCAGTGTAGATCAGCCTTCACATCCTGATCTGGATCTTATCTGTTCACTTCTTGGTCAGAAACAAATATAATGATCTTGAAGGTGGTATGCGACAGCTTGGACCAAACATTTAATTAAACATCTTACTAAATTGTTGTTATTTGGACACATCGCGCAAATTTCTGTTAATCTGTGTCTTACATCTATCTGAGAACTGAACCATTAGGCCACAATTGTAATTAGAAACATGTATTTTCCATCTGAGCCACACTGCACAGTTAGCTATTTTTAAACCGAGAAAACCATGTGACCACTTATGTTATAGCTCATCCGCATCATCCGTTCGATGTCTATTTTTAGCAGGAATCCAAATTGTTCTTATTTATAGATGTAAAAAGAATTTTAACATTTTAAGTGTTGACTAAAGAGTTTTACTGCCCTCAAATTGGGATACTGCAATTATTAAGCGCAAACACCCAAAACAGAGGTCAGATATTGTTACATAAATTATAGACAAACTGTTGGATACCACCTTTGAAGTGACCAGTGATCCTGATTGGACTGCATGGATGCACAGGCTGGTGTGGACTACACTGGCTGCATATATATGGCATATAATGGAATAAAAGTTTAAACACAAATATTAAGGCATGTTTTATCAATTTTAAGAAAATATCAATACATCCATCATACCTTAAACACAGCTCAGCCTTCGTTTCTTTTGACTTCACTGTTTGGCATCTAGTTTTTAACCAAATCCTCAATTCGCTCAATTTACATTTCTCTGGCGCTCTTGGAAGCTGGGCTCCAGGAATCTCATTCACAGTAATCTGAATTAAAAATGTATATATATTTAAACATATTTTTTTTTATGACTGACTTAGTTTGTGTTGAACTGATTTTGTAATTCACATAAATCAAAAATATTTTTAAGACACTGATTTCCCAATATTACACAAAATATCATTTAACTATTTGGGAAAACATTATGATAATTATTGGGAAAATAATCTCATCACATGGAGTACTGGCAGTTTCCATACTTCTTACAATATGTGAACAGCTTGCACCAGCCTGTACAATGTTTTTGTTACCATTATTAAAATTCTCATTAGTGGATTTCCCCCAATAAAAATTAGAGATTTGTTTTTCACACATCTTACCAGGAGCCAAACAGACCATCATGTGGTAAGAATCTTCTGTGATTTTTGTTGGGGAGTAACAACCATCAACTGATGGCCCTCTGAAGCAGGCCATTTTAGATTTGGGCTATATCCTATAAGGATTGTTACGTGTATTTCCTTTGATGGACATTGAACTTTGGTTCTTCAATTCCATCTTCACATGAACAGGATGCTACAGTCATTTATTCGTCTCTGGTCATGTTTGTTCATGATTCAGAAAGTTAATTTTATTTGTGGTCAACCATTTTGTGTTGTTTTCCAAATCGAAATAATACCATATTCCTTTTCTGAACACTATGTGGACATTATGTTTTGATGACGTCACTACTTTCGTCATAACATATAGAAAATATCCGCGCATGGACATTTTGTTTTCAAATAGATCGTTTTTTCTTTTTGTTGCTTGCATTTGAGAAACTCGTCAGGAAGTGCGAGGTTAGAGCTCTGTAAAACCGGTTTAAGCACCCCAGTCGGTTCATATTGCCGACTGACCGTTCCAAGGCGGTAACTGTCGGGTTTGCTCTTTTCCTTAAATGACTCATCACAAATTTGTTCTTACTTTTCGCTTGGCTTGCATGTGAAATACCTTTGTTCTGTGCCTTTTCGGAGTTTGGTATATGTTGCAATACTCATAGGACTTTGTCATATATTCTTATTCATGATCACAACAATGTTACTTGTGCAGTGTGGCGGTCGTAAAAAATCTCCCCGTGCATGTAATCTATGTTGTCATTTAATTCATCCTATAAGGATTGTTACGTGTATTTCCTTTGATGGACATTGAACTTTGGTTCTTCAATTCCATCTTCACATGAACAGGATGCTACAGTCATTTATTCGTCTCTGGTCATGTTTGTTCATGATTCAGAAAGTTGATTTTATTTGTGGTCAACCATTTTGTGTTGTTTTCCAAATCGAAATAATACCATAATCCTTTTCTGAACACTATGTGGACATTATGTTTTGATGACGTCACTACTTTCGTCATAACGTATAGAAAATATCCGCGCATGGACATTTTGTTTTCAAATAGATCGTTTTTTCTTTTTGTTGCTTGCATTTGAGAAACTCGTCAGGAAGTGCGAGGTTAGAGCTCTGTAAAACCGGTTTAAGCACCCCAGTCGGTTCATATTGCCGACTGACCGTTCCAAGGCGGTAACTGTCGGGTTTGCTCTTTTCCTTAAATGACTCATCACAAATTTGTTCTTACTTTTCGCTTGGCTTGCATGCGAAATACCTTTGTTCTGTGCCTTTTCGGAGTTTGGTATATGTTGCAATACTCATAGGACTTTGTCATATATTCTTATTCATGATCACAACAATGTTACTTGTGCAGTGTGGCGGTCGTAAAAAATCTCCCCGTGCATGTAATCTATGTTGTCATTTAATTCATCCTATAAGGATTGTTACGTGTATTTCCTTTGATGGACATTGAACTTTGGTTCTTCAACTCCATCTTCACATGAACAGGATGCTACAGTCATTTATTCGTCTCTGGTCATGTTTGTTCATGATTCAGAAAGTTAATTTTATTTGTGGTCAACCATTTTGTGTTGTTTTCCAAATCGAAATAATACCATATTCCTTTTCTGAACACTATGTGGACATTATGTTTTGATGACGTCACTACTTTCGTCATAACGTATAGAAAATATCCGCGCATGGACATTTTGTTTTCAAATAGATCGTTTTTTCTTTTTGTTGCTTGCATTTGAGAAACTCGTCAGGAAGTGCGAGGTTAGAGCTCTGTAAAACCGGTTTAAGCACCCCAGTCGGTTCATATTGCCGACTGACCGTTCCAAGGCGGTAACTGTCGGGTTTGCTCTTTTCCTTAAATGACTCATCACAAATTTGTTCTTACTTTTCGCTTGGCTTGCATGTGAAATACCTTTGTTCTGTGCCTTTTCGGAGTTTGGTATATGTTGCAATACTCATAGGACTTTGTCATATATTCTTATTAATGAACCAGACTTATTTAAAACTGAATCACAAGCTATATTTTCCAATTAACATTTACCACACAAGTAATACTAGACTAAATGATTGAGCACAGGTCCATAGCCATGCTGAGGCACACAAAATTTGAGCTGTGACAAAAAGTCACCTTTTGAAAATAAAATTTTCGAGGGCAGCCCCAAGCTTTCCCCATCATGCCTAGAAAATCATGCCTCAGTGATTCTGCCATTCTTGATACAGCCCTGAAGCACTTACAAAAAATCTAGGAAAGTGATTTCAAAAGTATAAATTGACAATAAATGATATTAATAGCATACCTTATCACAACTGCAGCTGCATGATAGTGAAGCTTTTGACTGTATGCTGTCACTTAAATTCAGAGTTGGAATTTCGCCAAGGGGACTAGCCATGATCAGGTGACTGATATTTTATGTCTTTATTTTTCCTGAAAAAAGAAATATTCTGTTACTTGTATAAAATTGTAAGCATGGAGAATTCCGCGATAGATACAAGCTTTTTCGGATGCAAATTATACATTAATTGCAAGTCAGCATATGACAAGACTGTTCAAGATCTGAATTCCATCATTTGTCTATATATTTTTCTTTGATTTCAAACCCATCACTGGTACATAAACATTTGCACATTAAAGACCAAGACTGTTATATGAACTAAGAATAAAATTTTAAAATATAAACAAGAGGTGCTTTGTGGTATCCGACAGTTTGTCTATATCAAATACATGTAATGACATATTACCCCTGCTTCGGGGAATATGGGCATAATTTCAGCAAAAATTCATACTTTAGTCTAAGTAAAGACAATCTTAAACACTAACTATATTGGTATACAGTACAAAATGGAAGAAATCATACTTATTGTTCATTCGTCCAAAACATATAAATAAGATGTGTCTGCTAAAAATAGATATCAACGTTACAGCGAACGTTATCCCAAAACTAATCTAAAAATAGCTATCTCTGCAGCGTGGATCATGCGTAATCTAATACAATAGAGACATGCGATTATAAATACCATTTCCCACTCCAGCTACCATTTCAAATGGTCTTTAAAAAATTTTGAAGAGCCTTTTTTTATTTACTTTTATTGGTATGACAGTTGCAGTTCGTCTGCAAAAAAGACGAACTTTCCCAGATTTCCCGATTTATTCTTAAATTATTTACTGTAAATTAAAACAGATAATCTCTGTCTTTGAATAAAGTGATTTTCTGAGTTCTAAAAAATAAATAAAGCACATACTTACGTTAAAACAGCACGAAAATCTACTTATATCGATAAATACTGCAGAAGCCATTTTTTTAATCCTCGTATGACGTCATTTCCAGTCGCGGGACGCAACTCTTGTTTGACTTAGGGCAAATAACTGAAAGGGTCTATAGTTAGAATATCGTCAAGATAGCGTGACGTTAAAGTAAAAGCCTCTATAATGTGGCTTTGGTTCGAAGGGGATAAAGTTAACATGAAATCACGTTCAAAGCAGTATAAAAACAAATCTGCAATTAATGGTGCACAATTTGTTCCCATAGGGATACCAATTACTTGTCTAAATAAAGTGTCACCGCATTTTATGTAAATATTGTCTAATAGAAAACGTAAAGCTTCACAAACATCCGTGCAAGTCCACATAGTAAACATTTCTAAGAAAGTGCTGGTAAAAAATGCATTACTATCATGACATGCAATATATAGACGTTGCTCTCGAGCAAATGTTTTCTCAATAAGAGCAATCAATTTGGTACCGCCTTGGAACGGTCAGTCGGCAATATGGACCGACTGGGGTGCTTAAACCGGTTTTACAGAGCTCTAACCTCGCACTTCCTGACGAGTTTCTCAAATGCAAGCAACGAAAAGAAAATAATGGTATTATTTCAATTTGAAAAACAACATAAAAATGGTTGACCACAAATAAAATTAACTTTCTGAATCATGAACAAACATGACCAGAGACGAATAAATGGTTGTAGCATCCTGTTCATGTGAAGATGGAATTGAAGAACCAAAGTTCAATGTCCATCAAAGGAAATACACGTAACAATCCTTATAGGATGAATTAAATGTCAACATAGATTACATGCACGGGGAGATTTTTTACGACCGCCACACTGCACAAGTAATAAATCCTTTTTACTATTACTCAAGGAATTGATGGACGTTAGGTTATTAATGCAATAATTATATGCACAGCTTTTTTACTGTGCAAGCGTTTTGTGTCATTTTGAATTGATTTGGTAACAATCAGCTTCAGCTTGCTCATGACCACAGCATAGTAAATATCATTTATCATTAACAGTCAAAAAGGAATGGAATTAATGTTTTCATTTTAAGAATAGGAAATTATAAATATAAAAAAAACTTTTTATTGTAGTCTTTAAGTGTATTTCTTTTCATAACCAGTCTGCTTTTGGCATATTCGAATGAACAGTTTGGTTTAAATGTGTACAAAATGTATACTTGTTTTTTTGTTGTTGTTTTTTTGCCGGGGGGGGGGGGGGGGGGGGGGTGCGGTGTTAATTAAATAATTTTAGTTGGGAAATGTTTATATAGGGATAAAAATTGTATTAAGCAAAATCACTGGACGTGCAACCTTCACCTAAAAAAATAATGGGTAAATAAACAGATTTTGAGGGATAGGGCAAATTAAAAGGAACATACACCAGATTTTTTTGTTGGTTGAAACATTTTGTATATCATACATCAGATTTTTTGTTGGTTGAAACATTTTTTTTTGTCCTCAATACAATGGGTTATACATAAACATTGGCATCTTTTTCTGTACTTAACCTTATATTAATTATTATTTTTTAAAAAAAACATTAAATGCAATATTCGATAACACAAATTTGAAGGTTACAAATGAAAGACTCATAAATATGACTCACAAAAACACAGGCACTCACATGCATTCATACAATATTATGATTTGTTTGTTTTAATTTTTTGGCATTTTACTACTAATATTATTATTAATTTCAGGAATAACAAAGAACTTGAAGAAAGAGATGTGGCAAGCAATTGAGGAGAAATTTAATGCACAGGCTTCCTGTAAACGCGAGGGATGTATTCCAAAAATGGGAAAACATCAAAACAAAACACCGTGCCATATACTCAGATTACAAAAGGGAAATGACCACTACAGGTTTTACTCGATCTCTAATATGGATGACTTTTTGCTTCTGTTATTTCCTAAGTCAGAATTTGTAAACAGATATGTGGTCATAGAATAAACATCCTATTTATGACAAGTATTCTATAACTACTTTTATATACATAAAACATTAAGTAATCCTGTTATTAGTTTAGTAAACAAACATTAGCAATTAAATGACATGAAAAAAGTATCTTTTTTTACCAATGTCACATGAAAATATGCTTAATTGATCATATTTGTTTACTAACATGTATGTAAAATATGTTGAGTTGATCAACAAACATAGTTTTCAGCCACCATACAAGCATTTACTGCACATTTCTTTACCATCCTCATAAAAAACCCTCAAAATTATCATAATATATCATCAATGCAAAGAAAATTATTAATGAAATTATTGAATGTTTTTATGAATAAACAAGTGCTATCACAGAACCTGCCAAATGTCCCCAAAGGATTCTAAATAAAATTATCACATCTGTTTAGTGGTTTTGACTTTGGCCAAAGAAATCTGAGGACAAAAAGGGTTACAAGTTTCAAAGCTTATCTGAAAGGGTTATTAAATAAGTGGACTTTAGAAAACATTAACAAAACTTTAGTTTAGAATTTGACTGAGATTTCATGCAGACATACATTCTGACCAAGTTAATGTTAATATTGCCTCACAAATACAGCCTCTAGAGTGTTCACAAGAATTTTTCATTCGGTGGCTTAAACAAATCATCAATGCAAACCAGATTAAGTTCAGACTGCCAGTAATTAAATATCTGCATAATCCTGTTATCTGTACACAGTTTGTGTATTAATTTTAAGCATTTTTATTCAGGTGGTGGACCAGGTGGGCCAGCGGAAAAGCGCATGTCCATCATCACCCATGCAGTGATGGACCTGATTGGAAGAGAAACAGTTTCCATTCAAGGAGTGGTTGCTGCAACCATTGATACAACTTCCAATCAGTTGAGGAACAGGTATGATTACCTCATAAGAAACGTTTGCTTCAACAGCTAGCATATTCTTATCCTGAAACCAGGCAGGGTATATATGTGTATAATTTCTTATCCATTTATCAATTACTATAACCATGTAACAATGATGTTAAAAGGTACTAACTGTTTTTAAGACAATCTTTTTACACAAAAGTGTAATTAACTACATAGTATGTATCAGACACATTGTGTCAAACTACCCATTTGCCAGTCATAGTAGCCAAATTCAAAAACAGCCTGTTGTAATTCTGCCAAGTGAAGTACCTGAAACAATAAACATTCCTTTTTTACTTTTATATTTATTTTTTTATTGCCATAGTCAAAGAATGTGGTATATGCAAATAAAGTACTGAGGACATACCATTTAAATCTGAAAGTTACCTAAATGTGAAAAATATACACTTGACACATTTGAATGCATGTTTACAATGTGATGACACTTGAATGTTGTTTTTGTTAATAGTAGTAACACTTCATTTGAGAAAAAAACTGGGATATACAGGCAAACAGACAGATGGACAGCACAGTTGATAGAAAAAAATACCAGTAATTCAAACAAATAACAAACACTGTCATATATTACAAAGTATACATTTATTTAAATAATACATTTTCACATAACTTTTTCTTCTCCATAGCATGGAAAAAGATGAAAAAAAAAAAACAATTCCTCAGGTCAGAGCTGAACAGGACATGTAAGCAATTAAATGTCATTGTTTAAAATTTTCTTTGTCCTCCTAGTTTAGTCTAAATTTCTACCTGAATTATACAACAGCCACTTCTTATTTTGAATAATATATTCTCCGCTACATAATTGTTTAACCATCACAGTTGGAATACGTTTATTTCTGACCCATTTCTTTTCAAAGACAATCCTCTGAAATCTTAATGTTCTGATACAAATGCAAACAAATTTACTAAAACAAATCTGGCACCCACTTAAACAAAACTGGCACAGTGTATTACATTTACATGTATGTGTTGGAAAAATTAAAACAATTGTTCTTCATCGTCAGCATTCAAAGTTCAATTAAAGCCACCTGGTGTAATTACTTGACATTATTTCTTGTGCAATATGATGACAAAATACTTGTAATTGTCTAGATCAACATACAATGTACATTTATATATTCAATTTGTTTACTTTTTTAGCTAACCTTAGATGCTGCTTCTTAAGTATTCATTACACTATGAGTAAAATTGACTATTAAATTTTTCTTAATGTATTACTTCTGCAAAAAGGCCAGTGACATTACAATTTTCTTTAGCATAAGCCTTTTTATCTTTTAAATGACATACTATCTATATGTATATTTGTGAACAGATTTGTTTATAGTTAATTCTTGCTTTGTTGTTACGTTAATGAAGTCCCACTTTCTATGATTTGTGATTTTGTAACTTCGGAATGTTTTGATTTTGGAGCCACACCAATGAACCAGGAACTCCCAAATATTGGGCAAAAAGCTGACCTTAGTCAAGCTATTCAAGCATCAATGTAATCTCAATAAAGTCTCTGATTGGAAAAAAAAAGAGTAAAGTGTTGTTTAAGACACAAATTTTAGATAACATATTAATGTATTGATTGCCTAATACAAGTACATCACTGTAATTGAAATATTTTCTATACATACAAAAAAAAAACAAAAAAAACTACCAGTAGTCCTTATATTATTTCAAACTTTGTGTTATTTTATAGACTGGCCTTTAAAACATATTTTTATATCTCAAATTGGTAACAATTTGGTCACTAGTCCTTTTTATTAAAGTCATAGCAAATTTTATCCTGACTGATTTTTCAGAACCTGTCCATGTACCTGCAGCCACCATTGCCAAATAATCTGCAACCTAAGAAAGAGGAAACTTTAATTGCAGGTTAGATACTATGAGGCCAAGCTTTAGAAGATGGAGGAATAGTTGTTTCTCTATAATTGTCATCTCCCTTTCTAATCTAGTCAAAAACTAGGTTGTCACTTAGTACTTTAGTATGAGCATTTTTATCTTTATTTTCTAGACTTATTTTTATTATATCATGTATTTGATATTTTTGATCTGGAAATAGACAAAGTTAGAAATTATCAAAACAAGTTTTTTGCTCTTCTTTTAAAAGGAAATATCTGGATAAATTTTTTCACGTGCATATGATGTAAAGTTGATTAATCAATAAGTGTATGGTTACATTCATTACTTTAATGGAATGTTTACCAGCAGTTCTTATTTCTCAACTACATGTAGTAACTATTTTTTTTTCAATAATTATTTCATTCATGTAACAGAGATGAAATTGAATAATTTACCTCATTTTCAAATTCCTACTCAAAGTTATGGCCCTTTGTTACTTTTTTTTTCTATTGACAGTGCACTTATGCGTGGGCATTTTTGTCCCCTGGACACATTTTCAGTTTAAAAATCTATGTATAGCTATTGTGACTTACTTTTTTGACCAATCAAAACAAAAATGAACAAATTTATAAGAGGACCTCATATAGATGAATCATGCAAAGTGTAATTAAAATTCATCAAGAGTTTTAGCAGAAGAAGTAATTTATTAATAAAAGTTGACAACAGCTGCATGGACGGACAACGGACAAAAGCCACTACATAAGTTTACCTTGAGCTCATAAATATATCTAAAAATATGTTTGGCAGATGTAATTCCTATACCGCAGGCCGTCTTGTGGCACATTGATGTTGTTGATTTGCTGACCATCAGCATTGTCTGCTGGCTGTGGCATGGCTGCTCCTGGCATAGGAATGTTTCTAGCCTTGCAAATATTGTGTAATACCCCACATGCAACTATTACTCTGAAAGGCAACAATTCTGTTGAGTTAGATTGCTATTTTTTCTTTTTACAAGTGAAATTTACATTATTGATACTGATTTTGTACTTGTTATAGTCAAATTTAAGGCAAAAGGTGTTTATTCCATTAGATGATATCAGTCTGCAAGAAAAAAATTATTAGTAAGGTCACTTAATGGGTAAAAAAATGGATAGGCATAAAACTGCTCTCAGGTCTTACTGGCACACTTTAGCTGGACTTAATCTGATTTCTCTTTGAAGAATTCCCCATCGCTTCTTGAGCTGGCCAATACCCCTTTCAACAAATAATCTTGTGCTTTTATGTGCTCTAAATAAAAGGATTTGCAGGACAATGAGCAAAGAGTATATTTTTATTTCTATCTTATGTGCTTATGGAAGAATTATGATCACTAAGAAATACTAATACAATTACTTGTAATTGTAAAACTGCCTTATTTAATCTAAGAACATTGGTAAATCATCATCATCAAAATAATGTTGTTTTTTTCTTTCATGTCTTTTTATTTATGTTTGTATTACATTTACATATGTGCACCAGACATATCTGATTGGTTTGTTGCTATATTCGGGACCACCCGGTGTGATTCCTGGCTAGTGTAGGAGGGGTTACTAAAAAGGGCCATTTTAACTCATGTTCAGTCATTTTATTTTAAATTTAGGAAATAAAACTACACTAAAATGTACCAGTAATTACTATCTTACTTACCTATTGTAACTTGTCTGTGACCCAGGTGTGGGATTAAGGAATGGCGTCAGTAGCCACTTTTTGCATGGGTACCCACTATCCCCGAGAAGAAAGCTGTCCCCACCCCAAAAGTACAACACCTTCAAGTATTTGCCAAAGGCCACTTTCCCTCAACACTCTGCTGTCATGAGTAGCCCTGGGCCATCTTGCCACAAGGTCAATTAGCAGGCAGTCACTGTTGAAAACAACCTACACAAGAATCCAGCTAGATGAAAGGCAAATCAATCTACAGTACCTAAAAAAATATTCCTCTTTATGTGTAAATCATTACATCAATGTATAATTGCAAATTTTACCCTTGGATATTAAAACAATGAAAAGTAAATTACAAAGGAATAAAAGGAAAAACAATGATAATTTCATGTTCAACTGGTGACTTTACAATGTTTATAAGTTATGATGTGTAGGAATTTACCCTTTGGGCCAAAGGCCTGAGTGATAATTAACAAGCATGAAAACACATAAAACCACTTATAAACCACGGTTTTTGATGTAGTGTATTTTGATTCTAGCATGACTTATAAAAAAATATGATCCAAATCAGTACCATCATGTCACATGCAAATTCAGACAATATACAACAATGTTTTCATGGAGAAAAAAAGACATAAACGTCAGACTGTGATAAAGCAGTGTTTCCTTGATTCATCTGCAACTTTTTCAGGGTAAATTTTTTCGTTGTATTTAGTAAGAAAACAATGCACCAATCTAACATTAACAGCTGTAGTTTTTATTGTTTACAGCAATGTCAAACACACAAATAACATAAAAATTTGGAAACTTGTGTTTTCCATTCCTTTTGTAAAATAGATTTCAAAATTAATTCACACACATCAATTATATATAGCATTTCGGTCATATTCTTTTTTATTTAATATAAGATATCTGAAGCATTTAAATCACATTTTGGTCAATAAACATTTTTACATCAATAACATGCATTTTGGCAAGATTAAGAACGAATGAGAAAAAAACAGATGCTACATTGATGTGAATGATGAGGACGGATGATGAAAATGCTTTTTGGCACATACTGAAATACCCCACGGCGACATTTGTTACTAACTTGGGCATTAATAGAATGATAACCCATTCTGTTGACGTAGGCAGGTTCATCCAAAGAGGGGGCCATCTATCACACATATTACATTTGGAAAACCTGCCACCTCATAAAACTGAGTTTTGTTGTAGTTAAAGTTTTCCCGTGTAGTTGGGAACTGTATGAAATGTCCTGATATCTCAGGACAACTTAAGGCAGCAACTGTCTCTGCCACAACACGGGACACTTAAATCGCCCGCATTCACCTGAATGTGGCCACTGGCCAATTACCACAGGGTTGTTAATAATTAAAATGAGGAACTAAAACTTCTGTTCCTTTGTGTTGGTGGTGAAGGTATATGTTTTAACTTTGAATCGAGATAAAGAATTCCCACTCGATCAAATCTGGTTCTCTTGATCAACTCAAGGTCAGTTGATGTATTCAGCAGATCCATTCTCTCTTGAAAATTTCTTTATGGCATTTCTGTCGGCAATGAAAAGTAACCAGGATTTTGCTAGTGTTGCTTTCAAAAGAAGATTTAAGTCTTATTTATTAGATAAATATAATGTTAATGTTCGATATTAAATACTAATGTTTTTTTTTGTTGGCTTGAAGGTCTTATTCTAACAACAGAAACAAGGTTTAGGTGCTACGATCAAACTGGAAACAGCTTCATAAAATGGATAAAATCCTTGCAAGTTGCTTACCAAATGATATGATTTCTAGTATATGTAACACATCATTAAAGCTTTTTTTTAAAAATTATTATTGCTTTATTTTTATTTGTTGTTGAAATAACCAAGATCTAATAATTCAATAACAAAAACAGCAATAACTCTTGTGTAAAAAATGACAGAAGGAAAACATTTAATCCCAGTTTCCTGTAGTTAAACATCCTGTTACTAAAGGGCGAGGAAGCGACTGGTGCGGATATCAAGCATCACATCACACAGGCCACTGGCATGTTTGGTGCACAAAATGTTGAAATCCATCGTGTGATGTAATTACATTTGCAGCAAGTCATATGCACATTGCTTTGATTTTATAAGAACAAAGCAAACATGCATAAAAACAAACTGCAAACATTTGTCTCTTTTTTCCGAGACCGGTAAGCCTCAATCCATAACTGTCATAAGTTTTCGCGATAATCTTTGCGAACCCAACAAGGTATTCGGCGAAATTTCTTTCTTCTTTTTTTCTTAAAAAGATATTCCTCGTTAGCACATCAATTCATATCATCATTCGTTTTGGTTGGAAATACCTAGAACATATATTTCTATGGATAATTTTGACTTTTTGTGATCACATAATCGTTGACAACTTTTAACTGGAAGCGCTTGTGATAAATGATTGAAAGAAGGGGCATAACTGTAAAAGACCACAATGTACATAACGAAGTTAACTCGCACGTTTAAGAATTTAACGCAATTACCTTTGTATGGGTGTTTTTCTTTAAAAAAATGGCGATTTTTTATTGCTATAGGTATCGTCTGCCTGTCATCTTGAACGAGTTAAGTAAAATTCTTAAAAGTTAAGGAAGGTCCATACCTTCCTTATTTTTTAAGGAAAAAATGACAGAGTTAAGTCAAAAATTAAGGTTAAGAAGTTTTATGAATTAGACTTAAGATTTTCCCTTTAACTTAAGGGAAAAATAAGAAATTTGAGGAAAGAATTCTGACGTAAGTAATTTTTCTTACTTAAGATTCTTTATGAATATGACCCAAGATAAAAAGGGCAGGGGTCATATTCATAAAGAATCTTAAGTTTTTTTCTTAGGAAAAAACTTAAGTCAATTTTTTCACTTATGTAAGAAAATCACTCAAGTTGTTATTCATAAAGAAACTTAAGTCAATCTTAGCTAAGAAAAATCCTCAAGGGAAAAATTATTTAAGTAAGTTTTTCATTTCCGTTGTCAAGATGAGCCGCGTGACATTGCGCGGATAATTCGGCACACTCAGGTTTTTATTCGCAAAAAGTGTCCGAAATGTATCGAATAGGCGCGCACTTGTCACAATTCAAAATGGTGGACGAATGTTGAGGCATCGAAGAATTGTAAACACAAAAATTGAATGTTTCGTGCAGACAGGGTTTTACAAGAATGGCATGATTCTGAGAGTCTCGTTTTCTGTTGAAACTCCATTATCCTGCCATTTTTTATTTGTAAAACTAATCGAGCATCATACCGCACGACAATGGAAACCAATTACGCAAGCGGATGTTCATTATTTACAAGCAGACGAACAAGTCAAATGTAAGTAGATATATAAACAATGGAAGCAAAAAGCAGAGCACCAAACTTTTCTGCGCAGGATAACCTTCTGCTAGTTGAATTGATGGCACAGGCTAATCAGCACTTCCCTAGCCTGACCAACTATCAAGTGGAAAAAGCTCGGTTTGGGAATGGTAAGTGTTAAAATAATTTATTGATTTATAATTTATCGTAAATATCTATCCAAACTACAATGCCTACTGACCTATGGCATAAGTAATTTGTATTTGAGAAAATACCTGTCAAGAGATTGTTTACAAAACTGAAACTAGTCTACACAACTGCATCAATTAATTAATTTATTTATTGGCTGATTAATAAATCCTTTTAACTATTACTCAAGGAATTAATGGGTGTTCTTATTCATAAAGAAACTTAATGACATGGGTTTTGTATCATTTTGAATTGATTTGGTAACAATCAGCTTCAGCTTGCTCATGACCACAGCATAGTAAATATCATTTATCATTACAGCCAAAAAGGAATTAAATTAATGTTTTCATTTTTAGAATAGGAAATTATAAATAAAAACAACAACAACATTTTTATTGTAGTCTTTTGGTGTATTTCTTTTCATAACCAGTCTGCTTTTGACATATTCAACTGAACAGTTTGGTTCAAATGTGTACAAATATATATAATTGTTTTGTGGGGGAAATAAATAATTTTAGTTGGGAAATGTTTATGTAGGGATAAAAATTTTATTAAGCAAAATCACTGGATGTGCAACCCTCACCTAAAAAAATAATGGATATATAAAATAACAGATTTTAAGGAATAGAGCAAATTAAAAGGAACATACATCAGATTTTTTGTTGGTTGAAACATTTTATTTTTTGTCCTCAATACAATGGGTTTTACATAAACATTGGCATCTTTTTCTGTACTAAACCTTATATTATTATTCTTTAAAAAAATATTAAATGCAAAGTTCGATAACACAAATTTGAAGGTTACAAATGACAGACTCATAAATATGACTAACAAAAACACAGGCACTCACATGCTTTCATACAATATTATGATATGTTTATTGTTATTTTTTGGCATTTTACTACTAATATTATTATTAATTTCAGGAATAACAAAGAACTTGAAGAGAGAAATGTGGAAAAAAATTGAGGAGCAATTTAATGCACAGGCTTCCTGTAAACGTGAGGGATGTCTGCAAAAAAAATGGGAAAACATCAAAACAAAAGAACGCGCCATATACTCCGATTACAAAAGGGAAATGGCCACTACAGGTTTAACTCTATCTCTAATATGGATGACTTTTTGCTTCTGTAATTTGCTAAGTCAGAATTTGTAAAAAGATATGTGGTCATAGAATAAACACCCTAGTTATGACAAGTATTCTATAACTACTTTTATATACATAAAACATTAGGATAATCCTGTGATTGGTTTAGTAAACAAACAATAGCAATTAAATGACATGAAAAAAAAGTATCTCATCTGAAAAGGTTATTAAATAATGGACTTTAGTAAACATTAACAAAACTTTAGTTTAGAATTTGACTGAGATTTCATGCAGACATACATTCTGACCAAGTAAATGTTAATATTGCCTCACAAATACAGCCTCTAGAGTGTTCACAGGAATTTTCTTTCGGGGGCTTAAACAAATCATCAATGCAAACCAGTTTAAGTTCAGACTGCCAGTAATTAAATATCTGCATAATCCTGTTATTTGTACAAAGTTTCTGTATCAATTTTAAACATTTTTATTCAGGTGGTGGACCAGGTGGGCCAGCGGAAAAACGCATGTCCATCATCACCCATGCAGTGATGGACCTGATTGGAAGGGAAACAGTTTCCATTCAAGGAGTGGTTGCTGCAACCATGGATACAACTTCTAATCAGTTGAGGAACAGGTATGATTACCTCATAAGAAACGTTTGCTTCAACAGCTAGCATATTCTAATCCTGAAACCAGGCAGGGTATATATAATGTGTATAATTTCTTATCCATTAATCAATTAACATAACCATGTAACAATGATGTCAAAAGGTACTAATCAGCTAACTGTTTTTAAGACAGTCTTTTTACACAATAGTGTAATTAACTACATAGTATGTATCAGACACATTGTATCAAACTACCCATTTGCCAGTCATAGTAGCCAAATTCAAAAACAGCCTGTTATCATTCTGCCAAGTGAAGTACCTGAAACAATAAACATTCCTTTTTTACTTTTATATTTATATTCATTTTTTTATTGCCATAGTCAAAGAATGTGGTATATGCAAATGAACTACTGAGAACATATCATTTCAATCTGAAAGTTACCTAAATATGAAAAATATGCACTTGACACATTTGAATGCATGTTTACAATGTGATGACACTTGAATTATGTTTTTGTTAACAGTAGTAACACTTCATTTGAGAAAAAAACTGGGATATAATATACAGGCAAACAGACAGATGGACAGCACAGTTGATAGAAAAAAATACCAGTAATTCAAACAACTAACATACACTGTCATATATTACAAAGTACACAGTTATTTAAATAATACATTTTCACATAACTTTCTCTTCTCTATAGCATGGAAAAAGATGAAAATACAATTCCTCAGGTCAGAGCTGAACAGGACATGTAAGCAATTAAATGTCATTGTTTAAAATTTTCTATGTCTTACTTTAGTCTAAATTTCTACCAGAATTATAAAACAGCCACTTCTTATTTTGAATTAATATACTCTCCCCTACATAATTGTTTAACCATCACAGTTGAAATACGTTTATTTCTGACCCATTTCTAATACTTGTAATTGTCTAGATCAACATACAATGTACATTTTACTATATTCAATTTGTTTACTTTTTTAGCTAACCTTAGATGCTGCTTCTTAAGTATTCATTACACTATGAGTTAAATTGACTATTAACGTTTTCTTAATGTATTAGTTCTGCAAAAAGGCCAGTGTCATTACAATTTCCTTTAGCATAAGCATTTGTATCTTTAAAATGACATACTATCTCCATGTATATTTGTGAAAAGATTTGTTTATAGTTAATTCTTGCTTTGTTGTTATGTTAATGTAGTCCCACTTTCCATGATTTGTGATTTTGTAACTTTGGAATGTTTTGATTTTAGAGCCACACCAATGAACCAGGAACTCCCAAATATTGGGCAAAAAGCTGACCTTAGTCAAGCTATTCAAGCATCAAGGTAATCTCAATAAAGTCTCTGATTGGAATAAAGAGTAAAGTGTTGTTTAAGACACAAATTTTAGATAACATATTAATGTATTGATTGCCTAATGCAAGTACATCACTGTAATTGAAATATTTTCTATCCATACAAAAAATTAACTACCAGTAGTCCTTATATTATTTCAAACTTTGTGTTATTGTATAGACTGGCCTTTAAAACATATTTTTATATCTCAAATTGGTAACAATTTGGTCACTAGTCCTTTTTATTAAAGTCATAGCAAATTTTATCCTGACTGATTTTTCAGAACCTGTCCATGTACCTGCAGCCACCATTGCCAAATGATCTGCAACCTAAGAAAGAGGAAACTTGAATTGCAGATTAGGTACTATGAGGCCAAGCTGAAGAAGATGGAGGAATAGTTGTTTTATTATAATTGTCATCTCCCTTTCTAATCTAGTCAAAAACTAGGTTGTCACTTAGTACTTTAGCCTGAGCATTTTTATCTTTATTTTCTGTACTTATTTTTATTATATCATGTATTTGATATATTTGGTCTGGAAATAGACAAAGTTAGAAATTATCAAAACAAGTTTTTTGCTCTTCTTTTAAAAGGAAATATCTGGATACATTTTTCACGTGCATATGATGTAAAATTGATTAATCAATAAGTGTATGGTTACATTCATTACTTGAAAGGGATGTATTTTTTAACAGCAGTTCTTATTTCTCAACTACATGTAGTAACTATTTTTTCTCAATAATTATTTCATTCATGTAACAGAGATGAAATTGAACTTTTTACCTCATTTTCAAATTCCTACTCCAAGTTATGGCCCTTTGTTACTTTTATTTTTTTTTCTATTGACAGTGCACTTATGTGTGGGCATTTTTGTCCCCTTGACACATTTTGAGTTTAAAAATCTATTTATAGGTATTGTGACTTACTTTTGTTGACCAATCACAACAAAAAAAGAACAAATTTATAAGAGGACCTCATATAGATGAATAATGCAAAGTGTAATTAAAATTCAACATGAGCGTTAGCAGAAGAAGTAATTTATTAATAAAAGTTGACAACAGCTGCATGGACGGACAAAAGCCACCACATAAGCTTACCTTGAGCTCATAAATATACCTAAAAATATGTTTGACAGATGTAATTCCTATACCGCACATTGATGTTGTTGATTTGCTGACCATCAGCATTGTCCGCTGGCTGTGGTATGGCTGCTTCTGGCATAGGAATGTTTCTAGCCTTGCAAATATTGTGTAATACCCCACATGCAACTATTACCCTGAAAGGCAACAATTCTGTTGAGTTAGATTGCTATTTTTTCTTTTTACAAATGAAATTTACATTATTGATACCAATTTTTTGTACTTGTTATAGTCAAATTTAAGGCAAAAGGTGTTTATTCCATTAGATGATATCAGTCTGCAAGAAACAATTATTAGTAAGGTTACTTAATGGGTAAAGGGCATAAAACTGCTATCAGGTCTTACTGGCACACTTTAGCTGGACTTAATCTGATTTCTCCTTGAAGAATTCCCCATCGCTTCTTGAGCTGGCCAATTCCCCTTTCAACAATTGATCTTGTGCTCTTATGTGCTCTAAATAAAAGGATTTGCAGGACAATGAGCAAATAGTATATATTTTTATTTATATCTTATGTGCTTATGGAAGAATTATGATCACTAAGAAATACTAATACAATTACTTTTAATTGTAAAACTGCATTATTTAATCTAATATCATTTGTAAATCATCATCATCAAAAAAATAATTAGTTTTATCCATCATATCAGTCAATTTATTTTTTCTTTTTTTCTTTATTTATTTAACACACTTATGAACAAATTAATAAACAAAATGTGAAAGATATGAGAGTGTAAGGTAAAAATTTCTTAGAATATAAAAGATATGAATGTCAAATGTATATAAAACTTATAGCGTCATAATTGAGTGTTGTTGTTGTTTTTATTTCATGTCTTATTATTTATGTTTGTATTACATTTACATATGTGCACTAGACATATCTGATCGGTTTATTGCTGTATTCGGGGCCACCCGGTGTGATTCCTGGCTAGTGAAGGAGGGGTTACTAAAAAGGGCCATTTTAACTCATGTTCAGTCATTCAATTTTGAATTTAGGAAATAAAGCTACTCTAAAAGGTACCAGTAATTACTATCTTACTTACCTATTGTAACTTGTCTGTGACCCAGGTGTGGGATTAAGGAATGGCGTCAGTAGCCACTTTTTGCATGGGTACCCACTATCCCCGAGAAGAAAGCTGTCCCCACCCCCAAGTACACCACCTTCAAGCATTTGCCAAAGGCCACTTTCCCTCAACACTCTGCTATCATGAGTGGCCCCGGGCCATCTTGCCACAACGTCAATTAGCAGGAAGTCACTGTTGAAAACAACCTACAAAAGAATCCAGCTAAATGAAAGGCAGATCAATCTACAGTACCTTAAAAAAAATATTCCTCTTTATGTGTAAATCATTACATCAGTGTATAATTGCAAATTTTACCCTTGGATAGTAAAACAATGAAAAGTACAATACACATGAATTAAAGGAATGACAATGATAATTTCATGTTCAACTGGTGATTTTACAATGTTTATGAGTTATGATGTGTAGGAATTTACCCTTTGGGCCAAAAGGCTCGAGTGATAATTAACAAACATGATAACACATAGAATTTTGATTCTAGCATAACTCTGTTATAAAAAAAAAAATATGATCCAAATCAGTACCATCATGCCACATGCAAATTCAGACAAAATAAAGCAATGTTTTCATGGAGAAAAAAGACATAAATGTCAGACTGTGATAAAGCAGTGGTTTTTGATTAATCTGCAACTTTTTCAGGGTAAATTTCTTCGTTGTATTTAGTAAGAAACAATGCATCAATCTAACAATAACAGCTGTAGGTTTTACTGTTTACAGCAATGATAAACACACAAATAATATAAAAAATCTGTAAACTTGTGTTTTCCATTCCTTTTGTATATTAGATTTCAAAATTAATTCACACACATCAATTATATATAGCATTTCTGTCATATTCTTTTTTATTTAATATAAGATATCTGTGGCATTTAAATCACATTTTGGTCGATAAACATTTTAACATACATTTTGGCAAGATTAACAACGAATGAGAGAAAAACAGATGCTACATTGATATGACTGATGAGGACGGATGATTAAAATGTTTTTTGGCACATACTGAAATACCCCACGGCGACATTTGGTACTAACTTGGGCATTAATAGAATGATAACCCATTCTGTTGACGTAGGCAGGTTCATCCAAAGAGGGGGCCTTTATCTGAATATGGGTGCCATCTATCACACCTATTACATTTGGAAAACCTGCCACCTCATAAAACTGAGTTTTGTGGTAGTTAATTTTTTCCCGTGTAGTTGGGAACTGTATGAACTGTCCTGATATCTCAGGACAACTTAAGGCAGCAACTGTCTCTGCCACAACACGGGACACACTTGGCTGCGACATCCCATTTAAATCGCCCGCATTCAACTGAATGTGGCCACTGGCCAAGTACCTCAGGGTTGTTAATACTTTAAATGAGGAACTAAAACTTCTGTTCCTTTGTGTTGGTGGTGAAAGTATATGTTTTAACTTTGAATCGAGATAAAGAATTCCCTCTCGATCAAATCTTGTTCTCTGGATCAACTCAAGGTCAGTTGATGTATTCAGCAGATCCAGTCTCTCTTGAAAATTTCTGTATGGCATTTCTGTCTGCAATGAAAAGTAACCAGGATTTTGCTTTCAAAAGAAGATTTAAATCTTAATTATTGGATAAATATAATGTCAATGTTCGATATTAAATACTAATGTTTTTTTTTGTTGTCTTGAAGGTCGTATTCTAACAAAAGAAACAAGGTTGGGGTGCTACGATCAAACTGGACAAAGCTACATTTTTAAAATGGATAAAATCCTTGCAAGTTGCTTACCAAATGATATGATTTCTAGTATATGCAACACATCATTAAAGCCTTTTTAAATTAATATTGCTTTGTTTTTATTTGTTGTTGAAATAAGCAAGATCTAACAATTCAATAACAAAAACAGCAAAAACTCTTGTGTAAAAAATGACAGAAGGAAAACATTTAATCCCACAGTTTCCTGTAGTTAAAAATCCTGTTACTAAAGGACGAGGGTGGGACTGGTGCTGATATCAAGCATCACATCACACAGGCCACTGGCATGTTTGGTGCACATAATGTTGAAATCCGTCATGTGATGTAATAACATTTGCAGCATGTCATATACACATTGCTTTGATTTTATAAGAACAAAGCAAACATGCATAAAAATAAACTGCAAACATTTGTCTCTTTTTTCCGAGACCGGTAAGCCTCAATCCATAACTGACATAAGATTTCGCGATTATCTTTGCGAACACAACAAGGTATCCGGCGAAATTTCTTAGTTCGATTTTTCTTTAAAAGATATTCCTCGTTAGCACATCAATTCATATCATCATTCGTTTTGGTTGGAAATTCCTAGAATAGATATTTCTATGGATAATTTTGACTTTTTGTGATCACATAATCGTTGACAACTTTTAACCGGAAGCGCTTGTGATAAATGATTGTAAGAAAGGGGCATAACTGTAAAAGACCACAATGTACATAACGAAGTTAACTCGCACGATTAAGAATGTAACGCACTTACCTTAGTATAGGTGGTTTTCTTTAAAAAAAATGGCGATTTTTTATTGCTATAGGTATCGTCTGCCTGTCATCTTGAACGAGTTAAGTAAAATTCTTAAAAGTTAAGGAAGGTCCGTACCTTCCTTAATTTTTAAGGGAAAAATGACAGAGTTAAGTCGAAAAGTTAGGTTAAGAAGTTTTATGAATTAGACTTAAGATTTTCCCTTAAACTTAAGGGAAAAATACAAAATTAGAGGAAAAAATTCTGACTTAAGTATTTTTTATTTCTTAAGATTCTTTATGAATATGACCCCTGGAAATATGGTTTGTGCACAGTTGATGGAGAAGTTGTAGTATTGAAGTTCCATTATATGTTATAGTCATTGTCGAGTCAAAGTTTGTTTTGATTTCTTGTTTTGTTTTCGTCTGTGGGTAAAAATGTTTGTTTGTGTTGCATTTTATGAGTATACCGAAATCTATAAATACATATTTCTGTGTGTAGTACTGTCCAAAAAATAACTTATATTAACTGAAAGTTCGTTAGCAGCCTTGCCCATTTTCTTTTTTTAATTTAGTGTATTATTTTAAATGGTCACTTATTATTATCGCATAGTACTTTAAGTTAAAACAAATTAACTTCGATCTTTTTATAGATCGAATACTAGAATAAAAGTATTATATAAAACAGCAGAAGTATCTTTATTAACTTTTGGACATTTAC